>JANAVB010035818.1:942468-1097468 GCA_029216955.1 Iris pallida
ATATAAATAAATATATACGTATATGTGTAAATATGTATGTAGGTAGTTATATTTGTATGTATGTATATTATATGTATGTATGCTGTATCTATATATGTATGTATGTTTCTATGTATGCTTGTGTGTGTGTATATCTATATATATCTATATATATTATATATTTATATATATATCTATATATATAAAAAAAAAAAAAAAAAAATATATATTATAATTATATATATACATACAACAACATTCCCCCCCTCGCCTCAACGGGCAGACTCCCCCTAGCCTTCTCCGGGCCTCACGCCGGCCCTCCTCTCCGGCGTATCCTCCCAGTCCTTCGCCGCGGTGGGTAGCGCTCACCCCCGCCCTTCGCCGCAGCTCTCCGCCGTGGAGTCGCCGCCACCAGTGCCGTTCCCCCCCCCCCCCCCCCGCCGGCGGATCCTCCCCAGCCAGGCCCCCTCGGTGGCAGCGCGCGGAGGTTCCTGAGCCCCCTTACGCGCCCCAACCCCCTCGGGCCCCACGCCCGATTCTGTCCCCTCGGGACCCGCGTGGAGCGGCCACGTGCCCCCCCCGGGGTTGCGTGCGGGTTTCAGATTTTTAAATTTTGAATTGAGTTAGGTCTTTGTGTGGGCCAGGCTGTTCTGTAGTGTTTCTTTCCTCTGTGTGTTTGCTTTCGCTTCAATAAAATTTGCTTATTCCAAAAAAAATAAAAAAAATAAAAAATAAACATAAAAAATAAAAATAAAAAATTTATATATATATATATATATATATATATATATATATATATATATATATATATATATACATACAAACTACATATATATATCCCCACCCTCCCTGGCTGCCATTGGCGCGCATGAGGCGCCCCCATCTTATTTGGGAGCGGTCCCCCCCGTCCCCTGCCCCTGGCAGCATCTCCTTCCCTACCCTCCCCAGGCAGGTCGCCCACGGATGCCCCCGCTACCCTTCATCCCAACCCCGGTCAGAACTCAACCCTGTCAGAGCCTCCGCCTTCCCGAGAGGGGACCCTGGCTACCCCTAATCCCGGCGCAGCCCAGCCTTCCTACGCCGCCAAGCTTCGCCTGGACTTAGCTCTCTCGAAAGGATTCATATTCCCCGACATCCAACTCCAGGACGTTGAGTACCCTCCGGATTCCTCTGTTCCTGTGGTCCCCTTCTCCGACCTGGAATTGTCTTCCTTATCATCGTCCTTCCCCCACACTTTTATTCTCAAATTTTCATCCGGATGCACCAAGCTCTCCAGGGTTCAGGAGGCGATTGCCAGTTGGAGACTCGCGTCGGATTACCGAGTGGCACCCCTGACCTCAGACACATTCTCCCCCACCTCTCCTCCGACAGCGACCATTGGACCGTGTGGTCCAAGGCATTTGCAGGATCGATTCCTACCATATGAAGATCATCAAGTGGTCTCCTGGTTTTAAACCAAAGTTGACTCGACGACGGTCGCCGCCTGGGTGACCCTGCCTAACTTATCCCTCATATGCTTTGTTCCAGCGGCACTCAGGCGTATTGCCAATTCTTTCGGAACTTATGTGGCAACGGCGCCTGAGACCAGTAACCTCACCAAGGCCCACTATGCCAAATTCTGTGTGGAACTCGACCACCTCAGAACCACCCAATTTCGTCACCATCGAGCTGGGAACCAAACCCACACCCAACAAATCCTCTACGACAACCACATTATGTTCTGTAACCACTGCCATTTAAGAGGTCACCTTCCAAAGTACTGTCACCGTCTTCACCCAGAACTCAAGAAGAAATCCGCCAGGAAAGACAACGAGCAAACAGAGAGGAGGACTCCCAAGCCACCCATTCTACCCCTTTCGAACTCGCACATACGTTTTGGGTCCAACGACGGCAAGACAGACCAGAGCGAATTCCCAAGCAAAGCTCTGTCCCCCTTCATCACCCAACAAATCGCTCTCACCAACCAATTCGACATTCTAGTGTCGGATGACACAGAAGCATTAAGAGAATGCCTGCTCATTAGCTGTCTTAGCCCACTCTGAAATAGTGCCCAACCTATCTCGGAAGGAGAAGAGGCGATCACTGAGACCAGCAAGGCAGATCAACAACACACAACGAGCACCATGGTGAAGAAACCCTTGCCATCATCTCCAGCGATGCTGATCAACTACCCTCCAGCGACATCCCGGTTGAAGAAACCCTCGAAATCCTCGGGCCAGACCAAGCCAGGAGAGGACTATAGGTCCTAGCCGCTGGCTACCCTCTCCAGCAAGCTATTCTTCTGAATGGGAACGCCAGCGACTCCCTAGCCATTCCCTCTGAGGATCCCTCCGAGGACCGCTGGGGAATGGATAGAACCCACCCAAGTCCTCTCGAACCAGCCTCCAGCAACTATCCCAACTCGGTTGAGGCAGAAACGTCCACCTCGAACAGGAAACACACTAAAACAGGACAACCGAAACAACAACCATCCAACCCAGATCCGCAGCCAAGCGGAACAAAAAACCAGCTCACAACCTTATTAATGACTAACATCCTATCCTGGAACGTCCGCGGCCTGGCGAACAAACCTACAATAAGGAGAATTTCCATTCTCTGGAAGATCCCAAAATCGACATCCTCATTATTATAGAACCCAAAATTTTCTCCAAAAGATTGAAATCTATCCAGTTGCAGCTGGGTCTCCCCACGGCCATAGCAGGAAGACACGATATTTGGATCCTATGCACGAAGTACGTAAACTTAGGTGTCATCCAGGACTCCTGGCAAGCTCTCTCCTACTGGGTCGAACATCCAAGCTTTCAGAGCGCGCTATTATCTCAGCGGTCCACGGCAGTTGTGACATCGTTGAGCGAAACTCCTCTGGAATGATCTACTGGACATCTATCTCCACAACACCGACTCCCCTTTGCATTGGGGACTTCAATGCGATCACCCGCAGAGAAAAAAATGGAGGCCGCCCCCCATACACGCAATGCAAGACTTCAACAACTTCATCTTCAATGCTCATCTTGCCCCTCTCCAATTCAACGGCAACGCCTTTACCTGGTGCAACATGCAGGAAGGGACCGACGACAATACTCCCGACTGGACAGAGCCCTCACGAATGTCCATGGCACGGTATGGGGATTAATACCAAATTGTCCCACCTTAACTCCTCTGAATCGGACCAGCCCCTCTGCTGGTTGAAATTAAAAACAATTCCAATCCATCCAAAAAGAACTTCCAATTCCTCGACCTATGGATCGACCACCCCAATTTTTGGGCATCGTAGCGGAAGCTTAGAACCGGGACGACTCTCCCAACCCCCTAATTCGAGTAAGCAACAAGCTCCTAGCAACGAGAAAAGCTCTATCAAATTGGAGCAAAAGCGCCTACGGGGACATTTTTTAAGCCGTTCGGATTGTAGAGGACGATGTCACTCGTGCCGAAGTATTATACGCTTCGGACCGATCCACCGCGGCCAGGTCAGCCCTGAACCTCACAAAAGCTATGCTCAAATTCAGGCTCAAAGTGGAGACCGACTTCTGGAAGCAGAAAGCGAGGTTGAAATGGGACAAACGAGGGGGATAAAAACTCTAAATATATCCATGCCTGGTCAACGGTCGCAGACATAAACTAGCGATTCACCACATCGTTGACGAGAATGGGAACACCATGACTATAAGAGCATCCAAGCGGCAGCAACAGATTTTTTCTCCAAATTATTCTCCAAAGAGATGGTCCACAAAGACATACCCTTCCTAGACCAAATTCCCACCCTTATTAACGACACCGACAACGCCCAGCTGGAGATCTCCCTGACTGAACAGGAAGTGAAAGAAGCAGTGTGGGCCTTAAACGAGCACAGCGCCCCCGGCCCGAACGGCTTCTCGGGGTCTTCTATCGCACCTGCTGGGATATTATCAAACAGGACATCACCGAGGCGGCTATAGCATTCCTAGAGGGAGCTACTTACCCCAAAGCTATCTCTAGCACCAAGCTGATCCTTATTCCGAAGGAAAAAAAATCCAGAATTCTTTCGCGACTTTCGTCCTATCAGTCTATGCACTTTCACCAACAAAATAATCTCCAAGATTATCGCCACCAGAATGGCAGGCATGCTTCCCAAAATCATATCCGAGGAACAAAGCGGCTTTGTCCAAGACAACATTATGTTGGCACAAGAGTTAATCACCTGCATGAAGTTTCCAGCAAGAGGGGGTAACATCACCGTCAAAATCAACATGGAGAAAGCTTATGACAGACTGGATTGGGAATTTATGATCTGGGTCTTCAGGGCATTCGGCTTCTCAGAAAATTGGACCAATACAGTTTGGAGATCTATCAGTAACTCATGGTTCTCCACTGTTATCAACGGCCAATCCGACGGATTCTTCAAATCCAGTCGTGGAGTTAGACAAGGTGACCCTCTATCTTCCACTGTCTTCATCATTGCAGCAGAAGCCCTGAGCATAAATCTCAACAACATGGTCAGCACTCCGAACTTCCAGCACTTTCACACATCCAGCGGATGCCCTATCATCACACACCGGGCCTTTGCCGACGATTTACTCATCTTCTCTTCTAGGGACGTTGGAGCGATGGAGGTGGTCTACAACACCCTGCAGAGGTACTCCAGATGCTCCTGGCAGAAGATCAATCATTCCAAGAGCATCATCTACGTCCACCACAGCATCAAAAGAGAGCAAGCAATCAGTCTATCCAACTTAACATCCTTCTCTGTCGCTCACCCTCCGTTCAACTATCTGGGTTGTCCCTTAGGGTACGAAAAATCCAACGCAGGCATCTTTGAGAACCTGATCACAAGAATCAGGAAGAAACTTGAGGGGTAGCACAATGCCACTCTATCCCCGGGAGGCAAGATGATCCTTATCAATCATGTGCTCTCTTCCATCCCCATCCATACTCTGGCGGCTTGCCCCCGCCTATGAAGGTTCTCTCTACGATTGAGCAGATCTTTTGCAATTTCTTTTGGGGGCACAACAAAGGTCAAGACAAACACCACTGGGCCAGCTGGGAAGCCATGGCTCAGCCTATTGAGGAAAGAGGTCAGGGATTCGCCAAACTCACTCACATCGTTAAATCTTTCTCGATGAAACTGTGGTAGAAACTTCGCTCGAGTAAGAACTTATGGACCAGGTTTATGAAGGCCAGGTACTTCAAACAGATGCACCCATCACTGGCCATATCCAACAGCAGATCCTCTGCGGCGTGGCGCCGGATCCTTATCGGTTGCGACCTCGCAGAGTCAGCAATGAGACTACAATTGGGAGGCGGCGAGTCGGATCCATTCATGGAGCGATAGGTTGGGGACAACTTGATCCCGAGTCTGACAGCGACCCCCAGGAACAGTACGATCAGAGACCTGTGGAACCCCACTACTAACGATTAAAACTGGGACAAGATCCACGATTGGTCTGACATCGAAACAGTGGACAGCATTCGTCAGCATGGGCTGATCCTCGGCTGCGATGCCGACGAGTTGAGGTAGTCGCTAGAAGCTTCAGGGGCATTTTTGGTGAAATCGGCTAGAATAGCCATTCGAGGGAGAAGGCAGCCGCTCCCCACCGTAGCTCACTATTGGCATTCATGTATCCCTAAGAAGTGGTCATTCCTCATGTGGAGAGTCATCAGGAAGAAACTGCCAACTGACGACATCCTTAACTCTATCGGGATTAGCTTAGCGTCAGCTTACAATTGTTGCGCCGACCGCCAAATGGAGACTATTAACCACATCTTCTGGGAGGGGAGCCTGCCAGGCACGATCTGGAGGACCCTTAACCAGCTATTCAACATAGCTCCAGGTGGCGGTCGCTTCCACGATCTGGCAGACAATTGGGGCTCGGCTTCCCATGGCCATCAGATCGTTGCAGCGGCCGCCACGTGGGCGATATAGAAGAATCGCAACAAAGCGAGATATGAGGGCCATCAATACTCTACTGATCAGCTCATTAAGGAAATCTACCGGCAATGTCGTAAAAGGAGCACCATGTGCTCCCATAGCCCGAAAACATTTTGGTACCCGATCCCCCCTAGCTTTGGGGGTCGAGTGTTCTTTCCCTATTAGCTCTTTTTTGTGGTATACTTGTATAGAATTTCTCCTTTTGCCTGTATTCGTAGCCTGGCTTCGGCATTTTGAGGCTTGCTTAATAAAATGAGGGGTTTCTGTTAAAAATATAAAAAAAACACACACACACACACACACACACACACACACACACATATATATATATATATATATATATATATATATATATATATATATATATACACACAAATATCTATTATACAAAACACAAAGGTTTTTGAATTCTAGGGCTGACTGTGCCAAGATAAAGAGTGGTTGGGATTTAATCTTGGTGAATCAACGGTTGTGGATGAAGAGAGTAAAATTTTATGGGGAATCCAAAAATGTGGTTGGAATTTAATATTATAGAAAGGAAAATAATTGTAACATTGTAACACCTGGAGTACAATTTTCCAAACTCTCTCTTTCTCTCTCTATCTCGGTTTCCTAAAATTGTCATTAGTGGCATGCCCAACCTCTCAAATCAGTAAAGGGAGAGAAGAGAGAGAGTTCAAAAATAAAAATAGAAGGAAGCTGAAGAAGAAGGAGCACCCCCGACCGCCGCCACCAGCAGTCCGTCTTCTTCCGCGACCTCGCCTCCCCCATCTCCTCCTCCCACCGCCTCGCCAGCCGCTTCGCCACCCCCGACCAGGCCTCCATCGTCTCCGCCCTCTGGCGCGACAACTTATCCTCCGCCGCCGCTGCCGACCCCCCTCCCCTTTCGCGTTCACCCTCGACGACCGCCTCGACTTCTCCCCCGAGCCCGACCTCCTCCTCCCCCATCCTTCTACCCCCGAACCCGCTTCCGCCTCCGCCCCGACCCCGAAGCGGAACCACCCCTCCACCCCTTCCCCGGCCAGGGCCGCCGAGCGGAGTCCCGGGAGCGGAAGCTGGTGGTCGCCGATGAGGGTCGGGAGCGAGGATATGGCGGTGACGGGGAGGAGCGGGTCGCCGGTGGAGGGGGTAGTGCAGCAGAAGCAGCCAGGGGAGCTGCTGATGCTGCCGCCGCCGAGGGAGGTGGCAAGGCCGGAGATGAGGAGCAACTTGCCGATGGTCCCCGCTGCCGGCGGCGGCGAGATGGACGAAGAGGAGTGGGTTACTGTTTATGGGTATGATCATACACTGTTTTGTTCAGCGAATTTTCCGGTTGATATTATAAAATTCTCCATTATATTGAAGAAGAAAAAAAAAGTAACGTTTCATGCGTGTATTGATATTTGATAGTGTAATGCAATTTTATAATTTGATCTTTGTGCATTGAACATCAGATTATCTGATGCCCACAGGTTGGTTTTGAAAAGCTATTGCTTTTCATAAATTGTTGGTAAAAGCTGCTTATGTGTATTTGTTTGAAAAGCTATTGCTTTTCATAAATTGTTTCCGAAAGCAGGGATTGCTTCCAAAGCTGCTTCATCTTCGCATGCATTTATTTATAATAATACCAACCTTTTCTAAAATTTGATCTTGCTTTTATAAAATTTTACAAACTCTCTCTTTCTCTCTCTATCTCGGTTTCCTAAAATTGTCATTAGTGGCATTCATTTAATGTCCAACCTCTCAAATCAGTAAGAAAGGGAGAAAAGAGAGAGAGAGTTCAAAATAAAAATAGAAGGAAGCTGAAGAAGAAGGAGCAGGTGAAGAGAGAGATCGGGATTTTTGGGCTCACCGGGGGTTCGATCGGGGTGGCTCTGGCCGGGATTTGGTGGAGGAGGAGCTCACGAAGGAGAATCCGGCGGCTCACTGGGGCTTTGTCGGCTCTCCGCGTCGGAGTTGGATAGGGGCAGTAGGTGCGGGAGGCGGTCGCCGGCGCTCGACTGACACGGTGGTACGGCGGAGGTGGCACGAGGCCGTGGTGGTTAGGCGTGGCTCAGTGGGAGTAGCCGCCGGTCGCCGAGCGAGAAAGGGGCCCGCTGGTCGGAAAACCAGAGGCTAGATCCAACGGTTGGCTGGGTCGAGCGGTCTTCGGGCGCCGGGGTGGGGATACGGAATGCCGACGTCGGGCTCGGCACAACATTCGTCGGTTTGGAAAGGATATCGGTAGGAGCTGCGAGAACCGGGAGGGGTGGGATGGATGATTTGTTAAACGCCGATATTACTGTTTCTTCTTCTTTTTAATGAGATATAGATTGACAGTAGAAAGGAACTGTTCAAATGTTTTTTCGGAGATAGTGAGATTCAAGCCAGTCTGAGACAAACATGTCACTAATTTTGGCTTCTTAGTGTATTTTGCTGTGTCTGGGTGGTGTCCGATACGTGCCCAATAAATGGCACTGATATACAGATATGTTAGTACGGCCAAGTATGTTTACCTAACTGTTAAGTAACCACTCCGTCTTTAATGTTTGGGGATACGGAATGCCGACGTCGGGCTCGGCACAACATTCGTCGGTTTGGACGTCGGGGAGAGGGCACGAAACCTGGTGGAGCGACCGCTATGGCTCGGTCGGGCGATTTTAGGGATTCATGTAAATTTCTTTGTGTCCGAATCGTATCCATAGGTTGGACACATGATTCCTTTGTATGTTCTGATGTAAAGAATTTGATGAAGAGAATCAAAGCGGATGCACAGACATGGATGCCCGGGGTCGGACCCGAGACTGGTCACGTTGGTGGTGGTGGATGATGGTGAGGATGGCATTTGCGATGAATGTTGCGGTGCATGGCATCTCGGTGGCGGCATGCCATCGATGTTATTAGGATTTCTATTTCTTTTCTTTTCCTGCGTGTGATGATTCGTGGTGGTGGTTTCGGAACGACAGGGAGGTCGATGTTTGACTAGGTGGTTCGGTCGAGGAGTGTTGCTGTATTCGTGGGGGGTGTTGTTTTTGCATCGTGGAATTCGTGGGGGAGGTATATATGCAGGGAGGAAATATCGGGAATAAGTAGAGGGGATAGGATTTCACGATTGTATATGATCAAGTATATGTGGATGGTTAGCTAAGTCCTAGGCTTAGTTACCGATTTTTGTTTATCCAAATTAGCAGAACTTTATATGATAAAAAAATGCTATTATTTCTATAGGAAATCTATAACTAAGTATACTTTAAAGCTCTTTTAATGGAATCTTAATTAAATAACTGATTGTTATGAAAGAAATATGTTATTATCATTATAAAAATTCTAATTACTGATATTAGTTTAAACAAATGTTTTGCTAATAACAAACAATTTAAATAGATGAATTAATATCAATCAAATATCTATTATACAAAACACAAAGGTTTTTGAATCCTAGGGCTGACTGTGCCAAGATAAAGAGTGGTTGGGATTTAATCTTGGTGAATCAACGGTTGTGGATGAACATTATTGAGAGTGGGGTTTTATGGAGAATCCAAAGAAGTGGTTGGGATTTAATATTTTGATGGAGGCCTCATAATGGTTGTGGATGGGCATTATTGAGAGTGGGGTTTTATGGGAAATCCAAAGAAAATTTACATCCAGCAGTGATTGGGATTTAATATTTTGATGTGGGCCTCATAATTATTATTGTTCGTTGAAAATTGGGGGTCCAAGATTTTGAGGGGGAATACCTTAAATGAACCGTGCCCTATGGGCACGGGTTATGACTAGTATATATATATATATATATATATATATATATATATATATATATATATATATATATATATATATATATATATATATATATATATATATATGATTTATATATATTAACCAAACCAAAGTCAAAATTGATTGAATAGTCAAAATTGTTTTTTAACAAAAACACACACACACACCCACGTTACCTATAACAGCAGTAGCTGCGTTAATCCGAGCGCACCCCCCCCCCCCCCTTTCCATATTTAAATCGAGCCAAAACCAAACGAGCGGTATATATTTATAGAGAGAGGGGGAGAGGAAAATTTTCACAAAACCCAAACCCTAGCCGTCACCCCCAGCCCAGTGTACGCCCCAACATCGCCGTCGATCAAACCGCGGCCATCCATCGCCGGAAAACGCACAACGAGCAGCACACCCGTGCACGAAAGCTGTCAGCGAAGAGCCAACTTCAAAAATAGATTTCTCCTTACTCGCTCAGTCGTTTTGCGAACCACTTGGCCAGGTATGATCCCAACATATACACCTTTAATTCCCTTCAAATATTTCGTGTCGATTCGCACCATGTGCGACGAAAAACGAGTTCCAAAATCGAGAAAAATTTGATTTATTGGACGTTAGAAACTATCCCGAAACCCCAACTTTGTGGCCGATTTGCGACCAGCGTGTTGCGAGTTTTCAAAATCGGATTGAAGAGACTTGTAGACAACCTATAGTGATTTAAAACCCTTTTTATAGAATTAAATTTCATGCACTGTACAGAAAGTTATTGTTTTGTGAAGTTGGAGAAAAAAACTGTTTTCAAAAACTGAATTTTTAGAAAAATTGTCCCGATACGCCATCCGTCCCGTCAATCCGGGCGACGTGATCGCGAACCGAAAGTATCAAAAAGTGCGTATCGACTTCGTAGACGTGTGGGCTTTGACGAAATTCAAATTGGTCGCGTGTGCGCGACGAATTTGATGCGTATCCGTCAAAAATTTACCGTATCGACCTTTTGCAAATTTGTCAATTATTTTGTGCACGCTCGTCATATCGAGACGAAACTTACGCCAATAGGTCCGTATCATTTTTCTGGTCATGTATGCCAAGTTTGGTCCGATTCTGAGAAGGTCGACCGGAACGCTATTTTGGCGGGCCCGCGACCCGATCCAACGGGCAAATTTGTGCACAGCCCACCAGAATTCAACTTTGGACATACGGTTGGGTTCGTCTTGTTAAACCGGACCTGTAGACAAATAGTTTGATGACTTTAGAGACCGTAGGTTCTGGCACGTTTTTCGGTGCAAAGTGGATCCAACGGCGGACACCATTTTGATCCAAAATTATCGTTTTGCCCCTGTGTTTCGAATTGAACTTATGGATAGACATTTTTAGCTAATTTGACCATTCTGATAACGTTGGTAATGTCTGTTTCAGCATTAGGAGACAGTTGTGCGAGTTGACCATTCGTGGCTCATTGAGTGGGTTGTAGTTTCGATTTTCTCAGCTCAGGACAACAGGCAAGTACATTTTTTGATAGTTTTCATTGATTTGATATCTACTATATCCGATTCAGTTGTAGTATTATACTTGATTCTCGACACGAGGATACACAGACTAGTATACGTGAATCTTGTCATGAGATGTCATTTCCGATTTACCTGGTATATGAGTACATTGTTCGATATTGTTTCTTGTACTTGTATAGACACCAATTTGGGAGTGGGCTGGCCCCCTGCTCTTCGAATCATGTGTCATGACCTGTCATGTCTGGATTTATTATACTACTCGAGGATGGGGAGTTATTAGAGGTTATGTGATCATACCCCTACTTGTTTATTACTTGTGCATAGCACCACCCTCACCACACGTAGGGTATAGCCTGACCATATACTACTTGTGCATAGCTTTCCATTTTGGCCGGCCTGATCTCTATACTATTATACTACATGTGCATAGCCGGTCAAATGAAACAGCATGATCTTGACCCAAGCCGATCACATAACGCTCTAATATCTCATGGCACTTTATTTTTATGGTTACATCATACCTCAGATTACTTTTTATTATTTATATTCCAATTTTATCTTATATCAGACACATGACATGATATCCAGTTCCCTTGTACTGTTTTACTTTCAGTCTTGGCATTTTATCTTGTATTTCATTATAATTGTCTCTTATAGTATTTGTCAATTCACATGGAACTGCTGTTAGTGTTTGTACTTGCTCATATCCTGACAGGATAACCTCTGTTATTTTTCAGAGGATTTAGATGCAAATTGCCCGACCTACTATTGGTTTGGCATAGATGGAGCCTACGACCAGGACCAGCCTATGGACCCGATGCTCGTAGAGGACGCACCGCCAGTAGTGACCTAGTTTACCTAGATTTTGTCTTGATTACATTCCAGTTTGATACTTTTGAGACATGTAGTATTTATTTTGGGATATTATTTTATGTCTTGGTTTCTGAGCTTGTGATTGCGACTCAGCGTTGTTTCAGACTATTTATCTCATCTTTATCTTTATCTTTATTATCGTGTTTATCTTCATTAGAATTATGTGATTGAGTTGTGGTTATATTCTTCCATACGGAGATGACAGGTTATATTATTATGTCTTAGATTCTATATATT
This sequence comes from Iris pallida, assembly GCA_029216955.1. NCBI lineage: Eukaryota > Viridiplantae > Streptophyta > Magnoliopsida > Asparagales > Iridaceae > Iris > Iris pallida. The sequence continues at coordinate 954,700 of JANAVB010035818.1, forward strand.
CTAGATGATCTTTACAGTGTTCTACCGTCGATACTGCGGCGTAGGCTAGACATACCCACGTGCTCGTGCCCCTAAACAGGATACGAGTCGTGACACGGTACTTCATCCTTCGAACCCAGTAGCATCAACCACATGTAGCGGCTAAAATCGTCGACGAGAAAAAAAAAATGTATCGCTTGCCACCGGGTGTCGCGTGTGTGATCAACCCGCAGAGATCACCGTGCACGAGATCTAGCAGATTGTCGGCGTGGTACTTGGCCTCCTGCGAAAATGGCGCACACGGCTACTTCCCGGCAAGGCAACTATCACAAATCTGATCGACGTGGTCGATCTGTGGTAGCCCGTGCACCATGTTGCGGTGAGCTAACTTCCGGAGTGCTTCAAAGTTGAGTTGGTCGAACCGTGCATGCCACCGCCATGAGTCATCATTGAGCCGTGCTACTAAACACACTGGTTTTGCAATATCAAAAGATAGAATGTACAGTCAATTTCAGGCACGTTTTACCTTGGCGAGGAGGTGTCGCTGACAATCGTGAATCGAGAGCACGTTGCCTTCGATCAAGACTTGGCATCCGTTCTCATCGAGCTGTCCAAGGCTGATGATATTGCTTTGTAGCTTCGGGATGAAGTAAACACTGGTGAGGGCGCGGTGCTCGTCGTTCTGACACTTAAACATCACCGTACCACGCCCTCGGATGTCGACGACGTACCCGTCACCAAACTTAATAAAGCCCGTGACCCCGGTGTCCAGCTCGGCAAAGACCTCCTTGCAGCCCGTCATGTGGTTGCTGGCGCCAGTGTCGAGTACCATGCTTCACCTTAGTGGTCGTCCTCGCGGCCCAGATGTACCTGAGCATGCACCTCGTCGAGCACGACGATGTTGGTCGTGCCTACGGAGGTCTCAGTGAGCGTGCACTCCTGTGCCATTAGTATTGCGGGTTCATCGTCGTCGACTTGCGTCAGATGGGCCTGCTCATCGTGCTTCGACTTGCGACAGTCATTTTCCCAGTGGCCGTAGATGCCACAATTGTGGCACTTTTCCTTATTATCACGCGTGCTGCCGGACGCGTTGCTGTTGTCGTTGTTCGTATTGCCGCGGTCACGGCCTCTTTGCTTGTTGCGTCCGCGACCACTGCTTCTGCCGCTGTCGGAGTAGGCCTCGTCATGCTTCCTCTGCTTCAAACGAGCGAGCCACTCCTCTTCAGGGAGGAGAAGGCATTGTTACTGTCAAGGAAAGAGCACGCAGCCCAGGTTCAACGTAGAAATGAACCTAGCCGCGTTCCCAACGCAGATGACGATCGATGGAGTGGTCTCTCCTTTGGTTCTGATCCCTTTCTGTCCCAATTATAATCTTAAGGAAGAGATTCCTCTTGACCATCTCCCAGAAGATCCCAGAGAGCCACTTTATTATATACATCAACGTTGTGTGGCCATGCATGCACATTCCTTTCACAAAATCAATCAATCACACGTTGGTTGATCGATCGTTCGATCGCATGTAATCGTGTTCCGATAGATTGCAATGAACGAAGAAAGTATATGCTTTCATGGGCATTTGGAAGATAGAAAGAGAAAAGGAGATGGCTATGACCACTTTGGTTTTTATTCCTCTCTCTGCAGCATGAACTATGGCAGGAAGGTGGGCTAGGTTCAAAGAATGTGACTGATCTCTTGAAATCAAGAACTTCCTCTAAAGCACTAAGGTACATTGTAATGTACTCGTAATCGTAATGTAATGAAATGGAAAAAAAAATTATTTTTTCTATTTGATTATATTGCAATTACGATTACATTACAGTGAACCAAACGGGTTCTAAATTCTAAAACTGCATGTATTGGGTGTAGTAGTAGTCCATGAAATTACATAGACACTCCAGCGTGAAGTTGGATGTCACCTGGAGTTCCTTCAAGCAACTTCACTGGGGCTTTTTGAGCCTCAATGAAGCGTTGATCCCTAATGAAGTGTTTGGAGGAATTCAAGAATTGTAAGAAAGTTAAAATGTCCCTCTCTCAGCCCTATGTATGGACAGAAGTAAATGCGTCTGTAGCTCAGTGGATAGAGCGTCTGTTTCCTAAGCAGAAAGTCGTAGGTTCGACCCCTACCTGACGAGCTAATTTTTTATTTGTACTCTTCAAATTGAACGGAGACAGCTCATCCAACAATCTTTTTTTTGGTTATATACAATAATTTTGCAAATGCAGAACATACTTGTTAATGGGGTTAGTAACAGATATTATAGTTGGTTATCTACAATAATTTTGCAAACGTAGAACATATTTGTTAATGGGGTTAGTAGCAAATTATATATATATATATATATATATATATATATATATATATATATATTATATATACACACTAGCATATGTGCACGTGTCTTGCACGTATTTTAACATTTCTTAATTAGTTTAGGAAGACTCTTTAGGAAGACCAAAGGGTAGTCTTTCTAATTACTAAGTTGTCCTTATTAAAATTAATGAACTATTTTTAATTAGTATAAATATGTAAGGGTATTTTCGGAATTTAAAAGTTTCACGATCTAAATTTTCCTATTATATAGTAGAATAGAAAAATAGAAGAATAAATGAAATATTTTTAATTAGTATAAGTATGTAAGGGTATTTTCGGAATTCAAAAGTTTCACCATCTAAGTCTTCCTATTATATAGTAGAATATATATATATATATATATATATATATATATATATATATATATATATATATATATATATATAGTTTTCAGATTTTTTTTAGAAGGTACCGAAACCAAAATAATTTAGGTAACAAGTTATGAAAATTTAGGAGAAGGTAATATGTTGGGTGTATCCACTCATGTCGTTGATGTATTTGGCGACATGAATGTAAAATTCTTTTTATCTTTTTACATGTCTTTAGATAATATAAAGTTGAGGGAGAAAATTATGTCGCCAGATGTTTTGGCAACTTGGCAGCATTTATTATTTGACGACACTTCAACTTTCACAATGGTTACCATTTAAAACGTTCAATTTACAACGCTCACCAATTATTACTCTATTTATATTTTGTGCTCCTACTTATTCACTCAAAACTTCATCTCCTACTCTTGGACACGTGCACTCATGTGACGCAAACTATAATGTTCCAAAGATCAATGCTGGAATGGATCCTCCCCAAATATGTAATGTGGATTTTGCATACGAGGGCTTCCATACCTGTAGTCGTCATTACCATACACTACATCATTCAAGAAAATATAAGCATTTGATAACACATAATTGTAAGCATAACACAACATAATTACTAAATAACTTACTATCGTTAAACCGATGTTGTCCAACGAGACAGATGTTCCACGCCATGTGTCTCGAATCTAGAACCCAATCTGAAAGTAGAGTCCAGACTCTAATCGTTGCATTTGTTCTGCCACGAGTGTAAGATAAAAGCTCAAGGGACATCATCTTCTTCATCCCGAAATATCGTATAATTCGATCAGCTGGATGAAACATGATAAATCTATCGTATATGATTTTTTTTTTTTGTATATGATATTATATATATATATATATATATATATATATATATATATATATATATATATATATATATATATATATATATATGCAAATGACCTCTAGCCTAGTGGTTAAGAGAGATGCATGCGGCCCAAGTGGTCGGGAGTTCGAGCCTCAGTGGAGGCGAGTTCGTCACAAGTACCCATTGCTTCAAAAAAAAAAAAAAAAAAAAATATATATATATATATAGACTCTATTGATATAATATATATAGACTTTGTTGACGTGTAGCATGCCTATCTTATTTGGAACACTCTAAGGATGCCATTGAACCTATTATATGTTCCAAATTGAACTAAGTACATAATCATTTACTAAATTAACTATATAAATTTCTAATAAGTTTATATTTGTGTGGATTATTGTGTCAAAAAGATGCCGGTAAATCGAGACTGCTTAGTACAAACAATGTGCCACATCTACATTCTCGTTCATCCACCAACAAGCTGACGGGAAGACTCACTCATCATCAGTAGGATTATGGCGAGTCAGAGGCCAACTGATACTGAAATGTTCGTAGGACCAAATCTACAAAATATATATATATATATATATATATATATATATATATATATATATATAGAGAGAGAGAGAGAGAGAGAGAGAGAGAGAGTATATATAGAGAGAAAGAGAGAGAGAGACACACACACACACATCAATTAGTGAAAACTAATTGATAAAGTAAATAAACAAAAAAGATACTCATACATGTAACAATGTAACACACTCACAGATGTTATTTGAAATCTGTCTGTCGGACAATTCACAAAACTCATCATCTGATCATATAAGTAAGCTAATGTAGCTTCACCCCATGCATGTTTTGCAGTTGTACATAAATCTTCGAAAATGACAAATGGCGCACAATGATCTTATTTTTTCGAAGCATCAAGAAATAGAAAACCACTACCACAAAATAATAGTAAATATGACCTACTAGTGCCAAAAAAAAACCTTATGGACATCCATAGATACGGTTCTGTCCCAATGTGATCAATATCCATAAAATTGGACCGGAGCCAAGTGAACTTGACGCAAGTTTCGTTTTCTACGAGCATTGGCGGCTCCACACCAAGATATGTCACGTCCCGACCCGGAATCACCCGAATCATCGTCCTCGCAGGGGGCGTGATGCCGCACGAGCCTGGAGTTGCGCTCGTGCAAGGCAAGATGACAAGTTCTCAAATGGTTATCTTTTGGTTCGATATTTACAACGATAGGAAAACAGAGTATACGAAACAATTCTCTTTATTGATATTCGAAACTGAGATTACAAGGCTTTCGATAGCCTAACAATATGTGCCAGATTGGCTACAACACTCAGGTTCTCTCTTGCCCACAAAGGATTTCACCGTTCCATACATCATGCCTTCTATATCTCGGCCGCATCAATCCAGCTGCGTAGTCCGAGCGCCAATGCGATAGCACGCTTCAATGCGCTTTGGTATTCCAAGCCTTAACACGTTCAAGCAACGCTTCGCCGTGAGCAATCTATTTCCTGCACCCTGCATGAAGCTGGTGGGGGATCAGTACGTTCGTCCTCGCATGTACTGAAGCAAAGATCATCTTTGAAAACCGACATCTTTAATATTTACGTTGAATCATGCAACTTAGCTTATGATCTTGCTATGTTCTCCTTAGGGTCAATTTCATGTCATATTCGAAAGCGTAAAGCATGTTACCATAGCAAGCATGTTATCGAATTGAATAGGCAGGCAAGCATTCTCGTGTTTGATTCGTGGCGCGACTTACCAAGCCGACGCACTCGCCCTTGCACCGACGCAAGGTGAATACGCCTATCAGATTTTCCTGTCATGTTATAGTGCTCTCTATGCGGATCTACACACGCACGATATGAGTGTACCTTGCGCATTTGACCCAGGATCCGTCCATACAGGATATACGCATACCTTCACTTCCAAACCCATCGTCCTTAACTATATGAAGGTCACTAGCTTGTCACAGCTAGAATGGACTTATACTCATCGAATCGAAAACATAAGACGATGGTAACTCTGTGCGGTTGCTAACCAACAATCAGAGGCCACCGAAATAATCGCGCGCAAGTGGCTTATCACATTCACTAGAAGGTCGCTACCCGTCTAAATGAAGTGCACCAACAATGCCGAAAACGAAATCCCTCCTAGGCCGAACGGTCCCAGCACCTTGGCGCGCCGCGTTCGACGGATGCCCATGCACGGGCTTTTATATTCTTTAAGTCCATTTGACCATTTAACCATGCAACGAATCTTATATTTCATACAACCAAGCAAGTTCGCTTATCGCTATTTCAATTGGCACAATGCCCTAATGTCCTCAACGAATGCCCTAAGGCCATGGACATTTCGAAGGGCACCATGCCGCGTCGACAGTTATGCCATATCCGTGCCACAACTGTTCTTTTCGTCGCAACGATGCCATCTTTGATAAGTATTGTGCAGCTGCGCGCATTCGCCGTCTTTTGTGATCTCGTACACGTAGGCACGTTTCGACTGTATTTCAAATGTTCTATAACTTAGCATTCAATGTTCGGGGCTTGCGCGATATGGCGCTCGCCTATTGTCTTTCAATGTTCTAGCCGTTCTAACTCGTACGCGAAGGCACGGTATGGTTCGTGCACTAAGGCACTCGACGAGTACAGTTATCCCATGTTATTATGGCTTGTGCACTATGGCGCTCGCCTTTACGATATCCAATGTTTCGTAGCGACTCGTGCATTTGATGCACATTTCATTTCAATTGTACTAACTTAGTGTTCGACACACACTATGATTTATCTCCGATCGAACCACGCCTGTGGCGTCGATAGGTTAACTTAGCATACAATGATATATTTGACTTATCGAATGAAGAAGTAAAAAAAAGTCAATCCTCCCACCTTGAGTCGATATGCCTTTGCCGTTTCGCTGAGCCGATGCGGCTCGATTCCCTAACTTTGTTGCACGGCCACTCTCCTGACTTAGCCATTCGAGCACTTCGTGCTTGTTGAATTATACGTCCGATTTTCCTTAGCGTGCCCAAGTCTCAACCCGTCGCAAGCCGTCGATTTGGTTCCGCGGACCCCTTACTAAATATTACCGAAGATCGACCTCTAATATTTTCGCGACAAAGTATAACCTGCACACGAAACCAACTAAAATCAATACTTCATCGATTCGGACTTGTGTCTTGGTCGATTCGATTTCTTAGAATCTTCGAGCCGATTCAACGCACTTATCCTTCGGGGCAACGCGGCGCTTCGCATCGATTCACTCGATGCATTCTTCGAGACAAGGTAACTCTTCGCATCGACTTAGTTCGATGTGTTGCTCGGGACAACTTAACACTTGCATCGTTATTACTCGATGCGTTCCTCGGGTCGATACGTTTCTTGGGACAACGTAACTTTCGTATCGATACGCAATCGGGTCAACGGTACTCTTCGAGTCAACGACTCAGCATAATGCACCGTGCGGAGCGGGGCATTACAAAATATACCACTCAAAACAAGGTTCGTCCCGAACCGAAACCAATACTAAATTTCTAAGGGTTTCATTAGATCGTTCCACGATCTCGTCTCACTATCGTTTGGATCGTACAACTTAGTTTGGAATCATACACATATTTTAGGCGTCCCACCAATATACGCATTTCAGCCAAGCTTAGTTGTAAGATATCGGAACAACGCTAACATGTAACTTCTCATTCTCAATCACTTACTATCTCGTATTCTCGATCGAACTTGGCTCTATTACTTGTTCTCGTAATTCTAGCGCACATGCATATTGATACATACGCGATCCGCCAACAAAAGTCAAGGCACACGATGCGATTCAAAAATCGCATTTCTCACTTTGTATGTTTCATCGGGACTATCAATTCTATGCGTCACGTTAAGCCATCGCGCATCCGATCGCAACGATCCTTCGCAACGCCTTGCGTTCGAAATCGTTAACCAACTATTTTCGAAGTCTGGCTCTGCAACTTATCTCGATACGATTTCTTTTATCAACATTTGGGACTACGCCCGCTAGGTGACTTACCTAGCACCGTGCTTAACTTCTCCCGACGCAACTTTAAATTGACATTGCACAAAGGCCACAATCTATTCGACATGAAAGTTACATCAAGACGACGGTTTGCTCAAGGCAACGATCGTCTTGACACGAAGGGCTCTCCGATACGCCTTACGTTCGATTCCTAACGAGTAGGAATTCACTAGCCAAATTTCCAACTTATCCGTCTTGCAACATCGAATATGAGTTTGATTCACGCAAGCTCAATTGCAAGGTGAATCCGAATCTAATGACATGACTCGTAAGTCAGTTCCTTATTGTTCTCTCTCGTGCATAGCACGATCCTCGCAATCGCCTAGACTTATCGTCAACATGCATCGCGTTAATTTGTTATCGATGCAATCCCATATGCGAAATCGCATGGGTCATCTTACGACCTGCAGCATTCAATTTGATTTGGCGGTCAAGTCTTCTAGGGTCAGCTGCCCCGAAGCTACGCTCGATAATTGTGGATCATCACCGAAGGACAGTGTACTACGAACCATGCTATATCTTATTTCGGAGCCAAATCACGTTCCGACGATTCTATGCGACTATCCAATCCGCACATAACCATTTCTATCGGCGCAACTGATGCGCAACTATCCTCCGAGGCAAGTCATGTACTACCGTCAATGATTCTGCTATTTGCGATGCATCTACTCGCATCGAGTTCGAGTCTATCTTATTCGCGGGTCGACACACGAGATGCTATACGCATCGAGCAATCGTCGATGACTTATAGTCTCGCCCTGATCAATAACAAAATTTACGATCAACCAAGTTCATTCATTCTCGTATCGTTACTTACAAAATTTTATACCGCGAGGCACACTCTATTTTGTATTCTCACATCGTTTACGTTTTCTTACGTATCGATCTCGATACGCCGTATCCATTTCGATAACGTAAGGGTCAACTTTGAATCCGTCTCAACGTCAACTTAGCTCGCATCGTATACATCCAAGTTCGTAACAAACTTTTTCATACGCATCGACTCATTCTCTGATTCGCCGCATCCCGCTATACTTTGATCGCGTAACTGAGTTACCGATTATCCAACATCGAACCCTCAAGTCATACGATCTCGCCCTCTAAGTTTCGCGTGTTTTCAGTCGTACTCAAATGAGTTTGGCCGTAACGTAACCAACTATTTCTTAGGCACGATTACTCGCGTCAACCAACTTTCTTACCGAAGTCGCACATCGTACGATCCGATTACATTTTGTCTCGCCCAACATTTCTATCGAAATCGCAAGTTATGTGATTCGATTTGCCTCGCCTAACATTTCAATCGGGATCGTAAGTCGTACGATTCGATTATAATTTGTATCGCCCAACATTTTTATCGAACTCGCAAGTCGTGCGGTTCGATTCCAACGTTTCGAGTTTTCTATCCCGTCGATCCGATCGTTGCCTCAAGGCATAATCGTTTCGCTAATTCCCGTCATTCGACCGACACATAAATTTTCATTCAACATATCATTCCATAATACAAGCCCCGCCTTACCGTTCTAACCGATCGTCGAAGAACACTTGCATCAAATGCCGTCGTACAAATTCTCAATCGAGTTTCGGTGCTATCCCGTCCGTTGCGGACAAACCTTCCGCAATTCTCACCATACGTCGATGCAATTCATCGCATAAGTGGTATTGCATATACCACTCGAAATCGAGTCATTCATCGCCTACGTGGTATAGCATATACCACTCGAAATCAAGTCATTTCTCTCGTACTATACTTAGTATAAACCGACGATCTCTTCCGACTTACGATTTCCGTAGTGATCGTGCTTGATCACAACCGTAACTTTGATTTAAATCAAATCCGACACAATTCGGCCAATGCATTCATTTGCCAACACAAACTCGGTGCGCAACCGAACCGATCTCATTTTCTCGATTTATAACTTTTGTTTTCTTCCGTTTGCATCTTGTGCAAATTTTATTATCGATATCCGTTGCATCTCGAGCAACGATTTCATTTTGATACGCGTTGCACCACGTGCAAAATTTTTCTTTCGATACGCAATGCACATCGTGCACAAACTTATCTTCGACATTCATTGCATCTCGTGCAACGATTTAACATTTCATTTTCGATATTCAAAGTCAATGCTCAAATCCGTTTCAACACATTCGATATTGACTTATCACTTTCCATATCAACTTTCTTCGACTTTTCAACGCATCATTTACAATTAACGCGTGGCAATTGCTGCAGCAACATTCTACGACTTTCATTGTATCGATGCAACCAACATTTCTCATACCGATCGTTGCAACCAACGAATATCTCGATTTACAATTCCGACGTGTTGCATCCACGGCAACAAATTCTCGAATTCATATCTTGTAACTTGTTGCACATTCAGCAACAAACCTTTCCGACTTTTTCGTAACACCATGTAATTTCCAAACAACACGCGGCAAAATTACATGGTTGTATTAGACTTATTGTATGGAACATCCAGTGCGGCATCGAGTAGAGTCAAGAGTGATTTCGATTGGTAGTGGGCAACGTTTTGGAATTGAAATGAAACAAGCGTCCAGAGAAAATTGAGCCTAGGGCTCTGATACCAATTTGTCACGCCCCGACCCGGAATTACCCGAATCATCGTCCTCGCAGGGGGCGTGATGCCGCACGAGCCTGGAGTTGCGCTCGTGCAAGGCAAGATGACAAGTTCTCAAATGGTTATCTTTTGGTTCGATATTTACAACGATAGGAAAATAAAGTATACGAAACAATTCTCTTTATTGATATTCGAAACTGAGATTACAAGGCTTTCGATAGCCTAACAATATGTGCCAGATTGGCTACAACACTCAGGTTCTCTCTTGTCCACAAAGGATTTTACCGTTCCATACATCATGCCTTCTATATCTCGGCCGCATCAATACAGCTGCGTAGTCCGAGCGCCAATGCGATAGCACGCTTCAATGCGCTTTGGCATTCCAAGCCTTAACACGTTCAAGCAACGCTTCGCCGTGAGCAATCCATTCCCTGCACCCTGCATGAAGCTGGTGGGGGATCAGTACGTTCGTCCTCGCATGTACTGAAGCAAAGATCATCTTTGAAAACCGACATCTTTAATATTTACGTTGAATCATGCAACTTAGCTTATGATCTTGCTATGTTCTCCTTAGGGTCAATTTTATGTCATATTCGAAAGCGTAAAGCATGTTACCATAGCAAGCATGTTATCGAATTGAATAGGCAAGCAAGCATTCTCGTGTTTGATTCGTGGCGCGACTTACCAAGCCGATGCACTCGTCCTCGCACCGACGCAAGGTGAATACGCCTATCAGATTTCCCTGTCATGTTATAGTGCTCTCTATGCGGATCTACACACGTACGATATGAGTGTACCTTGCGCATTTGACCCAGGATCCGTCCATGCAGGATATACGCATACCTTGCACTTCCAAACCCATCGCCCTTAACTATATGAAGGTCACTAGTTTGTCACAGCTAGAATGGACTTATACTCATCGAATCGAAAACATAAGACGATGGTAACTCTGTGCGGTTGCTAACCAACAATCAGAGGCCACCGAAATAATCGCGCGCAAGTGGCTTATCACATTCACTAGAAGGTCGCTACCCGTCTAAATGAAGTGCACCAACAATGCCGAAAACGAAATCCCTCCTAGGCCGAACGGTCCCAGCGCCCTGGCGCACCGCGTTCGAGGGATGCCCATGCACGGGCTTTTATATTCTTTAAGTCCATTTGACCATTTAACCATGCAACGAATCTTATATTTCATACAACCAAGCAAGTTCGCTTATCGCTATTTCAATTGGCACAACGCCCCAATGTCCTCAACGAACGCCCTAAGGCCATGAACATTTCGAAGGGCACCATGCCGCGTCGACAGTTATGCCATATCCGTGCCACAACTGTTCTTCTCGTCGCAACGACGCCATCTTTGATAAGTATTGTACAGCTGCGCGCATTCGTCGTCTTTTGTGATCTCGTACACGTAGGCACGTTTCGACCGTATTTCAAATGTTCTATAACTTAGCATTCAATGTTCGGGGCTTGCGCGATATGGCGCTCGCCTATTGTCTTTCAATGTTCTAGCCGTTCTAACTCGTACGCGAAGGCACGGTATGGTTCGTGCACTAAGGCACTCGACGAGTACAGTTATCCCATGTTATTATGGCTTGCGCACCGCGGCGCTCGCCTTTGCGATATCCAATGTTTCATAGCGACTCGTGCATTTGATGCACATTTCATTTCAATTGTACTAACTTAGTGTTCGACACACACTATGATTTATCTCCGATCGAACCACGCCCGTGGCGTCGATAGGTTAACTTAGCATACAATGATATATTTGACTTATCGAATGAAGGAGTAAAAAGAATTCAATCCTCCCACCTTGAGTCGATATGCCTTTGCCGTTTCGCTGAGCCGATGCGGCTCGATTCCCTAACTTTGTTGCACGGCCACTCTCCTGACTTAGCCATTCGAGCACTTCGTGCTTGTTGAATTATACGTCCGATTTGCCTTAGCGCGCCCAAGTCTCAACCCGTCGCAAGGCGTCGATTTGGTTCCGCGGACCCCTTACTAAATATTGCCGAAGATCGACCTCTAATATTTTCGCGTCAAAGTATAACCTGCACACGAAACCAACTAAAATCAATACTTCATCGATTCGGACTTGTGTCTTGGTCGATTCGATTTCTTAGAATCTTCGAGCCGATTCAACGCACTTATCCTTCGGGGCAACGCGGCGCTTCGCATCGATTCACTCGATGCATTCTTCGGGACAAGGTAACTCTTCGCATCGACTTAGTTCGATGTGTTGCTCGGGACAACTTAACACTTGCATCGTTATTACTCGATGCGTTCCTCGGGTCGATACGTTTCTCGGGACAACGTAACTTTCGCATCGATACGCAATCGGGTCAACGGTACTCTTCGAGTCAACGACTCAGCATAATGCACCGTGCGGAGCGGGGCATTACAAGATATGTCCCAAATAGCTCAGAAGCCTTAAACTCCCCACCCAAATATAAATATGGTCACCTATAATGATCCTCAAATCTATGCAACATCCGCTAAAGTATTCGTCATTTCTCCAACGAGTAGCTAGAATGTGTTGCGTTGGGGCCAAAAACGCTTAATATCAAGTCTCTATCACGCTACTTAATTTGGATCAAATTGAAATCCAAAGGACTGAATAAAGGTATATTGGGTACTAGTCAACTCCCATCCAACTAATCACCATGCTCCCTCAAATGTTGTTCACTATAATCATATAGCTATATATAAATATATATATATATATATATATATATATATATATATATATATATATATATATATATATATATATATATATATATATATATATATATATATATATATATATATATATATATATATTATTGGTGTATTGGTGATACATTCATCACTAACTAATATCATTAATTGAACATTAATAAAATATATCTTTCCAGAATATATCAATCATGATATATGGGACTCACGTTGCCGGATAACTACGTCATTAGTGGTTCCACCAGGTATACGACCATTATTTTGATCACCCTGATCGATGAGCCATAAACTATTTTTTTAAAATTAAATTAGTAAATAACCATAATCTAGCATTGGCAATATAACAACAAATTAAACAAAAATATGAGTATGTAGTCTCTCCTCCACTGTGCTGCTTTCTTTCTCTTTTGTTTTCTTCTTTCCCCTCCTCCGTGTTTCTTTTTTCTCTTCTGATTTCTTCTCTTCCCTCTTATGTTTTCTTTGCTCTCATCTTCTCTTTCTTTCTCTTTGTTGACTTATAGAGAATGGAGGGTGGACGGTTGAGTGTGGAATAGTGAGGGAATTAAATAGAGAAATGAATGAGTGGAGAGTGAAATGTTGTTAGTAGAAGGGGTAGCCATAGGTGGTGGGTGGGTGGTGGTTGTTGAGGGTAAATATTTGTGTTTACATTTTTTTTTAAAATGCACTAAAGTCACCAACGTACTTGGCGATAAGGTGCCAAGTAGCCAAATCGCCAAAGCACTTAGCGAGATAGCACCGTTGAGCTGTACAAGCAGGCCACAGACATCCGGATAGAGGCTCGAGGGGTGTTCGACAGGAGCTGGATCGTCAAAAACTTGCTGAGGAGGTACTTTGAGATGTTTTGAGGGTTACGATGGATTTGGTTCGTCGAGACAAAATGACGAATAGAGATAAGTCAAAGATCGAGGGTCGGTATGTCAGTCCTATGACAGTCGATCGGTCTGCAGGTGGGGGTTGCTCTACGGATCAGATTTTGGCGACAGGTGGTTTGCCAAAGCTTCATAGAGCGACATTGATTTCAGCAGAATTCGAAGCCAGGGAGGATATCAAAGTTTGCAGCAAACTCAATCAGAGGTGGGTGTATCACCATCCACACAGTTCAGGGGGAGTTGTGGATCATCGATGACGTACACAATGCGTGATATTCTACTCGATGATGCATGTACATATATGGAGGAGCTTCAGTGTTAGACAAGAATGTGGACAGGTTCAGGAGTTCGAATCTCGGAAGAATCGTACCGTCCGCTTGGTTGGGCCAACCAAGGGTGAAGAAGCTCATCAAAATGGTAACACGTTCTGGTGGAATATGGAAGTCGGGGATAGGCAGCCGAGACTCACGGTGTGGCTGATCGTCAAGGATTTTGGTCTTTGTCGTGTCATTGATGTCGACAGGATCCCAGTGGTACAGGAAGTGCTACGTACGCATGGCAGCTAGCGTCAACGTGACGGTCGAGGAGTTGGAGACAAAGGAGGATGCAAAGCAGCTCGGGAAATCGAAGATCAGTGGCATGGGGGAGCAGTATTTTGTCATATGACGACAGGCATGGAGTCCAGTTGAGGACCCATGGGGTCAATAGCCTCTCATCGGACTGGAGGGAGAGATTGTTGGAGTCAAGTCTGGATTTTGTAATAATATATATGTGGAATCTAAAGCTAGTTAAATATTTGATTTGATTAGATTTGAATGTCCATAATTGGTGTTGTGCTATTTTAGATACAATATGATTCTTATTTTAGGAAATCCTATTATGATCTAAAATAGGATGTTGATGAAATATTTTAGGTATAATAGGATTCCTATTTTATTCCTATTTAGGAATCCTATTATGACTAGAATATGATTTACTCATCCTATATATATGAGGTGAGAGTGGAGGCACAAAGCACAACACAAAGTAGAGATTCGGGATACTCATCCACAGGAAATCTAAGAGAAAGTCCGTGCTTTGCTCTTAGGACTTCGTCATCCAAGACAGAAGGAGTAAGGAGATCTAATCAAGGAGTCGTCAACTTTGGTTAGGAAGATTGCTATGGGTTGGTGACTGATTTCAATTGTAATATTCTATTTTTATTCTTGAGAGTGGTGAGAGGGTTGAACCTATTAGGACAAAGGGTTCAACATTAGTTTTTGTCAATCTTGTAATTTTTATCTGAGTTATAAAGGTTAGAATTTGTCCAGGTGACGTAGTCACCGCCATATACTTGTCTTCATCTGTGCTTGGTGTCCGTTAGACGGGGGTTGGTTGTTCAGGTGGGTTAGCAAACGCTTCCGCACGCCCAACAATAACACCTATGTGCTCAAATCACCAACCAAGTTGGCAATTTCAATGTTTTTTAAATTTTCTTGTTTGTCACTAAAAGCTTCGAAAAAACTTACAAAAATTAAAATAAAATGCACTACCAGAATAAGTCGTTTTAGCGACGCATAAAGACGTTGCTAAAACGACTAATTTCGTCGCTAAAGATATTTAGCGACGGAAGTACCGACGTTTCATGATAGTCGCTGAAATGTAAGTCGCTAATCTTCTAAACGTCGCCAAACGTCACAATTATCGACGTTTCCCGATGTATATATACGTCGGTATATTGTCGACGTCTACCGTCGTAACGTCGGTGGATTAGCGACGTATTACTGTGTATCGCTACGCGTCGGTGATTTACCGACGAATCGTCGGTGGTTTAGTGACATGTTCAAAGTCGCTAAACGTCGATACATCCTGGGAATTCCTGGGAATATTACCGACGTGCACCGACGTTTATCGACGTTTTCTGACATATTATAACGTCGCTAAAACGTCGGTAAACTGGATAATATCGCATATTAACCGACGTTTACCGACGTAAAAGTACGTCGCATATGTTCCCGTTTATGCCAACTCATATTTTCTGCAGTTTCCTTCACCATAAACAACCGCTGCAACCGCGGCGTCAACGGCAAGTAGTGCATCGAAGAGGTAGGCTTCCTGGCACCGACAGACTTTCCTCTACCATATGCCTTGTAGCGATCGACACCACAAAATCTGCAGGCGTCTTCATCCTTGTCGTCTTTGTAGTACAACATGCACCCATTTCGATAGGCATCGATTTTTTTGTATCACATCCAGAGCGATCTAACCATCCTCTTAGACCGGTAGAAGTCTTTAGGCAACTTCGCACCCTCAGGCAATATTTCTATAAGCAACTCCATAAGACGGTTGTAGCAATCTTGTGACATGTTAAAATCGGACTTGATGCTCAACAATCTTGTAACCACCTCCAACGGTGAATGATCCTCACAACCAGGATATAATGGAGTCCTTGCATTCTCCAGCAACTCCATGAACTGTGCAGCATCGGGTTTCGGTGCCTCCTCAGGTGCATCATGATCATCCGGATCAAAACTAGGCCTGGCCGCATCGAAAACCATGTTCACCAACCCATCGTCATAAGGAGCGTTGTTATGGACATCCACATAAGGCTCGTACTCTGATGCTAAAGATACAAGTTCTCCGTGCTCGCTCCATTGATAGTAATTCGGCGTGAAACCCTTCGAGTATAAATGATACGTGACATCCACTTCTGGATGATATTTCAAGTTGCGACATCTCACACACGGACACTTAATTTTGGTACCGTCCATGTACTGAGGGAACGCCTTGGCAAACTGCAGGAACTGGTGTACACCCTCTATGAATTCATTCCGTACACCGCACATGTCATCAGGATGACGGTTGTACATCCAAGTACGATTTCGTATATAGTAATTCAGCTCCATAATTCTGTAAGATAGATACATCAAGGTAGTGAATGATATGCAATTGTCAGTTCATGTGGTCTACACTTTCCGCAGTATATGTACACATGACATTTTACGTTAAATGGTCAGAGATTATCTGTCATCTTCTTTTCGTATTGCTAACTTTTCTTTCGCGTGTTTGTGCGTGCGGTGGTCAGAGATTATCGCGGCGGTATATCACCCGTGTCTACAATATTTCATATAGGCTGAGTTGTAGAAGTAAAGTTTTAGGATATTAGTCTATATATTATGTATAGTCCAACCGAGCCAACTCTAAGCTAAACTAGTCCAACTTGGTCAAACTAGCCATTTCTAAGTTGTATAAGTCAAGTTTTAGGATATTAGTCTATATATACTAGTATAAACTCTCCCTCCTTGTAGCTCCCCTTCCCGGAAATTTTTAAAATATTTTTTATTTTATTTATTTTATTATTATTAGATGTCGAATAAAAGTTATACAACTATATATATTCATATTTATATAAATAAAGCCCTAGACAGATAAATATATATATGTATAGAGAGAGAAATGTATATATATATATATCATATATATATATAGGTATCAATATATAGAAATATATTTTGAAATATAGAAAGTGTATATACGAGTATATACATGTGTGTATATATAAATATACGTATAGTATGTATGAGTATACGTAAATATATATATATATATATATATATATATATATATATATATATATATATATATATATATATATATATATATATATATATATATATATATATATATCGTGTATATGTGTATGTATATATATATATATATAATGGGTGTAAATACGTACACAACAAACACTCTGCCCTCCACATATGACTTGTACCACTGCCTAAAGCAACAAGTGCATGGTGATGGCCTCTGTTATTATTATGATTATATAAGTATAGCAATGAATTGAATGGAATTGAATTGAAATGAAATGAATGTTTGAATTGAATTGAATTGAAATTCAATTCAATCCCTTTCAATAAAATGGTTGCAAGTTGCTGCAACAACAAACATGCATGCAAACATACGTTCTGGCCCAATAATTGAATTCCCAATCCGAGCATCCTCTGCTAACCCACAAACAGCATTTATACTTCACTTGGTCACATAACATGGCCAACCATGTAAGCCATTTATACAAAAACTAATTGATGATCAATGAAATAAAAAAAAAGAATGAGATAAGCAACACCAGCCCGGCCTATATGGCCGAAAGCCAACAGAGCCCCACCCGAGTGGCCAGGCCCACAAGGCCAGCAGCTCTTAGCCTAATCCCTCAATAGCAACTAAGCCCACACCCGAGCTGGGAACCCCTCCCTTACGCGAAGAGCAGCCCGAGCTAGGCTAACCCAAACCCGACCTTTCCCTGTATACGCTCGACAGCCGCGTATATATATCCGCGAGGAAACTCGAAAACCCTAAGCCCTCAACACCTTCTCGACCCCCTGACGACCTTCCCATGACGGCGCGTGCCGCCCCGACGCGGCCAGGCGACCGTCGGCCGGCCACGGGCCGAGAACGGGTCGCGCGCGCGCGAGCCAAACTGCGGGAGCAGCAGCAGGTACAGCCTGTGAAGCTCTGTTCAAAGCCAAATTCCCGACACCATGATCCATCGTTTCGCAAACCGATTGCGCAGGTATGAAGCTAACCTATAGCACTTCATTCTCCTTCAAATAGTTTTGGAAGTAGAGCACTAGGTTGCCCAGAAAACAGATGCGAACATGACGAAAAACCATTCAAAAATCAGAACAGTTTTCTAGTCGAAACCCTCATGTTTCGAGATAGATTCTAATCAACTAGTTAGGAATTTTAGAAAACTAATTGATGAGACTTTTAGACAACATGTAGGGCTTCAAATCCCTTCTTGCAGAATTTGAATTCATCGACTGAGCGTCGAGAAATCGAATCCCAAAGTTTCCCAAAAATCTGTTTTCAAAACGTTAAAATTGTTCCACACGACGTACGTCACGCCAATCGGGACGACGTGGTCACGAACCGAAGACATCGAAAGCTGCGTAACAGCTTCGTGGTCGTGTGGGCTTTGGCAGAATTTAAATTGGTCGCGTGTGCACGACGAATTTGATGCGTATCCGTCGAAATTCACCGTATCATGCTCTTTGCAAATTTCTCAATTACTTTGTGCACGCTTGTTAGATCGAGACGAAACTTACGCCAACAGAACTGTATCGTTTTTTTGGTCCTGTATGCCAAGTTTGGCCCGATTCTGAGATCGTTGACAAAATCACCGTTTTGTGGGCCCCACGGTCCTACTCAACGGGCGATTTTGTGCACGGCCCGCCGGAATCCAACTTTGGACATACGGTTGGGTTCGTATCAGAAAACTGGATCCATGTAGTGCCTCGTCCCTACATCGTGCCCCGTACTTTGTCTACGGGGTGCGCGAGAAAGGAACACTGTCGCTATCGATTCGGCCGGGACCGATAGGTCGGGATCGACCGAGTCGATCGAAGGGGAACGGTTGAATTAAGATCCATTCCTCGTTATGGAATATCTTCTTCGGAACCAAGTCCCATATTCAGCGGGTTGTGCCTCGAGGATTGGCTCTGCGGCTGAGTCGGGAGAGACCTCCCGTTGCTCTGCTTTTCACGCCGCTTGCGTTGGTTTTGGCTTTGTTTTCTGAATGCGTTTTCGTGAATGTTTTCGATGGTTTTCATGGCTTGCATTTCGAACTCGCATTTCCTATCGAACTCCTTGAATAATGCAGTGTTCTAATCGGTTGCTTGTGCGATTTCAGGTAATCGCGTAGGCGACGTCTAGCGCGACCAACAAGTCCTCTCGCCGAAGTGAACTCAAGGTGAGTGGCTGACCCTTCTCTTCTCGACCCCCTTCTTAAGTAAATCGATAGTGTTGCTACGGATGAAAGGATGAAAGCAAAGGCACGGATACGGTAAAATAATCAAGTTTCAAAGAGAAAGTAGGCTAGGCCTTAATAACTAAATGTTGCCTTAACTCGGTCATTGGACAACTTGTCGACAAGGGAGAGTTTCCTCGAGCGACTACCCGGGGCCACGGGATCGACTCGGCCTAGAAGGAAACACGATATAGCTGTGCTGGATGATAGCACGGGTTAAGCGGGGACTTGCAGCGGGGCTCGCTACTTGCGCTGCAAGGGCCCCGGCTAACAAAGCTATAGTCCAGGATGGCTTGTGATGTCAGTGACCAAACACACGAAATGTTGCACTTGGAAATGTAAATGATAACAATTGACAGGAAAGAACATGGTAAGTTTCAAAGGGCGCGGCGCGGCCCGCCGGGGGTAAGTTCCAACGTAAATTACATTATGCTTGTCAATGCTCACTTGAAATTTATTAGGATGGTTAGAAACATTCATGAACTAAAGTCATATAAACTCATTCAACCAAATGAGAGCTTGGAAACTTAACTTGCCACGCACCAGTACAAAGTGTAATGTACTGATCCTCGCTCTCTACGCAGGTACCCCGAATCACGAAGGGCGTGCCACCTAAAATCTCAAGGCGGCGTGGACACTTTTGAAGCCTCGTCCGTGTGAAGGCTTGTTTCTGGATTCCTTTTGAAGAAGACCCCGCACTCAGTCCAAAAGAAAAGATGGCGAATCGGCTTGCCTCGATCGCAGGTGAAAATGTGTAATAGTTTTTGCTTGTATAAAGGGGTGTAATGTATGGAACGACTATCTCATCGGCGTTCATTTTGTAAGTCGAGTCCTGTTGTAGCCCGCGCGGCAATGATTGTAAAGAAGTCCATGTAAAGTTTCTATTATCAATGAAAAAGTTTATTTCTACTTCAAATGTGTCATTCAATTTCTCTGTGTACTCTAATTTGATGTTGTGTTTCGAATAACCTTATGACTATGCCTTGTGCGATCGCAATTTAGGTTCGCACGGCATCACGCCCGGGGGACGACTATCGATTCTACGGAATCGGGGCGTGACATAATGGTATCAGAGCACGGCTTTACATCCTTTGACCTCGCATCGATGAGATACGTTGTTCCATACAATGAGTCCGTAATAATTTGTGACTGATGCGTTTGCCTTCGTATCGCAGAAGTGGCGGAGCCCACGGCCGAGCAAGAACAGAACGCTTCAAGCGGCTCCAATAGTTCGCATCGTCCGCGGGCCGGACCTTCTAACGATACAATCGAAAGGATGCTGCGCATGATGGAGGCGCAGCGAAACCAGTCCGAGAACCGGCATCAGCAGGTAGAGGAACGACAGGCCCAGTTCGAAGCTCGCTTCGAAGCTCGCTTTGATGCACATGCCAAACTTCAGCAAAAGCAGCTAGATATCCTGCAGCAGATCGTCCAGACAATGGCGGCCAACGGAAATTCTGCGACTACGCCTACCGTCACCGTGCCGGCAATCCAACCCATTGATGTCGACACGGAGGATCCCGAGCGTCAACCAGCGGCACCGAAAAAGTACAACTTTGAAGTGTCCGAATTCAAAAAGGCGTGTCGCGCTTCCTTCAGCGGCACCGAGGGTCCCTCCATGGCAATCGACTGGCTGGAAAAGCTGGAAGATCACTTCGAGCTGCTCGACATTGAAGAATCCAAGCAAGTCACCTGCGCACAACTTCAACTACGGTTGAACGCGCACGACTGGTGGGCCGTGCGCAAGCGAGCGATCCGACCGGACAACAACACCGCGTCGATCTCTTGGGCCACGTTCCGTAAAGCTTTTGAAGTACAGTACCTTCCGTCAGCCATTTGTCAAGCGAAGGAGAATGAATTCATGCAGTTGAAGCAAGGGAGCAGGACAGTGGAATAGTACACCGCAGAATTTAACAAGTTGTCTAAGTTCGCTGGCCAGTTTCTGCCTACTGAAGAGTGCCGTGTGCGACGGTTCGAAGTGGGCCTACGACCCTCTATTGGTGCACATATCGGGGTCCCGGAGTACAAGACCATGGGCGAGGCTCTGAATCACGCCCTCCGCCTTAAGAACCTGCGTCCTTCCGGTGCTGACGACGTTGTGCGCCACTCCAATCACAAACGTCCTAGCTATACGGGAGGCAACAATCACGCTTCAAAGCGTCCAAACAACGGCGGCTACAAAGGGCAGAACCCACTACCTCGGTGCACCAGGTGCAACAACTTCGGTCACCATACCAACGATTGTCATGTCCTCAAAGGAGGATGCTTCACTTGAATCGTAACGTGCCACCCCAACAACATCGTCAGGAGAATCGAGGACAGGCGCCCCGACCTCCTCAGCACACTCAGTCCAACAACCAAGACCGACGCCCTGATGCTCAGGGGCGTGTCTTTGCACTGACTCGAGACGAGGCGTACGCTTCAGACACTGTGGTGACAGGTATATTGAATTTCAATAATGTACCTGCTCGTGTGTTATTTGATTCAGGCGCCTCGCATACTTTCATATCGACGGACTTCGCCGCCGAGCACAAATTTTCTGTAATATCGTTAGACCTTGATCTTAGCGTAAGTATGCCTTCGGGCGTGCTACTACTCACGAACTTAGCCTGCGGGGGAGGAACCATATGTATAGGGGGTCAAAAGATCGGTCTTGATGCGATAGTTCTAGACATGAAGGACTTCGACATCATATTGGGCATGGATTGGCTCGGTCCGTGCAACGCAACCATCGACTGTGCTGAAAAAAAAGTCACATTCCGCATACCTGGAGTGCCTAAATTCTGCTACTCGTGTGGTGAGGCATCGCCGACCTGCATGGTGATCTCCGTAATATCTGCTCGACGGATGCTGCATTCCGGGTGCGAAGGCTATCTAGCTTCCGTTCGAGACGTGCGACAGGATGGTGCAAACGCGGGAGAGACCGACGTTGTGGCAGAATTCCCAGACGTGTTCCCGGACGAGCTACCCGGCATGCCACCTAATCGAGAGATAGAGTTCACTATCGACACATTTCCCGACACCCGGCCGATCTCGAAGGCTCCGTACAGAATGGCCCCTACAGAATTGAAGGAATTGAAGGCACAACTTCAGGAATTACTCGACAGAGGGTTTATCCGTCCGAGTGTCTCGCCGTGGGGTGCGCCCGTGCTATTCGTAAAGAAGAAGGATGGATCGATGCGACTCTGTATCGACTATCGAGAATTGAATAAAGCCACCGTCCGAAACAAATACCCCCTGCCCCGCATCGACGACTTGTTCGACCAGCTCTAAGGTGCAACGGTGTTTTCGAAGATTGATCTACGATCGGGTTACCACCAACTCAAAGTCAAGCCAGATGACGTGCCGAAGTCTGCCTTCCGCACTCGTTACGGCTACTACGAGTTCTTGGTAATGCCGTTCGGTCTGATAAACGCCCCTGCCGTCTTCATGGATCTAATGAATCGGGTGTTCCGTCCGTTCGTTGACAAGTTCGTAGTAGTCTTCATCGACAACATCCTCGTCTACTCGAAGGATCGAGCGCAACATGCGGAGCATCTACGGACGGTACTCCAAACCCTTCGAGAGAATCAGTTGTACGCGAAGATGAGCAAGTGCGAGTTCTGGCTGGACAGCGTCTCATTCCTTGGGCACATCATCTCCGCCGCGGGCATCACAGTCGATCCGAAGAAAGTCGAGGCAGTTGCTGATTGGAAACGGCCCGCATCAGTTAGCGAAATTCGAAGCTTCCTAGGCTTGGCGGGATACTACCGACGCTTCGTGAAGGACTTCGCGAAGATCGCATCGCCGTTGACTCGCCTCACCCAGAAAGGAGTCGCATTCAAGTGGTCAGACGACTGTGAAGCTTCCTTCCAGGAGCTCAAACAACGGCTCGTTTCGGCCCCGATACTTGCTCTTCCTGAAGGGACGGAGGAATTTCAAATCTTCAGCGATGCTTCTGGCCAGGGCTTGGGGTGTGTGCTCATGCAGCGGGATAAGGTGATATCTTTTGCTTCCCGGCAGTTGAAGCCGCACGAGAAGAACTACCCCACGCACGACCTAGAACTAGCGACAATTGTGTTCGCGTTGAAGCTGTGGCGTCACTATCTCTATGGTGTGGCGTGCAGGATTTATACGGACCACAAAAGTCTCAAGTATCTCTTCACCCAGAAAGAACTGAATTTGCGGCAGAGGCGATGGCTCGAGCTAATCAAAGACTATGACTTATCGATCGACTACACGCCGGGCAAGGGAAATGTGGTAGCGGATGCGCTGAGCCGAAAGTACTTAGCTTCATTATGCATCAACGATCGACTGCTGCGTGACTTGGAAGGAATGGGCATCGAGCTTCGGGTTCGTTTCAGAGACGTAAAACTAGCACAACTGCGGGTGGAACCGAGCCTACTAGAGAGGATCAAGTCTGCACAGAAGGACGACCCCTACCTGGAGAAGATACGGAAGCTGATATCGACAGGGAAAGCGTCTGACTTTGCAGAGGACGAGTCGGGAGTGTTGCGCGTGAAGGGACGGCTATGCGTACCGGACGACGTAGAACTCAGAAAGGAGATAATGACGGAGGCACACTATGCAAAATATTCCTTGCATCCTGGCAGCACCAAGATGTATAAGGACCTCCGCGTTGTCTTTTGGTGGCACGGCATGAAGAGGGACGTAGCGCTCTTTGTGTCAAAATGTATGGCCTGTCAGCAAGTCAAAGCCGAGCACCAGCGACCGGGCGGGGAGATGCAGAACCTCGCCATTCCAGAGTGTAAATGGGATCACATCACTATGGACTTCGTTGTTGGCTTGCCGAGGACGCCACGGGGAAATGACGCCGTCTGGGTCATCGTCAATCGACTAACCAAGTCAGCGCACTTTATCGCCATCAAAGTTACTTGGAGCGTCGACCGCCTTGCTCAGATATACCTTGATGAAATAGTTCGGCTGCACGGGGTCCCAGTTTCTATCGTCTCCGATCAGGATGGATGGTTCGTAGCGCACTTCTGGAGTAGTCTATATTCAGCGTTAGGGACCAAGTTGAAGTTCAGCTCAGCTTACCATCCTCAGACTGACGGCCAAACAGAGCGGGTGAACCAAATTCTTGAAGACATGTTGCGACTCTGTGCGATCGACTTGAAGTCAAGTTGGGACGTCCATCTACCGCTGGCCGAGTTTGCATACAACAACAGCTATCAGTCCAGCATCCAAATGGCGCCGTATGAAGCTTTGTACGGCCGAAAGTGTAGATCGCCCATTTGCTGGGATGAAGTCGGGGAACGGCAGATACTTGGTCCGGATCTGGTGGAGCAGACTGTGCAGAAGGTCAAGTTGATACGAGAAAGATTGAAGATAGCACAAAGGCGGCAGAAAAGCTATGCCGACACGCACCGACGTCCCCTCGAGTTCTCGGAAGGCGACCATGTATTCCTGAAGGTGATGCCAATGCGTGGAGTTTCCCGGTTCGGTGCGAAAGGAAAGTTGAGCCCAAGATTTGTTGGCCCGTTCGAAATATTGAAGCGAGTCGCCTTGGTAGCTTACCAAATTGCCTTGCCGCCTGCATTGTCAGAGGTACATGACGTCTTCCACGTCTCGCAATTGTGAAAGTACGTGCACGATCCAGGGCATGTGGTAGATTTGGGTAAGCTGGACCTGAAGGCGGACTTATCATATGTCGAAGAGCCGGTGCAAATCGTGGAGCGCAAGGATAAACTTCTCCGCAACCGTGCTATTCCACTAGTCCGAGTCCTCTGGAGGAACCATTCGGCCGAGGAGTCGACGTGGGAGCTCGAGTCTAAAATGAAGGAGAAGTTTCCTTCATTGTTCTCGTAGAGGTAAGTTCTATTCTTAAGTTTCGAGGATAAAACTTTTTCTTAGTTGGTTATGGTGTAGTGCCCCGTCCCTACATCGTGCCCCGTACTTTGTCCACGGGGTGCGCGAGAAAAGAACACTGTCGCTATCGATTCGGCCGGGACCGATAGGTCGGGATCGACCGAGTCGACCGAAGGGGAACGGTTGAATTAAGATCCATTCCTCGTTATGGAATGTCTTCTTCGGAACCAAGTCCCATATTCAGCGGGTTGTGCCTCGAGGATTGGCTCTGCGGCTGAGTTGGGAGAGACCTCCCGTTGCTCTGCTTTTCACGTCGCTTGCGTTGGTTTTGGCTTTGTTTTCTGAATGCGTTTTCGTGAATGTTTTCGATGGTTTTCATGGCTTGCATTTCGAACTCGCATTTCCTATCGAACTCCTTGAATAATGCAGTGTTCTAATCGGTTGCTTGTACGATTTCAGGTAATCGCGTAGGCGACGTCTAGCGCGACCAACAAGTCCTCTCGTCGAAGTGAACTCAAGGTGAGTGGCTGACCCTTCTCTTCTCGACCCCCTTCTTAAGTAAATCGATAGTGTTGCTACGGATGAAAGGATGAAAGCAAAGGCACGGACACGGTAAAATAATCAAGTTTCAAAGAGAAAGTAGGCTAGGCCTTAATAACTAAATGTTGCCTTAACTCGGTCATTGGACAACTTGTCGACAAGGGAGAGTTTCCTCGAGCGACTACCTGGGGCCACGGGATCGACTCGGCCTAGGAGGAAACACGGTATAGCTGTGCTGGATGATAGCACGGGTTAAGCGGGGACTTGCAGCGGGGCTCGCTACTTGCGCTGCAAGGGCCCCGGCTAACAAAGCTATAGTCCAGGATGGCTTGTGATGTCAGTGACCAAACACACGAAATGTTGCACTTGGAAATGTAAATGATAACAATTGACAGGAAAGAACATGGTAAGTTTCAAAGGGCACGGTGCGGCCCGTCGGGGGTAAGTTCCAACGTAAATTACATTATGCTTGTCAATGCTCACTTGAAATTTATTAGGATGGTTAGAAACATTCATGAACTAAAGTCATATAAACTCATTCAACCAAATGAGAGCTTGGAAACTTAACTTGCCACGCACCAGTACAAAGTGTAATGTACTGATCCTCGCTCTCCACGCAGGTACCCCGAATCACGAAGGGCGTGCCACCTAAAATCTCAAGGCGGCGTGGACACTTTTGAAGCCTCGTCCGTGTGAAGGCTTGTTTCTGGATTCCTTTTGAAGAAGACCCCGCACTCAGTCCAAAAGAAAAGATGGCGAATCGGCTTGCCTCGATCGCAGGTGGAAATGTGTAATAGTTTTTGCTTGTATAAAGGGGTGTAATGTATGGAACGACTATCTCATCGGCGTTCATTTTGTAAGTCGAGTCCTGTTGTAGCCCGCGCGGCAATGATTGTAAAGAAGTCCATGTAAAGTTTCTATTATCAATGAAAAAGTTTATTTCTACTTCAAATGTGTCATTCAATTTCTCTGTGTACTCTAATTTGATGTTGTGTTTCGGATAACCTTATGACTATGCCTTGTGCGATCGCAATTTAGGTTCGCACGGCATCACGCCCGGGGGACGACTATCAATTCTACGGAATCGGGGCGTGACAATCCGTAGACATATAGTTTGACGACTTTAGAGACCGTTGACTCTGGCACGCTTTTCGGTACAAAGCGGGTCCAACGGCGGACATCGTTTTTGTCCGAAATTATCGTTTTGCCCCTGTGTCCAGAATTGGACGTAAGGACAGGCAATCCTAGCTAATTGGACTATTCTGAGATCATTGGTATTGTTTATTTCAGCTTTCGGGGACTGTTGTACGGGTTTTGACTATAGTGGCATATTGAGTGGTTTGGATCATCAGTTTCACCAGCACAGGACCACAGGCGAGTACAGTTTATTGTCTGCATTTCGATATTAATTTTTACTATATTTCATTGGTTGATTTTATTAGTTATGTGATTATTTTTTATTATAAATTGTTGAGTCGGGAATGAGAAGTACCAACGATGTGTGATCTGACCTTAGACCGTGTAGACCGTGTAGACCGTGTTGCATTTATTTCTTGTAGATCGTGTAGACCGTGTTACATTTATTTCTTGTAGACAGTGTAGACAGTGATTTATTTATTGCAAAGTAGACCGTGTAGATAGTGATTTATTTATTGCATTTAATCTGTGTAGTTCGTGATTATTATTCTGTAGACAATGTTTCTTTATTGCAATATTTTCTGTAGACCGTGTAACTGTAGACCGTGTAATTATAGACCGTATAACTGTAGACCGTGTAACTTTAGACCGTGTAGACCGTGTCGCATAATTGTCCCGAGACCGATCACATATCAAAGGTACTTCTAACGGTAGAAAGTATATGAGTCTATTTATTACTATTGATTTTTCTTACGGCTTTACTGTTATTTTCAAAACTCATGATTGATGTCTAACCTTTATTTTATAGTCATTTTCTTTATTGAGATTGCATTCAGTGGATTGTGCTCGTTCAATTCCTGACTGGAAACCAACATTTTCAGGTTTGCCGTGGATTCACTTAGCTTGGGGAGTGACGGGAATACTTGCAGACAAAGGCCTAGAGACTAGCTAGATAGTTGAGTTGTAGTTATTCATTTATTTGTACAAGTTTATATTATTCTACAAATGTAAAACTTGTAATCATTGTAAGTTAAATTAATTATGTGAATGAGCATTGTTTGTGATTTTGATCTTCATGGCCGTGACAGCGTTCTACCGCCGACACTGCGACGTAGGCTGGCTTGGACACGTCTCGTATCCGTTTTAAAAAAAAAATGGGTGCGGGTCGTGACAAGTTTTTGTGGTGGCCCATGCAGGTCAGTCTTCGCAAATCATACGAACTCGTGATAGTACTTTAGTTAGTTGTACTATTGCGAGCCTGCGACTAGGAAATGCTCATTCACGAATTAGAAATTAATTTAATTTACGAGAATGACTAGGACTAGGAGTCCCTTATACAAATTCACCGATGGGTAGTCTAGGCCATGCAATGTAGATAAGGAATTATTAATTTTGATAGTTTATCAGATCCCCATAGGTACATTATTATCTCTTGATATGACGATGTAATCTAATTTGGATAGAGTATTCCCTTGATAAGGCAAGGCTTCATAAAATTGATGATCTAACCTTGATAGATTATTCAATTCATTCTCTTGCCTCTTTGGATATCGTCACCATATCTTAGTCTGAATTGCCGATTTAAAATCCTATTTTGCCGTAAGGGAATATTTTATAATTCCTGATTCGGTTATTCAAATGTGAATCTCGTGGTAGACTAATCCAAAAAATTTCTTCCATGGCTCGAATACACCTGAAAGAGATACCAGAATGTTTATAGTTCTTTGTCTTCAGGTTGTTCCTCCCTGTGCAATCTGTTATTTAAAGATTGTGACTGATAGGACAAATATTTATGTCTTATTTCCTAGTCAACTTGTTTAAATCTCTAGAAGCTCAGGGATTTATTTACAGATATAATTACGAGAATGTTAGTTAACTCATACTGGCAGGATAGCAGCACACTGTCGCCATTTATTTAAATTTTGGAGACTAGGGAATCAATACAGCCAGTAGCACGCTGGCGAGACACGACCCCTAGAATTGAAATTAGTCTAAGAAAATATAGATTATAGAATATTTCTAAAACTATGGCTAGAGGTCCTCTTTTGACCGTAACCCTTGTGCCAATATAAGGTAGAGTATCGAAAAGCATAGCACCCTGAAATCATGAATCCAAGGGTTTACCACAGCTCGAGTATACGGGCGAGGCGTAACTCTCAGTGAAATGACTTCAAACATGAATACAAGTTTGGGATACCATGGAGGATAGGACAGTGCCCTGTATGTTCTATAAGATCCGAAGCCAATAGTAGTAGAAGTTCTGTGAGTTTGGGTAGCGTGTCTCCCGATCTAGCATTCCGTGGTCCTTATGATCTATCGACGAGGATATTGTTTGACGCCAATAGGCTTACCTAGAATATAGAGTTTAGAGGTTCATAACCCATTAGTCGCCAAGGCATTATGGATAAGAAGATAGTAGGATAACCGAGTAGCAAGAACGCCGGGTAAGGTTTGATTCTCACAAAACTCAAACTACTTGTAACTCCTTTCAAATTTTCGCGTACTTGTAATTTGACTATTTTGACCAATGTTGCTATCACAGCCTAGTTTTGCAAGCTTACTCTTTATCGAGCTTGATTCAAGACATATGTTTATTGGGGACGCCCACTAACTTATTATCTAATCAGAATCAGTGTATTATGGTCTGATCAACCATGATGCATTTGGTTCGCACTTTATTTAATTACCCTACGTGAATTGAGATATAGATGTCCCTAGGTCTCATCCACGACTTCATTGACAATTCCTTTTGAATTATATGTTCGCCCTTGAATCACGAAATTGTATATAGTAACATCTCCCTTGAATTCTTTATTGTTTTTGTCTTTCACCGATTTGGAAAGACGAAAGCTCATGATGGTAGAGAGATACAGAGTATCCCCCATGGCTATGGTAGTTGTATACACAAGTGTAGTTATCATCGGCCAGCCAGGTGACTAGAACCTCGCCTTAAGTTACTCGTCCTCTCTGCGACCCTAAACCTACTACCTTGATCTTCTAGTCATTGGAGTCCGAGAATGATTAGGACCTTCCCCTTGACCAAATGCTAACCTAGGAGACTACTTATTCTCAAGAAACCAAATGTTGTGAGTCTCAAATTATTTGCTGGAAGCTTGCCTTAACTAGTAACCCTTAAGCCTTGAACCAACCCTTCCTCAATCGAAGCCCACAGTTAGACATGAGATGAGTGGACAATAGGGTAATCATTTACCGTGACACTCATCCCGAGATTGTGTTCCAACAAATATTACTCTAATTATGTAAATTTTATTATTAAGACCTAACTAGTGTTGGAACACCACCGTCACTAGCTTAGCCAATACTATAGCTTAAATACCCTGTCATATTATGATCTACCAGTTGTCAACAGCAATACACGATCACTACAACTCTTGTGACGATATTCTGGCAGGTTGACACAAATAGAAATTTACGACTCAGTTGTTAGAAATCTTGTGCCTTAGAGTTGGTTACCCCGTCGATAACTCTTGTATACTATGGACGAGTAGGTCATTCTATCTTATCAACCATGTGTCATTGTACACACTCGTTTTTCAATTATGGAGGAACGATCCTCGAATTGACTTATATCCACCGTATTCCGTGTGCCGTGCCTTATTCTTTATTAACAAGAGTCGAGGTACCATACCCGAACTTTTGGAATTCTTCTAGCCTCATTATTCCTAAAACCATATCCTAGCTTCTAAGGTGGGTAGACTGTAAGCCTCCTAAAATTTTTGGGATATACGAGGATTTTTGATTGATTAGAGTAACTTCCATAGGATGATGATTAGTGCCCATGGACTCCCACTTTTCATTTAGATCATTTTGTGTTCCCGGCCGTGTCATTTAATTTTCGGAGCACGGGACCAACTGTTATCTTCCAACAAGCTTTACATGTAAGATCTAGACGAGTCCACCTTCAACTAAGTATATCATGTCCCACTCAAACCCGTCCCCTTGTACTCTATTTTTGTGCTATGACTTTCAGGTTAGAAGAACTAGTTATAACCTTTACCATAGTACCGGTATACTTTCCAACCTCCATTAGAGCCTTAACCGCGACCCCATTCCTTCGACCCAATATATGGTTGTGATCTACTCGGAGCCCCTGTGCACATGCCACTAGTGTGCCACCCAATTGAGACCTCATGTGCTACTTAAACTCAAAGTCACTGAAGGCGCATTTTAGGCTTTAGGGACCTAGCTAACCAACCTGACTGGCGACTAGCTCAACCACTTGAGTTAAAGCCTATTCTAGAATATTCTACCCTAGTAGAAATAGTTTATCTTGGAATTTTGCTCAATTCATATAGATTGAGATCCAAGGTTCATCCAACCAACGAGTGAGATCCAAATAGGAAACCTATTAGGGCCCAGTAAAACTTCTCGAGACAAACCCCCGTGGATGGTCTATAAAACCAAACCAATTGAAATAGGTCCTTATACCTATTAGATAGTCTTCACCTCTTAGAACGTGAAGCCATTCGTAACCCTTACCTCGCAAAACAATTTTGTAGTGCACATTTATCCCTTGCTCGTGTGTTTAAACAACCACGGGAAAGTTCACAATCTTGATTTCTCAAAATTCAGTCCTATTTTGGAATTGTTGTTTAGAACTTCGAGAACAGAATTTCTGTATTGCATGGATTGCAAACCCCTCTAAGAAACGAGTGTTCTTCGATTTAGCCAATTACTAGACTAGGGTAGCACAATCTAGCAAATATGTTAATGGTTCATAAACTTTCTTTCCACCTGCATCAAAAAAAAAAATTTCTCTACCGTATTTGAAACTTCGTATTCATTCTCGGTTATTCTCCCTGCCTTTTTGTACCATTAATTCTCATCCCTTCATACTCCGAGGTAACGAATGATCATGTTGTCAAGGATTTATTAGAAATTCTTAAATTATAGTATAATACTGCTTGACTATTGAATGTCTGGTTGTTTATAGATATACGAGATTATAGATACCACATGACCTAGATATTTTGGTAGAATTATTAGTCACTAGTAGCAGATTATAAGATTTTAAGTGACCCGTGTTTCAAGGGAGTAGTGTGATCTAAGGTGGGTAGAAGTCCTGGAGGCTATTTGGCTAAGACTAGAATACAAACTATTCTGAGGAATTAAATTTGAGAAGATTGTGGTAATAGTGGATTTATTCTTTTCATTTTTATTTTGAATTTTAGGCATGCCTATGAGTTAGAATTTCGTGGACGAAATTATTTTTAAGGTGGGTAGATTTGTAGCTCCCCTTCCCTGAAATTTTTAAAATATTTTTTATTTTATTTATTTTATTATTATTGGATGTCGAATAAAAGTTATACAACTATATATATTCATATTTATATAAATAAAGCCCTAGACAGATAGATATATATATTGTTTGCCATTAAAATCGTTTGATTGCAAATCTTAATACAAACAGAACAGTGTTACAATATAGGACTTCGATGTAGTCCTAGGAGTACACTTTTGTTTAATCTGGGTCCTAAGTGCCAATGGAGCGAGTGGTAATGCGTTGACTCCATTGACGGGCTGACGACGGTTATCGGTTCTCTGAAGGTGTAGATTGCTCTGGGTGCTGGAGCTGGTTGAGAGAAGGAAGACGTTAAGTGTCTGTATCTGCCTCTCTGATGATCTCTGTCTGGATTGTTTGTATGTATGTCTCCTTGTCTGTGTGTGTGTAAGGAGGGGATGATTCCTCCATTTATAGCTGGGCAGGTTGGCTGCTCATGTGCGCATATGTAGGATGCCCCGGTGCGTGGGAACGCCACGTGGAGATTGCTGATGGAGGCGCATGGATGATGCACCCTACTCGCGGGGTTGAATTCTTCATACTGCTGTTGTGAGCCGGCACGTAGCAAAGGAGAAGATCTTTCTGTTGCTGAGATCTTGGATGAGTTGAGTCAAAGGACACGTGTCGTCGACCCATGGCTCGGAGATCTCTGATTTGGTGGGGGATGATTTGGTGGGATGCGCCTTGGATTGGGCGCATGATAAGATTTTGGCTCGTGACCTTTAGGAGTCACGAGCCGTTCTGGGCGCATGGCTTTTGAGGCGCATGCAAGCGACTTTCCTTCTGTCTTTCGGGATCAGAGATCAGTCTAGGGCGCATGGCTTTTGAGGCGCATGCAAAGCTTCAACTGGAGACTCTTCTTCTGTCTTTAGGGATCAGTGAAGGGTCTGAGGCGCATGGCTTTCGAGGCGCATGCAGGTTTGGGCGCATGGCCGCGGAGGCGCATGCGGATGGTCGAGTGGCCACGTGGCAGTAGCCGTCGGGATAGAGTGATGATGATGCTGACGTTGTGGACGCTTCGTCTTCTACAAAAGCTGTCAGCCGTTCAGACTTGGAAAGGCGTGCTGCCAACTCTGTCAGTTCAGCATTTAATGTTGGTGACATTCGATGGACAGCTGAGTGGGCGCGTCGGTTGACGTTCCACTAGGCGTATGGGGGCGCATCCCCTTTGATGCGCTCAGTACAGGGCGCATCTGTGGGAGGTGCTTGGTGTTTGAAGGGGTGTGATACGCTGTCCAGCCGGCGCATTCGACACGTCTTTAATGATGCGGCTGTTTCGCTTATCGAGTGCTTTTAAATAGCCGTTTGGCTGAAGTCGAGGCGTCCGGTTCATCTATTTAATGTGAGTTCATTGCTCGGAAGTCGGAGAGCCATCCACTTGGCGCGTGGGTTTGATCTGCCCAGCCTATAAATAGTGGCATGGAGAGAAGGTTGGCCTATCATTCCCTCACGTCTTTTCAATATGAACTCAGGTTTTCGGGTGCATTCTGTTGACGAAGTGTTCCCGAGGGTGAAGATGAGACGCCATGTCGTCGTTGATGCTCTTGAAGGTGACTGTTACATCCAAAAGACGGAGTCGAGGGCTTTTGAGGCAGGCGGAAGGTGCCTGTTGCATCCAAAGATAGGGATGCTCGGGCCTCGTCTCCATTGTTCCGGAAGAGCCGTAGATCGGAATGGCGGTGCTAGGCTCTCTCTTCCTTCAAAGTGGGTGTCGCCCGCTCTGATTGTGTTGAAAGCTGCCTTTCGCCGTGATTTCGATCACGGTCTTCCTTGGCCTTTGGAGGCTCTTTTGAAGCCTCCCCTGGCCACAGATTTGCGGTGCTCTTCTCTTCCTTGGTTCCAGCCAGAGGATTAAATGCTTTGTGTATCGAAGCATTTATCAGGCGAGCCTGGTTGGAAGAGCGGCACATAACTGGGCTCTGCTCGGCCAGGTGAGCCTGGTTGGAAGAATAACTGGGCTGCTGAAGGGATGCACATAACTGAGCTGCTGAAGAGATGGCGGGATGCGCCTGGTTGGAGGCGCATGACATCTGCTGCGCCTAACTGGCAGCGCATGGTGACTAGCAGCGCATGACGACTGCTGTGCCTATCTGGAGGCGGATGGTGGCCGCTGGCTGTAGACTTAGGATCTTTCTTTTGTAGAAATTCTCCTTTGTACAATCTTTTCTAGACATGTAATAGACTTTTATATATAAATAAAAAGTCCTTCTTCAAATGTCTATGGTTATTGACTTTGCCGTGAAGTGTTCTGTGCGAGTCCTGGCGCATGTGGTGTCTGGCGCATGGTCTTTCTGGTTGTGAAATTCCATGCTTCTACAAGACCCCCTTCAAAGTTTTCAAAACTTTTGAATAAGTTTTGGAATACTTTGAATAAGAAGCATGGCGATCAGGGCGCATGACTGTTGGGGCGCATGCCTGTTCAGCCGCATGCTTTTAATGAATTTGATAATGCCTCGGTAACCGAAAAAGATTAATGATGATCTTTTGGTTTTATCTGCTGCTATCTTCACAAGACCCGAAGCGACGGCTGAGATCACTCGTCATCGGTTTACGCGTGCGACCACGGCCTATAAATAGGTGAGAGGTGGAGAGAGAGAGAGAGTTCTTCTACTCTGTGCCTTTGCCTCCTTTAGAGTTCTTTCTTCCAAACCCTAACTTCTTCCTCTTTGTTAGAATGGCTCCTAAGACTCCTCGCGGCGGTGCCGGCAAAGGAAAGGGGAAGGAGCCGGCAGAGTTCGTCGACGAGGATGCTCCTGCCACCATTGCGACTCCGGTCGACGTTCGCCCCGGGGTAACGGGTGGGTGTCGACTTTTGCTATCTAATGTGCTCTAACTTTCTGCTGCCGATGCGTAGGGCTTCTGTCCTTGATACGCTGAGGTTTTATCTTGCCGACGTGCATAGGCTCAGGCCTTTATCATGCACCGAGGTTTGGTTTGCTGATGCGCATGGGTTTTATACCCTGATGATGCGCTGAAGCTTTCGCTAACGCGTATGGACTCACGCCCTGATGATGCACCGAAGCTCTTATGCTGACGCGCATGGGTTTATGCCCTGCTGATGCCCCGAAGCTCCAATGCCGACGCGCATGGGTGATGCGCTGAAGCTGACGCGCATGGGTTTATGCCCTGACGCTGCGTCGATCTACTTTTGTCTTTTTGCCTGACTTCTACTTTTCGTTGTGCCAGTGTCGATGACGATCCCTATGTTGAACGAAGTTCTCTTGGATGCTTCCCTTTGCCAAATGGGGGTTGATTTTGATGAGGCGGTTATCAACCCTGCAAAGGATGCTATCTTACAGAACCAACCCCGGGAGAGAATGCTGCAGATCCAGAACTAGTTGCCACTTTTCCTCCAGGGTATGATGGAGAGTGGTAAACTGAAGTCTGCTGAATCTGAAGATGTGACTTTCTTAAAACCTGCTTTTCTGTTTGGCGACCGACTAGTCTCTTCTGAAGCGAAGATACTGAAGATCAAAGAAGACTGGTTCTTCACTGCCATAGGCATGGTTCTATACATGAGGCAGGTTGACCGCCAGTTACCGCTGACGGCTTTTTATCGTCTGGCTTCGAAGAGAAGGATGGGTTGGGAACTTACTCCTTCTCAAGGAGGGGCCTTGGGAGGTACCCTTTCGATCGATGCCACCTCGAACCAGCGAGATACTTTGGCTGCTTCACGAGCCGGTTCCTCGTTTAGTTACCGAGCCTTGCATCCCGGGAGCCTCTACAGTGAAGTTCCAAATGACACATTTCCCTTCAGTGCCCCGACCTTTACAAATCGGATGTTGACAGCGAAGGTCACATACCCGACAGGTGGCTTTAGAGTCGAGGGTTGGTGTCACTATATTCCAAGGTGGGACGAGTTAACCACTTGGGTGCTTTCAAGGTTCAAAGTTGAGCTTAAGGAGATCTGGCTGACAGCCGCTATTCGGGCTACGCAGGCAGGCGTGGATCTCAATAAGCCTATGTTCCTTGCGCTCTTGGAATTATTCAACGCCCATACTGGCAGCTTTTTCACTCCGGTGGGAGAGCTGGGGTTGGCTCTTCATGAGATGCACGAGGTGTCTAAGCTTCCTTGGGGCTCAGAGCCGTACGAGGAATATTTTCCGTCAAATGAGGAGATCCAGGTTCTGGAGGATAAGAACCCGGAGATGATGGCTGTGTTCAAAGAGGTGACGAGCCACCATTATCTGATGCACCGGAGGGATAGGGGCAAGACCCAACCTCATGTAACTACTTGGAGGTACTATGTCTTTAAGCAGGATTTAGCGGATCCTTCGAGGATCCAATTTGTGACTCCGCAGGGACTGAAGCCCGCGGAGGTGACTTCTGAAATAAGTCGACTGGAAGAGAGGACTCCACGTTCGGATGAGAGCGGCATGGATGCCTATAGCTGCTTCTGGCACTGTGGGCACCGGATGTCATCTAAGGCAGTATTGACAGCCTATTTGATGATATAGCTCCGGGATTGCGTGTTTGCAGGTGGATCCGGTACCGTGGAACGGGTACATCGGAATCTCATTTTGCCTGCTGTGAAGTTGGCTTTTGGGCGACCCTTAGCTCTCCTCCCCGCGATGGTGTGCAACCTGTTGCGCGGTTTGAGGTCCTTTGCTGATGACGTGGTCCACGAGAAAGGAAATAATGACAACTTTCCCCGGGCCGAGTTGTCTTTCCATTATCTTATGGGATGGCTGATTTTGCATCATCCGAACGTGATGAGTCCCGGTCCGGAGGAGGATCATGTTGAAGGGGATGCCTTCCTCCGCCGCTTCTACCAGAGGAAGTGGTCATACACCGGCGTCCCTGTTTACAGGAGAGTCTTGTCCTACCTTCAGGGGTGGGAAATTGTCAAGGTTGGCCCAATTTTTAAAGATTTCGAGGCCGACCAAGATTTAGTTGACTCTGGCGAAGATGCAGTCACTTTGCCGAAATGGAGTTTTCGTTGGTTGCAAAGTATCCGGCCTTCTCACCTGGTCTATCGCAACCAGAATAAATGTTATCTGGAGCCATATCTGCCAAGCCGATTTGCTCGTCAATTTGGCTATACTCAGCTGATGTTGCGGAATCCCAGTAGCAGTCTAGGCTTCGTCGGAAGTTTGCTGGACGGAGCCCGAGGCTGGCAGTATTATAACGCTGGATGCACTAGCGTTAGTTTTACCACGCCGGTCCGCAACCCTCGGCCGCAGATCCTATATCCGGCCGCCAAGCTGTATTGCATTATGAACGCTGCGTCTCCTGGTTATGACAGAGAGACTAGTTTCATTATTGGAACTCAGCTGGAGGCCACGGCGAACATGTTGAGGGTAGCCCGATCATATCGTCCACCAGATTTGGCGGGATATTGGGCTGCTGCTGCAGCGTCAGTGAGAGATCCGTCTGTTGGGAAGAGGCGGGCTGACACAGAAGCTGGTTCTTCTGTACCGAAGAGGTCGAGAAAGACGTCGACTGCAAAGGTTACGGAAGTGCCACCCGTAGTGCCATCGGGATCAGTTCCTGCCGAGGTAAGGAGTGCTCCGTAATTCTACTTCATTTTGTCATTGTGGTGACTTATGCTTTTCTTCTTGCAGGGATCGTCGAAGAAGAAATCCCGTGTTTCAAAACCGGGTGCTAGTACACCGAAGGAGGTGGCAGGCTCTTCTGATGAGCTCATTCCTCCGATGATAATGTCTCTCGTGGAGGAGGGTCCCGAAGATGTTCCTGCGGAGGTTTTAGTATCTCCGGTCTTTGAGGTTGCAACAACTTCCAGGAAGGTACAGTCTGCTATGGAGGCCTTGGACGTTGAGGGTCCTGCGGACTCGAGGCATCCTGATGATGAGGTGGATTGGAGTTCGTCGCCCTCGGGTGACGTTGCTCCAGGGCTGTAAGAATCTGTTGCGGGGGCGACAGATATGGTTGAGACAGAGGAGAGGGTTGATTCCCTTCCTTATCATGACGAGGGGAGGTCGGCTGGATCATTGCCGAGTCCTACCCCGGCTTCAATCGTGGTAGTTGAGGCGGCTACCGATCAGGAGGTAGCGACAGATTCTGTCCCAGTGGAGGGACTTGATGACGAGACCCGTCTGTCGGTCACAACTGCTGAAGCGGGTCAAGAGACGAGTGATAATTTCCCCATTCTGCCAAGGGAAGTACCAGTTGTCGATAGGACGTTGGGGGTAGAAGAGGTGACCGTTGACGTCGGTGGTTCCTCCGGGCTTGAGAAGGGAGAGGGTGTAGAACCCTGTGTCGCTCCTTCTACTTGGGGGACCATCTCGACGCCTGTGCCGGCCCCTTCTGTTGCTTCGGCTCCTCGGGCTAGCAGTCCAGCCCCTGTTGATGAAGAGCCCATTGATGCCGAGGTTCAAGCCTCGCTGATTGAGGTTGGCAGATCTTCTTCCGGTCCGCAAACTGTAGTAGCTCCTCCAACTCCTGCGATGACGCCGCAGGTCCTGGCGGATGCAGACGAGTATGTGAAATTCCTCGTCGAGGGGGTATACAAAATGCTGCAGAAGGGTGTATCTGCCGTGATGGATGCCAACAGGAGTTTTGCGACGGCAAAAGCTTTGGCAATGCCCTGCATCGAGCTGATTCGTATTCACCAAGGCCACGACCACATGGCCGAAATTCTGGAGGCTTCAGTGATTGAGCTGGATGAGCGGCTCGCGGAACTTCAACGCATCCAGCGAAACGACCTCTCTGTCCTGATAGATACGGAGAAGGGGAAGTTGATTGCCGAGATCGAGTCTTCATACCAGGCCACCATGGGCGTTTGGGAGCGTGAGGTGGCTGAGACTGAGGCTGCGGTAGAGCAGTTGTCTCAGTCCATGAAGACGACGGTGGAAACTCGAGCTGCATTGGAAGCTAATATCGCGGATATCGACACCCAGATGTGCCGCCTTGAAGACCAGCGGGCCCGACTCCAGTTAGAGGTCGAGCGTGTCCGGGCTGAACATGCAGCATTCAAGAAGGATGAAGCGACTTTTACTCAGCGGACTCTTGCCTTGGCGCAGCAACGATAACAGCTTGATGAGAAGCATGCAAGTGACACTTCCGCTGGAGCCGTTGAATTGATGCGCCAAGAAGCAGAGCGACGAGTCCTGGCGACGGTGGAGGCCCGCGCAGTCGACTTAAAGCTTCGAGTCAGGGAGCTCTCAGCCCATCCTGGGGAGATTCAGGGACCATAGCTTTTCCCTTTTTCTTTTGTGTTCTTTTGCAACCCTTACTGGGGGATGATGTAGCTTCTTGTACTCCTTTTTTCAGAAGAATAAAGAAGTCTACAACCCTTTTTTTTGTGATGTGTTCATCTTTTGTTGTCATGAACTTGATGATTTGTGTGGACCTATTATCTTTTGCGCACCTTGGTTTTCAGGTACAGATAATAAGTTTGAAGGAACCATTATGTTTGCTCAGAGGTAATGTGGACATGGCAATCATTGGGTTCGAAATGATAGAATCTCCCTACTCAGAGGTATTATGTACGTGGTAGGAATGATCTTGGGGGATACGCTGAACAACTCAGAGGTGATGTGGACCTGAAAGTTCTGCGATCAATGTACGACAACACAGGGGTTGTTTGTACGAGATGTTTACTCAGAGGTAATGTGGACGTGGTAAACATGAAGGGTAGCGTAGGCTTACGAAGTGTAAGATTCTGCTTTGTAGGGTGTAGAGAGACAACTCAGAGGTAATATGGACGTGGTTATCTTTCTACTGGAAGATGCCACGGAACAGCTGGATTCCGGAAGCGTATGAGTTTGTGGAAAGAGGTTGTTTGGGGAAGTACATATCTGGAGGATGTCAAGAATAGTACTTCTTTAGGAACTTGCCGTTGATGGGCATCATGAACAAGTCCCCATTGGGTTTGGCGAGGCGGTAAGCACCGTTTGAGTATACCGTCTCTATGATGAAAGGTCCTTCCCACTTGGGCTCGAACTTTCCTGGTGTCTTGTGGGTCAACACCATTGGTCTTCTGACTGCTAAAACCAGGTCGCCAACTTGGAAAGTCCTCTGTTTGACCTTCTTGTTGAAAGCCTGTGATATACGGGCTTGGTAGAACTCGATGCATTGTTGAGCTAGGAGACGCTTTTCGTCAAGTGCCTCCAGTTCCCGCAGACGACGACGTTGATTGTCCTCTTCTGTGAGTTTGTTTGTGACTGCTACGCGGAGCGAAGGTATCTGTATCTCGAGAGGCAGTACTTCTTCGCTCCCGTAGACCAGGGAGAATGGAGTGTTGCCTGTTGGGGTCCGTACCGTTGTGCGGTAGGCCCAAAGGCATTCGCCAAGCTTTTCGTCCCAGTCGCGTTTGTTGGATGACACGACCTTTTTGAGCAGCCTAACGATAGTTTTGTTGAATGTCTCAGCCAATCCGTTTGCTGCCGGATTGTAGGCGGTTGAGGCCACGTTCTGAATGCGATTCTTGTCACAGAACCTGCTGAAAATGTGGCTGATAAACTGAGGACCGTTGTCATGGATGATCCGCCGGGGTACTCCGAAACGGTAAATG
The DNA here is from genome assembly GCA_029216955.1 of Iris pallida. NCBI lineage: Eukaryota > Viridiplantae > Streptophyta > Magnoliopsida > Asparagales > Iridaceae > Iris > Iris pallida. The sequence goes on from JANAVB010035818.1 coordinate 995,524, forward strand.
ACATGGTGTTTGATAAAGCTGACCACCCTGGAGCTTTTTACTTCTTCTAATGGAAATGCTTCCGCCCATTTGGAGAAGTAGTCGGTGATGGCCAGGATGAAACGGTGTCCTCTCGATGAAGGAGGGGTGATTGGCCCTACAATATCCATGCCCCAGGCATCGAAGGGCCAAGAGGCGACTGTAGGATGTAGTGGTTCAGACGGTGTATGTATGAAGTCAGCATGGAGTTGGCATGCGTGACACTTCTTAGTATATTCAACAGCGTCGGCGGCCATGGTTGGCCAGTAGTAGCCCATACGTTGCAGTCGATCCTGTAACTTAGGACCGGGTTGATGAGCTCCGCAAGTTCCATCATGAGCTTCTCGGAGGGCTTCGGCTGCTTCTTCGTTGGACAGGCATCGAAGGAGGAGCCCATCGAAGGAACGTCGGTACAGTGTTTTAGTAGCTGTGTCGTAGTAGAATCGAAGAGAGCGTCTCCTGACTGAGACGGCTTCCTTCGGGTCCTCTGGAAGAATTCCATAGACAGCAAAGTCGATGAACGGGAACCTCCAGTCTCGGACATTAACACCAGTGTTCGTCGGCATGGCGTGGGCCACTTGCAAGCACAGGTTGTTTCTGGGACAAATCAAGTCTCGGCCTGTTACCGTGACATAGTGTTGAGTCCCAAAGGGCGCTGCCAATGAGGCTGCGAGGCCAGCCAGAGCGTCAGCCTCCAAGTTTTGTAGACGAGGCACGTGTTCGATGAAGAACCCGGTGAAGGTTGAAATGATGTTCAATACAACTTCATGGTAAGGGATCAGATCTTCATGGCGAACCTCGTACTGCCCTCGAATCTGGTTCACGACGAGTTTTGAGTCACCGTAGGCTTCCAGATGGTCCACCCCCAGCTGTTGTGCGAGTTGGAGTCCCATGACGAGTGCGTTGTACTCGGCAACATTGTTGGAGCACGGCTTTGAAAAGGAGTAAGCACGCTGGATGACCAGCTGATCGGGGGAGACTAAGACTACCCCCACTCCTGCGATGATTTGGCCTTTGGGGCCTGTTCTCGAAGCGCCATCGAAAAACATCCGCCAAACGGAGATTTCTTCGATGACGTTGGATTCTTGGACCTCATCCGGGATGTCTTCATAGAGTTTTGAGGATTCTGGGATGGGGTGCGCAGCTAAAAAGTCAGCCAGAGCTTGACCTTTAACAGCTTTTTGCGGGACAAACACCATATTATATGGTGTTAGCAAAATCGCCCATGTGGCTAGCCGAGAGTTTAATGATCCTGGCTTCGTCATGAGGACTCTGAGTGGATTGACTCGGGAAATGACATGAATCGTCTGGCCCGAGACATAATGACGAGTCTTCTGGATGGCAAACACCAAAGCCAAGCACTCCTTTTCAACGGGGTTGTACCGGTGTTCGGCCCCGATGAGCGTTCGACTGAGGTAGTAGATTGCTTGCTCATAGCCTGTATCGCTGTTTTGAGCCAGCAGAGCGCCAAGGGAATGATCCATGGCACGGACGTAAAGAAGAAATGGTTTGCCCGCGACAGGTGCCACCAGGACTGGTGGGCTCGTCAAGTAGACTTTGATGTCGTCGAAAGCCTTCTAGCACTCCTCTGTCCAGACATAAGAGACTCCCTTCTTCATGAGCTGAGTGAAGGGTTGACATTTACCGGAAAGGTTTGCTATGAATCTTCGGATGTATGCCAGACGTCCCTGCAAGCCTCGAAGTTCTCGAAGATTCTTCGGAGGGTCCATGTTGAGGATGGCTTTGGTCTTCTCGGGATCAACATGAATGCCTTTCGCCGTGATGACAAAGCCCAAGAATTTGCCGCTAGAAACCCCCAGGAAGGATTTAGCGGGGTTCATTTTGAGTTGATGTGCCCGCATGAGATCGAAGACTGTCTTCAAATCCTGTAGGTGATCTCCTTTGAGGCGGCTCTTGACTGCGATGTCGTCAACATAGCATTCGACGGTTTTACGAAGATGTTGACGGAAGATGGTGCTCATAGCTCGTTGGTATGTCGCACCGGTGTTTTTCAAGCCGAAGGGCATTACTGTGTAGCAGAAAACACCCTTTGGAGTCCTTAATGACGTGTGTTTCGCGTCATCGAGGAACATCTTGATTTGATTGTAGCCTGAATATCCATCCATGAAGGACATGCGTTCAAAACCACATGTGCTGTCGATCATCACGTCGGTGATCGGAAGCGGGAATTCGTCCTTCGGGCAAGCAGAATTGAGGTCCCTGAAATCGATACAAACTCGTATCTTCCCGTTCTTCTTGGTAACAGGTACGACGTTGGCTACCCAATCTGGGTGTTGTTCCTCACGGATGAAGCCGCTAGTCAAGAGTTTGTCCACCTATGCATTACGATCTGTGGATACAAACTCGTTGTTGTTGTTTGATAGGTTTGGTATCAGGTAAGATGTTCAACCTATGCATTGCGATCTGTGGATCGAGTCCTGGCATATCTTCGTAGCTCCAGGCAAAGACGTCGATATACTCTTTAGCCAGCTGGATTAAAGCCTCTCGGTCTTCTCCTTCTAGGCTTTTGCTGACGAAGATGGGTTTGGAAGAAGATCCGTCCCCAAGGTCGATCTGCTCGACTTCGTCTTCGGTGGGAGGTTCACGTAACTCAAAACGAGACTCCCATTGCTCTCCTAGGCGTTGAGCCTAAGGTTCTTCTTCGAAGGGTTCCGGCGTTTGGTCTTCGCCTTCACCTTTTTGAGGTTGTGCTGACGTCATGTTAGCTGACAGCACTTTCCTGAAGACTGATCCGATACTGGTATCAGAATCCCAAGTCGACGCTTCGGACGAGTGGGAATGTTCTACGTCTTCTACGTCTGAGCTCTCTGGGGTTGATGGTGGCGTGACATAGCCTATCCCCCGTCAAGTTTTGTTGTAGTAGTTTTGCGGCCTTCCTTTGGGTGTTGAACACTGGAGAGGGAGAGGTCGACCCTTGCCATAGTTTAGGCCTTTGTTGCTTTTCAGGTCGTAGCCCATCTTCTGGATGATGTGCTTTGCTGTATCCGTATACCGATAAACTTGTACTCTGCCGGTATCAGGTTCAGGCTCGAGTGACGGGCGGTCTTGATGACGCTCGACTTTGCCAAAAATGGAGGATCTTTCGTCTCGGCTTCGTGGAGGGTTTATGAAACAGACTCCTTGAGACGGGACTACTCGGTTTACATTATGGACGGTCGTTATTTGTGTTTGCAACGACCGTAGAGCGTGATCTAATGTATACATGGCATTCCAATGTGGAAGACAAGAATAATTAAAAGACACTCTATTATTGATGAAGTACGAGATTTTATCCCGCAGGATTACATTCTCTAAGGAGGGTGCATCTACATCAGCAGAGATATATTCGCCAAGCTCCTCGTCTGTAAGCACTAGGGCTGGATCAGGAGAGTCCACCACAGCCTTGATCTTGGGGTCTGTGAGGGTTATGTGAGCCCTCTCTGGCATCTTGGATGACTGCGGGGGCTTGCCCTTGAGACGCACCTTCAGAGGTGCCTCAACTGCGCCTCCTGTGAGTGGTGTCTTCCCCTGTAATTTTGCCACCAGGGGAGCTGATGTTTGAGGCGGCTTTCCTTTGAGGCGTATCTTCAGGGGAGCCTCAAGAGTCGGTGCTTTCCCGGATAGCTTGATGCTCATTGGAGGCGCTTTCTGGGGTGGTTTGCCCTTCAGTCGGATCTTCAGTGGAGCATCTGGATTCGTCTCAGGCTCTGTGTCCGGCTCAGTTGCCGTCTCAGCCTCATCATCAGCATCGTTGGCTTCCTCCTCGTTAAGTGGCTTGTACAAGTCAAAATCGGTGAAGTAAGCCTCAATCCCTTTGAAAGGATCGATGTCTGCGAACTCCGTCCGGATGACGCCGTTGGTAGATACATATTTCATGCATTGGTGGAGCGTGGAAGGCACCACCATGTACTCATGTAGCCATGGTCGGCCGAGCAGGATGTTGTAGTTGACCTCGGCATCCACCACATAACAAGTCACCTAAGTTTTGAGGTTGCCTATATGACACTTCAGTCGGATTTTGCCCAGTGGCTCGCTTTTGCTAGTGTTGAAGCCACTGATGGTTGTGTTGGAGGGCGCCAGCCGGTACATTGGGATCCCCAGTTTTGACATCAGCGCCTTCGGGATGATGCTGAGGGAAGACCCCGGATCGATCTGAATCCGGCTCACCTTGACTGAACCGATGTACCCCGTGTAATACAGTGGTCGGTTATGTCGGTGGTGCTTGAGCAGCATGTCTTGTTGGGTGAAAGTTATGTTTGGGATAACTTCATCCGCACAATGACAGTGCGCACAAGTAGTTGGGAGGTCTTCAGGCTGCTTGACCTGACTGAGGAAGGATTCAGCGTCCTTCAGAGCTTTGCAGAGAGCTTCTCGGGAGTCTTTGGAAAGACGCAGGAGCTCAAACAAAGACAAGCGCACAGGGGTACTGGCCAGTTGTGCCAGAATGTCAAAGTTATGGGGTTTGGCTAGCCCCGAAGCATTCTCCTTCCGTAGAGGTCTGTCGAAACGAGCCTCCACCTGCTTCTGCTTATTGGCTGCTGAGGGTTTAGACGGGCCCTCCTCGGGGATTGTGCCAGGAGGCACCACCTCGGCGGCAGCTTCGCCGGGCTGAGCGTTCTGTTGTGCATGCGTCTGCACTGGAAGTGCCTCTTCTGTTGAAGAAGAGACCGTACGGCAAGACTTGATCTTCCTGTCTTTTGATTTGGGGGTAGAGCGTACCTCTGGTTGAGTCACCTCGGAGACGAGGTCGGGGTGAACCCAGAGGACCTCTCCTCGAGATGTGGTGAGTGGGATGAGTCTACTCACATTGTCACGGGTAGGTGGCAAGTTCACCACCTCCATTGTCGCCTTAGGGATGGGGACGACGCCATCTTGTGTGGTGGTCGGCGGCAAGGTGCCGAACTGAAGTGACACCACATTGGCTGATATCGTCTTCTCTTCATAGTCGACGGAGATTACATCGGCATTGATCATGCGCTGGATGTAATTCTTGAGGACGTAGCAGTCCTTGGTCGGGTGTCCGACAAACCGATGGTAGTGACAGTACCTCGGGTTGTCCACTTTCCCAACTTCATCGGGCCGCTTTGGGTCCGGGAGCTTGATCTTGTCACCCTGCTTCAGTATTTCGAAGAGTTGCAGGGTGTCTTCGTCATTGAATGAATACACCTCCTTGGGTCTCGGCGCCAGTGGAGGTTTCTGAGTAGGCGCAGATGCGCCCTTCGAGGCATTAACAGTCAATGCCTGTTTCCCCTTTGCTTCTCGCCCGGAGTTGTTGGCTGCTGACTTTTTCCCTTTATCATCAAAGGCGGGGAAGCTGACACCCAGAAGACGTGCATTGGCCGCCTTCTTTTCTGCGGCTTCAGCTTCGATGATCAGGGAGCTCCAGTCGGGAGGGAGAGTAGAGTTGAGCCAGAGCTTCACTGCGGGCAGCATGTTCATACTACAAGAGGAGAGGAGCGCATGTTCTGGCATGCCTGGAGGTAGCCTGAAGCAGGCTTGTCGGAAGCGTTCGATGAACACCCGAACCGTTTCTTTCTCCTTCTGGCGAATCTCTATGAGAGATGCCATCGTCATGTCCTTCCCGTCGTCGTAGAAGCGATCGAGGAAGAGGCGCATCAAGTCGTCGAAGGACGATATAGAATTGTCGGGGAGGCTGCAGTACCAGTCATACGCCACCCCTTTTAGGGCCCCAACAAAGATGCTGGTGAGGAGCGCGTCCTCCTTTGGGAGATGCCCTGTTTGTGACTGGAAATATGTCAGGTATCGACGCGGAGAGTCCTTCCCATCGTATGGTGTGAGCGTTTGTGGTTTATATTTTGGAGGATAAACCACCTTGTTCCATTCGAGGGGATAAGGCTGGGGAATGCCCATCTTCTGGCGTTCCTCTTGCCTATTTTTGGACTCGAAGCGCTCCCGCAGGTCCTTGATCATTTTGACCACATCCTCCGTGGAGCTAGGAGTCGGGGAAGGTGGCACTATCTGAAGCGGAGCGTTTGAGGGTTCCGATGTCCGAGGTACTTCTGTGTCGGAGGGTGCCCGTTGAAGGGGTACACTCGACTCCCCATTAACTCCTGGGTCGGGACCGGTTGAAGGTGTTCTGGTCAAGGTCGACCGAATATCAAACACTGCTTGAGTCAGTGCTTACATAGAGGCAGAGAGGGTTTTGAGTCCTCCCTCTAATGAGTCTATGCGCTGAACAATGTCCTGCGGTGGTGCATCAGACTCGGCATCATCTCCAGCCATGTATACTGTCCTGACACGGCCAGGAGTGGATGGATTGGTTGAGGCTTCGCTCTCGACCTCACTTTCATGTGGGGGAGTCACCTCTCCTGGTGTTTCACCTTGGTCACCCCCAGTCACGTTCTGGAGGTCATTCTCGACGGGTGCATCTGTCAGGGCCTGATTGTCCTCGACTCCGTCTTGAAGGGCCTCTTCATCTCTACCCCCAGCTGTGTCCTGAGGGACATCTTTGTTTCGAGGCGCTTTTGGGAGGCTGACCTCGCCTTGAGGATGAAGATCCGCCGTAGCTGTGCTTTGGACATCTTCGTTTTCGGAAGGAAGCTCAACAAGGGTTTGACTACCCCCAGCTTCCTCCAAGAACTTCTTCTTTGACCGAGTGCCTTCGAACACCCCGGAGGTCGAGACTGTTGTCTTGGTTCTCCCTGATTGGCTTTTGGACGAGGAATTGCCGGTCGCCTTCCGGAGAGATGAGGAGTTGGAGACCACATTGCATGAAGCAACTCTTGGCTCCTCTTCTGTTGACATCTTCTTCCCAAGGCGATGTCGGAGGGGTATCGATGACTGCAGTCGCTGGAAGACTGACTGCCTTGGTGATACTGCCGTCTTGCCACAGCAGTTGATAGTGACCACCGCACAAGTATGCCCCGTGAGAGGCTCATCGTGCTTGTTGGTCGACTCTCCTGACCGGCGCTTGTGAGTGATCACATTACGCAGGTCGTTGGAGGAGAGTGCTACCCTCACACCCCCTTCAGGCGCATGGCAAGGCCAAACGCCGGGGCGGACAGGTGAGTGCTGTGTCCCCTGATCTAATACCAAGCAGGCATCATGATCAGTAGTGGGGGAACAACAACATTTGGAATGACTTGAACGGACCTCAAACGCACAACCAGAGGAGGCGCGGGAGTTCAAGACCACTGAATTTGCCGTACTCGACTTGGTTATGCACGCAGTGGATGCGCCCAAGTGAGATGAGAACTTTGAAGATCGACTCGTCTTTGGTGCCGAAGCACCTGAGTCGACCTTGTACAGCTTGCCATCGGCACCGCGCGTGATTGTGAGCACGTGCCTCTGGCCTGCTGCTGGCATAGCACGCTTGTGGCGCATGGCCCGTACCGCCTTGGATTTCTTTGTACTAGCCCGCTGGGGCGCATAGTACTCAGCATCCAAATTCTCCTCGCCATTACAGCGAGTGAGCCTGTCAAAGACAGAGACTTTTTGTGGCGCATCAGAGGTGATACGCGGGGCTTTGGCTGCGCCCCTGCTCCATCGATGCATCTTCCTCGCCTGAGAGAGAGATGGCTGGGGAATGTGGTCAGCCGCACGTTTTCCCGAGAGATGCGCTGCATCAGCGGGCGCACCTTGGTTGCTGAGAACGTCAGCAGGAAGGGAGGGCTGGATTGGCGCATCCCCTTCAGTGGTGATGCCCGAGGCGTCGACTTTGCGTACCCAGACACGGCGGGTCTTCTTCGGCTTCGGCAGCCGCTTCGAAGGACTCGCGCTTCCTTCAGAAATGAACTCCTCGTACGCCTGTTGATTGAGGCGCACGACCAGCATCTTGTGGGAGGAGCCCACCTTCATGTCGTCGGCCTGTGACACGACTTTCTCGGAAGAGGAGAAAGAAGTCCCCAGCAGAGTCGCCAGCTTGTTTGCCATTAAAATCGTTTGATTGCAAATCTTAATACAAACAGAATAGTGTTACAATATAGGACTTTGATGTAGTCCTAGGAGTACACTTTTGTTTAATCTGGGTCCTAAGTGCCAATGGAGCGAGTGGTAATGCGTTGACTCCGTTGACGGGCTGACGACGGTTATCGGTTCTCTGAAGGTGTAGATTGCTCTGGGTGCTGGAGCTGGTTGAGAGGAGGAAGACGTTGAGTGTCTGTATCTGCCTCTCTGATGATCTCTGTCTGGATTGTTTGTATGTATGTCTCCTTGTCTGTGTGTGTGTAAGGAGGGGATGATTCCTCCATTTATAGCTGGGCAGGTTGGCTGCTCATACGCGCATATGTAGGATGCGCCGGTGTGTGGGGATGCCACGTGGAGATTGCTGATGGAGGCGCATGGATGATGCGTCCTACTCGCGGGGTTGAATTCTTCATACTGCTGTTGTGAGCCGGCACGTAGCAAAGGAGAAGATCTTTCTGTTGCTGAGATCTTGGATGAGTTGAGTCAAAGGACACGTGTCGTCGACCCATGGCTCGGAGATCTCTGATTTGGTGGGGGATGATTTGGTGGGATGCGCCTTTGATTGGGCGCATGATGAGATTTTGGCTCGTGACCTTTAGGAGTCACGAGCCGTTCTGGACGCATGGCTTTTGAGGCGCATGCAAGCGACTTTCCTTCTGTCTTTCGGGATCAGAGATCAGTCTGGGGCGCATGGCTTTTGAGGCGCATGCAAAGCTTCAACTGGAGACTCTTCTTCTGTCTTTAGGGATCAGTGAAGGGTCTGAGGCGCATGGCTTTCGAGGCGCATGCAGGTTTGGGCGCATGGCCGCGGAGGCGCATGCGGATGGTCGAGTGGCCACGTGGCAGTAGCCGTCGGGATAGAGTGATGATGATGATGACGTTGTGGACGCTTCGTCTTCTGCAAAAGCTGTCAGCCATTCAGACTTGGGAAGGCGTGCTGCCAACTCTGTCAGTTCAGCATTTAATGTTGGTGACATTCGATGGACAGCTGAGTGGGCGCGTCGGTTGACGTTCCACTAGGTGTATGGGGGCGCATCCCCTTTGATGCACTCAGTATAGGGCGCATCTGTGGGAGGCGCTTGGTGTTTGAAAGGGTGTGATGCGCTGTCCAGCCGGCGCATCCGACACGTCTTTAATGATGCGGCTGTTTCGCTTCTCGAGTGCTTTTAAATAGCCGTTTGGCTGAAGTCGAGGCGTCCGGTTCATCCATTTAATGTGAGTTCATTGCTCGGAACTCGGAGAGCCATCCACTTGGCGCGTGGGTTTGATCTGCCCGGCCTATAAATAGTGGCATGGAGAGAAAGTTGGCCTCTCATTCCCTCACGTCTTTCCAATATGAACTCAGGTTTTCGGGTGCATTCTGTTGACGAAGTGTTCCCGAGGGTGAAGATGAGACGCCATGTCGTCGTTGATGCTCTTGAAGGTGACTGTTACATCCAAAAGACGGAGTCGAGGGCTTCTGAGACAGGCGGAAGGTGCCTGTTGCATCCAAAGATAGGGATGCTCGGGCCTCGTCTCCGTTGTTCCGGAAGAGCCGTAGATCGGAATGGCGGTGCTAGGCTCTCTCTTCCTTCAAAGTGGGTGTCGCCCGCTCTGATTGTGTTGAAAGCTGCCTTTCGTCGTGATTTCGATCACGGTCTTCCTTGGCCTTTGGAGGCTCTTTCGAAGCCTCCCCTGGCCACAGATTTGCGGTGCTCTTCTCTTCCTTGGTTCCAGCCAGAGGGTTAAATGCTTTGTGTATCGAAGCATTTATCAGGCGAGCCTGGTTGGAAGAGCGGCACATAACTGGGCTCTGCTCGGCCAGGTGAGCCTGGTTGGAAGAATAACTGGGCTGCTGAAGGGATGCACATAACTGAGCTGCTGAAGAGATGGCGGGATGCGCCTGGTTGGAGGCGCATGACATCTGCTGCGCCTAACTGGCAGCGCATGGTGACTGGCAGCGCATGATGACTGCTGCGCCTATCTGGAGGCGCATGGTGGCCGCTGGCTGTAGACTTAGGATCTTTTCTTTGTAGAAATTCTCCTTTGTACAACCTTTTCTAGACATGTAATAGACTTTTATATATAAATAAAAAGTCCTTCTTCAAATGTCTATGGTTATTGACTTTGCTGTGAAGTGTTCTGTGCGAGTCCTGGCGCATGTGGTGTCTGGCGCATGGTCTTTCTGGTTGTGAAATTCCATGCTTCTACATATATATATGTATAGAGAGAGAAATGTATATATATATCATATATATATAGGTATCAATATATAGAAATATATTTTGAAATATAGAAAGTGTATATATGAGTATATACATGTGTGTATATATAAATATACGTATAGTATGTATGAGTATACGTGTGTATATAGAAATACGTATATATATATATATATATATATATATATATATAGATATATAAATATCGTGTATATGTGTATGTATATATATATATATAATGGGTGTAAATACGTACACAACAAACACTCTGCCCTCCACATATGACTTGTACCACTGCCTAAAGCAACAAGTGCATGGTGATGGCCTCTGTTATTATTATGATTATATAAGTATAGCAGTGAATTGAATGGAATTGAATTGAAATGAAATGAATGTTTGAATTGAATTGAATTGAAATTCAATTCAATCCCTTTCAATAAAATGGTTGCAAGTTGCTGCAACAACAAACATGCATGCAAACATACGTTCTGGCCCAATAATTGAATTCCCAATCCGAGCATCCTCTGCTAACCCACAAACAGCATTTATACTTCACTTGGTCACATAACATGGCCAACCATGTAAGCCATTTATACAAAAACTAATTGATGATCAATGAAATAAGAAAAAAAAAAGAATGAGATAAGCAACACCAGCCCGGCCTATATGGCCGAAAGCCAACAGAGCCCCACCCGAGTGGCCAGGCCCACAAGGCCAGCAGCTCTTAGCCTAATCCCTCAATAGCAACTAAGCCCACACCCGAGCTGGGAACCCCTCCCTTACGCGAAGAGCAGCCCGAGCTAGGCTAACCCAAACCCGACCTTTCCCTGTATACGCTCGACAGCCGCGTATATATATCCGCGAGGAAACTCGAAAACCCTAAGCCCTCAACACCTTCTCGACCCCCTGACGACCTTCCCATGACGGCGCGTGCCGCCCCGACGCGGCCAGGCGACTGTCGGCCGGCCACGGGCCGAGAATGGGTCGCGCGCGCGCGAGCCAAACGGCGGGAGCAGCAGCAGTTGCAGCCTGCGAAGCTCTGTTCAAAGCCGAATTCCCGACACCACGATCCATCATTTCGCGAACCGATTGTGCAGGTATAAAGCTAACCTATAGCACTTCATTCTCCTTCAAATAGTTTTGGAGGTAGAGCGCTAGGTTGCCCAGAAAACAGATGCGAACATGACGAAAAACCATTCAAAAATCAGAACAGTTTTCTAGTCGAAACCCTCATGTTTCGAGATAGATTCTGATCAACCAGTTAGGAATTTTAGAAAACTAATTGATGAGACTTTTAGACAACATGTAGGGCTTCAAATCCCTTCTTGCAGAATTTGAATTCATCGACTGAGCGTCGAGAAATCGAATCCCAAAGTTTTCCAAAAATCTGTTTTCAAAACGTTAAAATTGTTCCACACGACGTACGTCACGCCAATCGGGACGACGTGGTCGCGAACCGAAGACATCGAAAGCTGTGTAACAGCTTCGTGGTCGTGTGGGCTTTGGCGGAATTCAAATTGGTCGCGTGTGCGCGACGAATTTGATGCGTATCCGTCGAAATTCACCGTATCGTGCTCTTTGCAAATTTCTCAATTACTTTGTGCACGCTCGTCAGATCGAGACGAAACGTGCGCCAACAGAACCGTATCATTTTTTTGGTCCTGTATGCCAAGTTTGGCCCGATTCTGAGATCGTTGACAAAATCACCGTTTTGCGGGTCCCACGGTCCTTACTCAACGGACGATTTTGTGCACGGCCCGCCGGAATCCAACTTTGGACAGACGGTTGGGTTCGTATCGAAAAACTGGATCCGTAGACATGTAGTTTGACGACTTTAGAGACCGTTGACTCTGGCACGCTTTTCGGTGCAAAGCGGGTCCAACGGCGGACATCGTTTTTGTCCGAAATTACCGTTTTGCCCCTGTGTCCAGAATTGGACGTAAGGACAGGCAATCTTAGCTAATTGGACTATTCTGAGATCATTGGTATTGTTTATTTCAGCTTCCGGGGACTGTTGTACGGGTTTTGACTATAGTGGCATATTGAGTGGTTTGGATCATCGGTTTCACCAGCACAGGACCACAGGCGAGTACAGTTTATTGTCTGCATTTCGATATTGATTTTCACTATATTTCATTGGTTGGTTTCATTAGTTATGTGATTATTTTTTATTATAAATTGTTGAGTCGGGAATGAGAAGTACCAACGATGTGTGATCTGACCTTAGACCGTGTAGACCGTGTAGACCGTGTTGTATTTATTTCTTGTAGACCGTGTAGACCGTGTTACATTTATTTCTTATAGACAGTGTAGACAGTAATTTATTTATTGCAAAGTAGACCGTGTAGACAGTGATTTATTTATTGCATTTAATCTGTGTAGTTCGTGATTATTATTCTGTAGACAATGTTTCTTTATTGCAATATTTTCTGTAGACCGTGTAATTGTAGACCGTATAACTGTAGACCGTGTAACTTTAGACCGTGTAGACCGTGTCGCATAATTGTCCCGAGACCGATCACATATCAGAGGTACTTCTAACGGTGGAAAGTATATGAGTCTATTTATTACTATTGATTTTTCTTACGGCTTTACTGTTATTTTCAAAACTCATGATTGATGTCTAACCTTTGTTTTATAGTCATTTTTTTTATTGAGATTGCATTCAGTGGATTGTGCTCGTTCCATTCCTGACTGGAAACCAACATTTTCAGGTTAGCCGTGGATTCACTTAGCTTGGGGAGTGACGGGAATACTTGCAGACAAAGGCCTAGAGATTAGCTAGATAGTTGAGTTGTAGTCATTCATTTATTTGTACAAGTTTATATTATTCTACAAATGTAAAACTTGTAATCATTGTAAGTTAAATTAATTATGTGAATGAGCATTGTTTGTGATTTTGATCTTCATGGCCGTGACAGCGTTCTACCGCCGACACTGCGGCGTAGGCTGGCTTGGACACGTCTCGTATCCGTTTTTAAAAAAAAAAACGGGTGCGGGTCGTGACACTCCTCTCCAAATACCTGGTACTAGTTAACCCTCGCCCTTTCTCCCACTAGACACACACATACATATACATGATGTATACAACCACACCATAGTTCCCAGGTTCTTTTAACCTAACTTGCCAGTTTGTACTAACCTCAATAGAACAAACACTCTCACAGCTCAAAATACTAACACATGCTCACGCCTTACTCTTGTGACACTCCCTTTCAAACACAAACACACACCTATATGTTCCCTTACACATGTTGTCATGTTACCTATAAAAATAGAAAATCCTTGTTGTCTAAAATAAGACACAATTGTGCAAAGAGAACCATACTGTAGAACTCACACTTTAAGACAATAGATGAAGGAAGACTTGTATGGAGGATCGATAGGGTTGAGCAATGTCATTTTATTCTACAAAGAGAACCATACTGTAGAACTCATACTGTAGAACTCACATTTTAACACAATTCTACAAAGAGTTGTCATAGGGTGTTGAGCGATGTCATTTTATTCTTTTATTCTTCTTCTTCTTCTTCTTGGGATTTTCGAGTATTCGATCTTGAGACATATATAGCTAGAACTTACGAAGAATGGAGTACCATACTTCAACAAATAGATGTTGACTAATTGGTTCATATACTTGTTGTCTAAAATAAGTGTAGGAATGTTACAAGGTGAAACAATGTATCAAACACTATATCGAAACCCAAACCCAATATGCAAATCCAAATTAATACGAAAATACACAAGTGTATGTAGGAGATTAAGTGTACAGAGGTAAAATACATATATATGCATGCTTGGGGCTGTCCACGTGTCCAACAAATGGACACAAAGTGTCCAAAACCTCACGAACACACTGTATCAGTGAACACATGGTCGTAACGTGTCTCCGTGTCCATTTTGGACACAAAAAATACCTCAATTGGGGTTAGGGTTTACCTTCAGTCTCCTCACGGTGGTGGAAGAGGAGGAGGAGGACAAGTTCGGTGGTGGAGGAGGAGGGGATTAAGTGTACAGAGGTGAAATACATATATATGCATGCTTGCGGGTGTCCACGTGTCCAACAAATGGACACAAAGTGTCCAAAACCTCACGAACACACTATATCAGTGAACACATGGTCGTAATGTGTTTCTGTGTCCATTTTGGAAATGAAAAACACCTCAATTAGGGTTAGGGTTTACCTTCAGTCTCTTCGCGGTGGTGGAGGAGGAGGACCTCGCGGTGGAGGAAGAGAAGGGGCTCGCGGTGGAGGAGGAGGAGGAGGAGAAGGGGCTCGCCGGAGGGAGGAGAAGGAGCTCGCGGTGGAGGAGGAGGATGAGCGGCGCCGGAGGGAAGGGGGTCGGGCTGTCGTCGAGGTCGGGGGAAGAGGGTAGGGAAAAAAATTTGGGGAGAGGGAGAAATGAAAAGTGGAACCGAGGAAACCCTATTTAGCAGAAATTAGCGACGTCCGAAATACGTCGTAAAGCGTCGATATTGGTTTAATATTCGGCGACGTTATAACCTTTGCGACGCTAAACGTCGCTGAAATGATAAAACTAGCGACGTTTTCCGACAAATCAACGACGTTGGTTTTTATTAGACTATAGGTAGTCGTAATATGTCGCTGTATGTCGCTACCAGCGATGTATTGTGACGCTTAAATTTGGCGTCGCTAAAACCAAAAATATTGGCGACGTTTTAAGTTGGAATCGCTAATTACGTCGCTGATATGACTTATTTTGGTAGTGATGCAGCTATGTTGCCAAGTCGGTTGGCAACATGAGTGCATGCACTAGTGTCGCCAACACAGTTGGCGACCTATTACCTTTTTTATAATTTTTCCAACTTATTACCTTATCAATTATCTTATCCTCTATTATTATCATTTAAAAAAATTGTTGTTTTTTATATTCTAAGGATCATTTACAAATACTAAAAAAACTAAACACTTTAAAAAATATCTTTTTCTAGTATTTTAAGGAGTATGTTACTATAGTGTATAAAAAATTTGGAGACCTGGGTCTAAAAATGGAGATTTCACATTAGTAATATATACGGAGGTTAAAAAAAAATGTGGAATCTTACTATTTGTTGGACCTTGTATGATCACACAACTTACACATACTCAGACACAAAATTTACAAATTACTAATTAAGCTACCTACTCGTCAAATATGGATTTGCATCAGATTAACGTACATCAAGAAAAGAAATGTTATTAGGTCTCACTCTCTACGCGAATATTATGAGCAGAGGAGTTCACCATGATAGAAACATGCACATCTTAGTTTTTCTTCTTTTGCAAATGAAAAAAAAAACCAATGGATATTTCAAGGACATTACTACTAAACAAAATGGATATTCGTGTTGTAACATAATTCATCACTAATTAGTGACAATATCTAATATCTAAAAGTGCAATTTCGTATGGGTTGTAGTGTAGTACATCTATGTTCGTTCGCAAACAAACTTCTCATCACAAATATAGTCGATTGGTTAACAAAATAAAACATGTTCAATATTAATATCCTCTTATGGCTCTTATAACCAAATCCTAACAATGTCACAACACTATGTTGGTGTTTTTTTGCCTTTGGACTAGAAAAGATAGTCCCACATCGGCTACACCAAATGGTGAGTATCTCAATATAATACATTGCTTGTGTTGAGGTGTGCACATGAGGTGTAGTGGGGCACAAGTTTGTGCCATGTGGGAGTATTTTTCTAGAAGAAAAAAGGATTAAATCCAACAAGGATGCAAGTTGATTTTTGTTGCGCGGACTCGGACTCGGACACGGACTCCAGGATATCTCGTGCATGCACGGGAGTGTTCGGGGGGTAGGCGTGGACTGGCACACTTCTATGCTGATTGTGGGATGATCTAAAATATCAAACTCTATTTTTGAGTATTAGTATTTTAGTCCCACATCGGATAGGAGAAGAGGTGAAGTCTCAACTCCACTCTATAAATAGAGCCCCTTGGCCTCCATTGAAAGATGCACGAAGAAGAGAGTTGAGGGAGTCTGTTAAGTCCAGGAAGCCCGTTCAAGTCTCAAATATTGACTTACGAGCGTTCCAGAAGTTCTTCGTGAACTTGCTGGTTCCTGGAAGCTGTTCGTGCTCGTATGGGGCGAATAAAGCTTTGAGCAACGGTGGTTCATTCACCCCAGCATCTTATTCTCGCATGTCATCGCTGCTGTTGCCTTTTACAGTAACTTCTTTTTAGAAGCTCTACTGCCGATAGTTGCTTGCACAAATTCTCTTTAAATTTTTTGTGTGTTACGTAGAATCTTTTTAGATCCTCGTAATTCAGAATCCTCCAGGATCTCTGTTGCACATCTTCTTTAAGGTGCTGCATTTGAAACGTTGTGTGTACAATTGTTTCAGTTTCAGAATTTTTCATCGAAAATTGTGCCTCGGCACTAACACACTAAACTTACGTGTATACTTCTATACTAATTTAATCTAAATAACTGCGGAAAACAACATTTCTGGTCTTCAACGCTTCACTTTTTGTCGTGTTGTGTCTCTCGACAGACACGTTACCGTTCATTTGGAGGTAGAGGGCTGGGCAGGTGGAGCACGGTCGACCTTGGGTCGCTTCCCCGGAAGGGACATCCCCACGCCTTTGGAGACTGGTTCGGGAGCGTCCTTCAGGAGCCGACCCACCCAAGCTCGTAACCACTCCGGTATCTGTTTCATAGGGCCGTGTTCGCGGCGGTAGTGGGCGACGAAGAATTCGGACGGCGCCAGCGCCACTCCACAGATTTCACAGTTAACCCTCACCATTAATTTGTTATCAGTGTGCGTTCTGGCCCCTCGCTCTCTAATCCTTCTTCTCTGTCTTCTTAAATAGAAATTTCTTCACGCCATTTATGTGACGAGCAAACGCACCAAACGTACATAGTAGCATGCATTAATTCCTCGAGAGAGATATAGGAAGCAAAAAATAAAATAAATAATCCAGGAAAGTAGCATACTGATTATTGACCAGAAGGACAAATTAACTAAGAGTTGCTTTTAGAACCTGAGAAATCATATGATACATATAGCACTCAGAATTAAGGCTTCATAATTATCAAACATTAATTCACAAACTATAACTACTGTAGGAGAACAGTACAGGACCAAAGTAGCAACAACAAACACAATCAGAAGTTGCTTAATTCTACTAATCTATGAATGAATCAATCAGTCATATTTACTGAAGCCAGCCAGAGCTAGAGCTATGGATGACAGCCTCAACAAAGAAAGAAGATAACTATAGACCGGTGCCTCTAAATTATTATCGTCATTATCATCTAAATAATAATCTAAATATTTGATTAAATTATCACTATTTTCATTATCATCATCATCGTTCTTTGTAATTTGGTTTGAAGAACTATGACCAACATTAAAATTTTGGTTATATTTAGAAAAATAATGACTGAAATGTTATTTATGTCAAAATTTGGTAATGGTAAAGTAATGTAAATCTTAATTAGTATTGTGTAAATTACTAATGTGATATTCTGATCTGCTAAAAGAAGGTTAGTTATACCTCCTTCGTAAGATCATCCATTTAGTGTACAGCTCCATGTGAGCATCGTATTCCTAGGGTTTGACCTATGGTGCTTAGGTGATGTAAATAGCTTAGCTTGTGGATAGGTATAGAGAAAAAGAGTAGAGAGTAATTTGGAAAGCTTTCTAGATAGCTTCTGAATAGTTGTAGGTGGAAGAGAGTTTGGATCGAGAGCTCCTGGATAGCTGGAAGAGAGTTTGATTGGAGAGCTTTTGGATAGCTTCTGATAGGTGAAAGATAGTAGATTTTGTCGATCTAGAGATAGGAGTAGTTTGGAGAGGAGAAAGAAACATGAACTCCTTAAATAACTAAAAAATATATATCCGTTACAAATAGCCGTTAGAAAAAACAAATTAAGGAAAATGCCCTTACTAAGGGCATATTTTGTACAATATACGTCCTTGCTAAGAACATGTTTTTTTGCCAAAAAAGGGCCTTAATTAGTAAAGGTGTTTTCTTGAGAATAAACGCTCTTGCTAAGGGCATTTTTTTTGGTGTAATATTTTTTGTTAAGTAGATGTACATTTGAGTTGTGCAGTTTACACTTATGCAACCAAGTCTTGACGAAGAGAGAAAAGATAATGCAATTTGTTTTAGGAAATTGTATTTATTTTTATGACATATCAAGCCGACGAGTGAAAGAAATGATATTTCCAATACATAAACTAGAAAACTACCTCTAAATTGATGTATGTACCAAAAATTAGTATGTATAGCATGCTCCATATCCCCGTCAAACAATATTTAGTGGTGTTCGGTGCCATTTTGAGTTCCCCCAAACACTTCAGTAGAGGTTTAGAAAAAATAAACCATAATGAAGTGCCTGAAGGAACTCCAGATGACAACCAACATTGCCCATCAGACTTTCAAGCCCCTGAAATTACATCTTGATCTTAATCCAAGCATACATGCCATGCATTACTCGTTGCAGTTGGGTGGCACCCAGAGCTCCCCGAAACACTTTAGTAGAGATCAGGCGGGATCGCGGAAACCGCCAATGAAGTGTCCAGAGGGAACTCCGGGGGACGACCAACCTACACAACTCAAACTTGAAGTTGGCTTGTAGACTTCCGCTGCTGTTATGCTCTATTTATTACTCGCTGGTTCTAACTAAGTTTATGCAAGTCGGTCAGGCATTGTTACGGTCAGGCATTGTAGACTAGCCGCGTTCCCAACGCAGATGACGATCGATCGAGTGGTCTCTCCTACTTTGGTTCTGATCCCTTTCTGTCCCAGTAATAATCTTAAGGAAGAGATTCCTCTTGACCATCTCTTAGAAGATCCCAGAGAGCCACTTTATTATATACGTACATGTATGCTGGCCATGCATGCATATTCCTTTCACAAAATCAATCAATCACACGTTGGTTGATCGATCGTTCGATTGCACGTAATCTTGTTCCGATATATCACAATTAATGGACGAAGAAAGTATATGCTTTCATGGGCATTTGGAAGATAGGGAGAAAGAGAAAAGAAGATGGCTATGACCACTTTGGTTTTTATTCCTCTCTCGTGAACTAAGGCAGGAAGGTGGGCTAGGTTCAAAGAATGTGACTGATCTCTTGGAATCAAGGACTTCCTCTTAAACACTAAATCCTAACTCTATGCATTGGGCATACATGTATGTACAAGTATAAATAGGACAGAGGAGTCGTAGTAGTAGTAGTAGTAGTAGTAGTAGTAATCCATGAAATTACAAGCCACTCCAGCGTTAAGTTGGAGGTCACCTGGAGTTCCTTCAAGCAACTTCACTGGGACTTTTTTAGCCTCAATGAAGCGTTGATCCCTAATTAAGTGTTTGGAGGAACTCAAGAATTGTAAGAAAGTTAAAATGTCCCTCTCTGAGCCCTTTGTATATATGGACAGAAACAAATGCGTCTGTAGCTCAGTGGATAGAGCGTCTGTTTCCTAAGCAGAAAGTCGTAGGTTCGACCCCTACCTGACGCGCTAATTTTTTATTTCTACTCTTCAAATTGAACGGTGACAGCTCAGCCAACAATTTTTGTTTTTCTTTGGTTATATACAATAATTTTGCAAATGTAGAACATATTTGTTAATGGGGTTAGTAGCAAATATTATAGTTTTATTGTAAAGCAAAGAAATGGAGATAGAAAAATGGAGGAAATTGTTTCTTCATTCACTTGTCACAATCGTCTTTTGAAGAGCCCTTTATATAGGATTACAATGGAGGTTTAAAACATCATCATGATAATTAAAGGAGAAATGCCAAAAGACATGGGTTATGAATAACTAAATGTCATAGGTTATGGATAACCAAAAGACATAGGTTATGTAGACCAAATAATTGTGGTGAATTATCCATATTTACAATACTCCCCCTCGGATATTCACCATTAATTAGTTAGTAGTGTATGCGCATTTGTTGCCTCGTTAAAACCTTACTAAGAAAAATTCATGCAGTGGGAAAAATCTTAGTCAAGGAAAAAGAGTACAACGCGCAAAAATCAAAAATATCCTTCATGAGTCATACTCCCCCTCGATATAATGGATTTGCTTGACTTCGACCACTTTCGTCCTTTGAGCTCATGTGCATAAAACAATTTTGGTGGAATGTGCTTATTCGATCTCCTTTGATGAATTCCTCTCTGATTTGCGAAATACAAGCCGCACTGTCTTTGAATATTATTGTAGGCTCGTCTATAAATGTGAGTAGTTGACAATTTACTCGTATATGATGAATGATTGATCGCGAACACATATTTTCTCTTGTTGCTTCTTGTAATACAACTAATTTTTGCATAATTAGAGGAAGTTGCTACTGAACCTTGCTTTGTTGATCGTCAAGATATAGCTGCATGGTTATTAATAAGCACATAACCTGTTTGGAAACAACCCTTATGAGGGTCAGAAAGATATTTGAGTCTGCACAACCAACTAGATAAGAATTGTTAGTGGAATCACATGAATAAAATAATCTCATGTTATAGTTGTTCCACGAAAATCTCTCAATATGTGTTTAAATCCATACCGATGTCTAAGTATAGGTGCAAAACTATATCTAGATAATAAATTAATAGAAAATATAATATATGGTCTTGTGCATTGGCTAGATATAGTAGTGCTCCAATAGCACTAAATACAACATTTCTGGACCAAGAACTTTTTCATATTCTCTCTTTGGTCGTAATGGATATTTATCCAAATATAGCCTGCGTACAACCATGTGTACTTAGTGGATGTACTTTATCCATTCTGAATCAGTTTAAAATTCTTTCAATATATCGGTAATGATGCACTAATATCCCACTGGAACTTCGTTCCATTTGCAAACCGAGACCAAGCTTTGTCTTTTCCCAAGTCTTTATTTCAAACTCATTCTTCAAATAGTTTGCAGTTTTCTCCAATTTTGTAGGAGACCTGATCAGGTTTTATATCATACATATATACTGCTACTATTGAGAATTCATTTCTTAATTTTTTTTTTAATGAATACACATGGATAAATTTGACTATTTTGTATCATTCCTTAGTCAAATATATGATAAGAAGGTTATACCACATTCTTGTGGATTATTTCAACCCATATAATGCTCGTCTAAGTTTAATTAAACACATTCCCTTTGACTTAGTCTCTGGCATTGTAAATCCTTAAGAAATTTTCATATAGATGTCTGTCACAACCCGATCCCAAGTTAATGGATCGAACCGGACCATGCCCAGCCTGCACCGTGGTGAGACGGCAGCAGTAAGCTGTTCCATTGCAGGTATTCACAACAATACAAGTATATTTGTCACAACTGTTATATTCGAAAATTGAAACTTTACTTAATAAAGTATTTAGAAGTACAACTGGAAAGGAGATGCTGAATTAAAAACTACAAGATCCAAATAAAGAAGAAAAATGCAGAAAGAAAGACTATCTAAACATCTGGTTCAGTAGTCCCTGGGTCAGCGTCCTCCAGAGACGGCTCCGGTATCGTCGCAGGATAGAGAACCGGGTCATAATAGCTATCATAATATAGCTCATCATCCTCAGTGTTACCTAAAAATGTTGTCTCCAGTCAGGAGGGAGCAAGAACGAAATATGCATCTCATAACTTAAATAGTAATTGGAAAGTGCAGGATAAACAGTTTGGAATAACAATTTTCAGCGGTTTTAAAACAATTCTGTGTGTTTTGAATATGCAAACGTCTATGACCGGCTTGGGTTGAGCAGTAGTATCCTAGCGATACGATATGGCTTATCCCCGTGTGTAAGAGGGGTAAGCTAATACAGTTATGACATAAGGGCTTTGGTCATAAACGCATACACTATTCCCCCAGTCCCACAATCAATAACAGTATCAATCAGTAGTTGAACCCCAAGATAGAGTTTCGTGTCAGCAGTGTGGTTTAACATGCAGCTTAACATTACTAAGTAAAATACAAGAATACATAATCCGAAACTTGCCTTGTATTGAATGACTGGAAAGATGAGTTGATACCGAGGAGGAACGTCAGGTATGTCTTCGAGTTCCTACAGTTGAGAACTCGACTTAGATCCGTTGTATAACCATGCTAAGTGTGCTAGTTGCAATCTCTAGTAACAAGTCCTAGTCAGATTTTAAGTTGTTATTAAGCTACAGCTAACGTTTACGTCGCAAGCTACGTGCGTTGATTAAACCGGTTGATTCGGTTATTTGGGAAATAATAACAAGAACAAATTATCTTTGGAAAACTTTGTGCTTTTGTAATATATCTATGAAAATAGTTTCTTCCAGTGCCAAATCATGAACTAGTTATCTTACTAATATTTTATCCATTTATTTTACTTGGTAATTAATTTTATACGAGAAATATTTACGTTCTAACTACGGGTTACACGTCCAATCCAACCACCCAAAAGAATCAACATCAACCACCCAGAAAAGAAGTAAAACTTACACTATGCAATACAGGGGCACAGCTAATCAACCTAGAAATATGGGCTTATGCCCTTTACAAATTTTACATAATATAAGAGGAAAATGTTTTAGTTCCGAAATAATATGTGCAGTAACCAATTATCTACAATAAATAAGTAAAATAATTTAAACATTGAATTAAGTAATTTAAATCAAAAGTTTAGGAGTCTCAGACTTGGTCCTTCGTCACATCTAGCTAATACCTCAACGCCCGGTCGGACCGGTGCGTTTGCATTTCGCTAGGGCCCACAGACCGGTACGGTCGTCGCCCGAAAAGTCAGTTTCAAAATCATTTCCAAAAACCAATTTGAAATCCAAATAGATAAAGTTTTTGTAAAAATTTGGACAGCATTCCCTCTATTTCGGGACAACCCAAAACTGGGAAATGCGCCAACAAAATCCTGCAATTGTCCCAAACCAAAGAAAAACCCATTTATACAGAAAATATAACCATAAAAATTGTTTCCGAAACATAATCGGAAAACCCGAAATGAATCGGAAATCCCAAATCATTACCAAATAACTCAGAATCCATCCATCCCAAACTCGGAATTTCCGAGAATCGAAACCGACAGAACCTTCCCGAAATACTCGGGAATTCCGAAATCAAACTAACAGCATAAAATCTCAGCAGACAACATCACAAAACGCTAACGTAGCTAACCGAACTACAGCGTAGCTAAACCAGATTTCCGAGGGAAAACCGGGGACCGTTATCATCATCGACTACCGAATAAAACGCAACGGGGCAGAGAATTTATACCTCGGGATGCTCGGCTAGAGCTCTCAGACGATATAATAAAAGAAAATAGAAGTCCAGCACAACGACGTTCCCGAAATAGCGCTAAAAATCAGCGACGTCGATGCGACGCCGTAAACTCCAAAGCTAGGGCACGCTGGACGGAAGAAGGAGGCGCTGCGAAGAGGGAAAACCGACGGGGTTGCCGCGGCCAGAGGGCAGCGCTGTCGACGGACAACAGCGCCGTCGGCGTCGGGGTGACGCTGCCAGAGGGGGATGGGCTTGCGGGGAAGCGACGGACGGCAGGCCGAGGGGCGCGCCGGCCGGAGGCGGTTCTGGTCGGCGGGGTCGCGCAGTCGGGCGGCACGGGGTCGCCGGACGGGGACGGTCGGACGGAAACGATCGGGCTAGGGCGCAGAGAGGGGGCGCGGTCGCCGGAGTAGGCCGGCGCGGGGGCGGATCGGCCGGAGGATGGTCGGGGCTCCGCGGGAGAGGGCGCGGGGAGAAGATAGTTGGGAGGAGAGAATGGGTTTCTGGAGGAAAAAGGGTTTTGTGTAGAGTTGGGTTTCACCAACAGAACGTGAGGTGTTGAGTTGGTGAGTGAGAGTTTATTCTCTTCTTCTGAATGTTCGTGAGTAGTGGGAAAAGAGGGGCTGAATAAAAGGGGTTGGGGATGATCACGTGTGTGGACAGGAGAAGTTTAGGGGAGAGGTGGTGACTAGTTCAGTGTTGGGTAGTTGCTGGTCCTACGGGACCAGCCCAAAATTTATTTATTTATTTTTTTATAAAGATTAAAACTTAACCAAATCCAAAGAAGTCAGAAATTAGAAATAGGAAAGAATTGGGTTTGGGCCTGGGTCTGGGCTCGGACTCGGGTCTGGGTCCGAAAATCAAAAGTCCAAGTTATTAATATTTTTGAAATTCTTTTTCACCCAAAATTATTTAATAATATAATAATAATTTTCGAAATACTAATAAAACACTATTAAATAATTAATAACAAAATAATGGGTTTCACAATCTTCCCTCCTTAGAAAATTTCGTCCTCGAAATTAAAGTAAGGTTAGGGATTTACCTCAAGTCTCAAACAGGTACGGGTACTGCTCCTGCATCTGGTCTTCTCGCTCCCAGGTCGACTCGCCTGGTGAGTTGTGACGCCACATCACTCTGACTATTGGCGTCACGGTGTTCCTGGTCCTCTTCTCGCCTCGGTCCAAAATTGCCACTGGTTTCTCCGGCACTGTGAGGCTGGGTCCAATCTCCAGCTCTGAATGGTCCAAGATATAGCACGGATCCGGAATGTAGCATCTCAGCTGCGAGACGTGGAAGACGTTGTGGACGCCTTCGAGACTTGGGGGTAGAGCCACCCGATAAGCCACTTCTCCAATCCTGTTAAGTATTTCAAATGGACCAATATACCTGGGGCTTAACCTTCCTGCTCTGCCGAAGCGAATTGTTCCTCTGGTAGGCGAGATCTTCACAAATACACTGTCACCTGCTTCAAACTCCAAAGGTCGTCTGCTGCAATCGGCCCAATGTTTCTGCCTGTCTTGGGCAATCCTGAGCTTGTCTCTGATCATTCTCACTTTCTCTGCTGCTTCGGTCACCATCTCAGGTCCAAGCAATACTCGTTCTCCGACGTCGTCCCAGGCAAGAGGGGTGCGGCAACGACGTCCATAGAGTGCCTCGAACGGTGTCATCCCGATGCTAGCTTGGTAGCTGTTGTTGTAAGAAAACTCTACCAAGTGCAAATGGTCTTCCCAAGACCCTCCAAATTCCAGGACGTAAGATCTCAACATATCTTCTAGCGTCTGGATTGTTCTCTCCGATTGCCCGTCAGTCTCAGGGTGGTAGGCGGTGCTGAACTTCAGTTGGGTCCCCAAGCTGTCATGCAAACTCTTCCAAAAATGAGATGTAAATCTGATATCTCTGTCAGATACAATACTTTCCGGAACTCCATGAATCCGGTAGATGTGCCGCATGTACAGTGCTGCCAACTTCTCGGTGGATAAACCAACCTTGAAGGGGATAAAGTGAGCTGACTTCGTCAGTCGGTCCACTATAACCCAGATGGCATCCTTCCCTCCTTGGGATCGAGGCAGTCCCGATACAAAATCCATCGTTATGTGCTCCCATTTTCACTTCGGGATGTCGAGCGGCTGCAATAATCTTGCTGGTCTCTGCCTGCTGGCTTTAACTTGCTGACAAATTAAACATCTTGCCACATACCTGGATACGTCCTTCTTCATTCCGTACCACCATACTATAGTCTGCATATCCCGGTACATCTTGTTGGCTCCAGGGTGTATAGAATACTGCGACTGGTGCGCTTCTTGCATCAGCTCGTTCCTCAGTTCGCCAGTTGGTACGCACAGCCTCGTACCATTCTTCAATGCTCCGTCGCTGGCGATTGAGAATCCTTCAAGTGTTCCTGCCAGCACTTGGTCTCTGAGTTTGCAAAGTGTCTCGTCTTGGAATTGTGTCTCCTTGATCTTGTCCATAAGACTCGAACGCACTTGCAACTGCATCAATGATGGTTCAGCTCCTGGTACGATGGCTTCTCTTCC
Source organism: Iris pallida (assembly GCA_029216955.1). Taxonomy (NCBI): domain Eukaryota; kingdom Viridiplantae; phylum Streptophyta; class Magnoliopsida; order Asparagales; family Iridaceae; genus Iris; species Iris pallida. The sequence goes on from JANAVB010035818.1 coordinate 1,021,428, forward strand.
AAGTTTCTTCATTTCCTTCTCGGGCAGTACAATTTCCAGTCCAAGCTTCTCCATGTCCTCCAGCAAATGGCGCTCCTTGGTCAAGAACATCGCCATTGGGTATCGACTAAGTGCATCTGCAACAACATTAGCCTTACCCGGATGATACTGCGGGTTGATATCAAAATCCTTCATTAGCTCCAGCCATCGTCTTTGTCTCATGTTCAGCTCCTTCTGAGTGAAAACATATTTCAGACTTTTGTGGTCCGTAAATATTTCCACTCTCTCCATACAGGTAGTGCTTCCAAAGCTTCAAAGCAAATATCACCGCGGCAAGCTCCAAGTCATGTGTGGGGTAGTTCTTCTCATGAGTCCGCAATTGTCTAGATGCATAGGCAATCACTTTCCCGTGTTGTTGAAGAACGCAGCCCAGTCCTTTTCCGGAAGTATCACTATAGATTGAGAAACCACCGGTACCTGCGGGTAGCGCAAGTATCGGCGCAGTTGTGAGCCTCTTCTTCAGTTCCTCAAAAGCTGACTGGCACGCTTCAGACCATATGAACTCCTCGTTCTTCCTGGTAAGCTTCGTCATTGGCTCCGCAATCTTGGAGAAATCCTTCACGAACTTCCGGTAGTAGCCAGCCAGTCCCAAAAAGCTCCTGATTTCTGTAACCGAGCTTGGTGCAGTCCACTTCTCAATAGCAGCTATCTTCTTAGGATCCACCGAAATTCCTTTTCCTGTGACAACATGGCCCAAAAATTCCACCTTGTCTAAAAAGAATTCACATTTGGATAGCTTACCATGGAGCTTCTCCTTCCTCAAGGTACTCAGCACTTTCCTCAAGTGCTCTTCATGCTCTTCCTCCGTCTTTGAGTAGATCAGTATGTCGTCGATAAAGACAACAACAAACTGATCCAGATATTCATGGAAAACCTTGTTCATGAGGTTCATGAATACCGCAGGAGCATTCGTCAGTCCAAACGGCAAGACCAAGAATTCAAATTGTCCATACTTGGTGTTGAATGTCGTCTTGGAAATATCCTCCTTCCTGACCTTGATTTGATGGTAGCCTGATCTGAGATCTATCTTTGAAAATACCTTGGCTCCGCTCAGTTGATCAAATAGGTCGTCGATCCGGGGCAGGAGGTACTTGTTCTTGATGGTGATGTTGTTCAGCGCCCGGTAGTCGATGCACATCCGCACGGTTCCATCCTTCTTGGGCACGAACAAAACTGGTGCACCCCAGGATGAAGCTCCGTCTCTGATAAATCCTTGCGACTTTAGCTCGTCGATCTGATCTTTCATCTCCTTAGCCTCCTTAGGGTTGACTCGGTAGCATCCCCGAGAAATAGGGGAAGAGCCGGGTACTAGATCGATGGTGAATTCCACACCTCGATCCGGCGGCAATCCTGGAAGACTATCTGGAAAGACGTCCATAAATTCCGTAATAATAGGGTGAGGAGGCCCGGGTTCTTCGATGATAGAGGAGTAGGAAATACTCTTCATATCTTCCGGAGCCCGAGAGATTACAAACTCCGGTTCTCCTGGTGGGCTGAAGATTACACATCCTCGGTGACAATCTATCAGCGCATGATGTTCACTTAACCAGTCCATCCCTAGGAGTACATCATAGTTGGGCAGGGGCATCACTAGTAAAGGTGTTGAGAACTGATGGCCAGAGATGGTTATGGGACAATTACAAGCCTCAGTGATGGGTATAGGTCCACCACCGGTCATAACCCTACTAATCACCTTGCTAAGTCCCGAATCTATGTGGTGTGCAGATATAAACTTGGATGAAATAAAACTATGTGATGCACCTGAATCAAATAATACTAGAGCAGGGTGTGAAAACACATAAATGGAACCTGTGATAAAATCTGCGGTAGGTTCCTGCTCTGGCTCCTGCTCATCAGCTGCTAGGGCAAAAGCTCGCCCAGTCTTCTGCTGGTGCTGTTCGTATCGTTGCTGCTGAGTAGGCAGGGGAGCCTTCTGCTGTGCTCCTCCGCTCCAGAATTGGGATACGGGGCAGTCCCTCACTTGGTGGGTGGCAGACCCACAAACTAGGCAGTGCCCTAGTCTCTTCCTGCAGATATTTGCCTGGTGCCCTGGTCTCTTGTAGTAGTCGCAGACAGGAATCTGCTTCTGAGGCGACTTGTCGTTGTTCCTTGCTTGATGGTGCTGTTGCTGGTGTTGGGGCCTGTTGTTGTTGAAATTGCTGACATGGGGCTTCTTCTGGTTACCCTGGTAGTTGCTATTCCCAGGGTACTCCCTCTTGGATCGAGAAGGCTGGCTCTTCTCCACATCCTGAGCTCGGATCAGGATCCTATCATAGGTCTTTGCGCCACCTGCGATCACAGGGGTGCGAATCTCTTCTCGTAAGCCATACCTGAATCGCTCAGCACGATCCTTGGGGTCAGCTACCAGGTTCTGGACAAAGCGGCTTAGTCGGCCGAACTCTGCCGCATACTCGCTGACCGTCATGTTTCCCTGCTTCAGGTCCTGGAATTGCCTCTCCATGTCCCGCATCTTCGATGTCGGGAAGAACTTCCTGCGGAACAGTTTCTTGAAAGTGTCCCAGTCGAGCTGCTTGTCCTGGAGTCGGGGTTCATTCCGATACCAGATGCTCGCCACATCCTGTAGTTGGAGTCCTACAGCTTCAGTCTTGAGGTCCTCCGGGAGTCGAGCGACGCTCAAGAGATACTCCATGCTATCTAGCCATTCATCGGCGTAGATGATACCCTCGGTTCCTTTGAAAGGTCGAGGGCCTTGCTTCTTAAAACTCTCTATGTCACCGACCTTAAAACATCATTAAATCTCCTATCAGATTGAATGGCTCTTAAAGTTGCATAAACTAACTCTAGAACTATGCTTACCTTAGCCGGTCTTGATTCCAATTGAGGCGCTTCTCTTCTCTCGAGAGCAGCCATCGCCAGTCTATGGGCATTCTCCATGCCTTCTCTCATGATCGCGGTCTGCTCGCGATGGGCTTCTGCTTGAGCTTTCTGGGCTTCAGCTTGGGCTTTCTGACCTTCAAGTACACCTCGTAGCAGGCTTGCGAGGTCGGAGGAGTTATCGGGCACTGAGGCCACTGCTTGAGCAGCTACTGCTGCAGTGACCTGCACCTCAGCCCGAGAAAAGGTAGGATCCACCGCTTGATCTGCAGTTCCAGAAGCGGCGCCAGGTGCTGGTGATTCATGGGGCCGATCGGTCAACTGCAAGGATGGGGGTTCTAGTTGTGCTGGGGGAGATAGGGTGCGATCGGGGGATGGCACCGCATCACCAGCAGGGGTGGTCTTTCCCTTGGTCATATTCTGGAAAGTATAGGTTGCAATACATAAGCAAGGTAGCCTACCAGTCTATATCAATCAAAAATATTTAATAATAAAATATTTCGGTCCTATGTCGTGACAAATTGATGTTCTAGTGTTCTAGTTGCTTCTAGATAGGTTTTCCTAAGTTGTTGTTGTTTTGGACCTGCATGGGCCACCACTGAAAACATGTCACGACCCGATCCCAAGTTAATGGATCGAACCGGACCATGCCTAGCCTGCACCGTGGTGAGACGGCGGCAGTAAGCTGTTCCATTGCAGGTATTCACAACAACACAAGTATATTTGTCACAACTGTTATATTCGGAAATTGAAACTTTACTTAATAAAGTATTTAGAAGTACAACTGGAAAGGAGATGCTGAATTAAAAACTACAAGATCCAAATAAAGAAGAAAAATACAGAAAGAAAGACTATCTAAACATCTGGTTCAGTAGTCCCTGGGTCAGCGTCCTCCAGAGACGGCTCCGGTATCGTCGCAGGATAGAGAACCGGGTCATAATAGCTATCATAATATAGCTCATCATCCTCAGTGTTACCTAAAAATGTTGTCTCCAGTCAGGAGGGAGCAAGAACGAAATATGCATCTCATAACTTAAATAGTAATTAGAAAGTGCAGGATAAACAGTTTGGAATAACAATTTTCAGCGGTTTTAAAACAGTTCTGTGTGTTTTGAATATGCAAACGTCTATGACCGGCTTGGGTTGAGCAGTAGTATCCTAGCGATACGATATGGCTTATCCTCGTGTGTAAGAGGGGTAAGCTAATACAGTTATGACATAAGGGCTTTGGTCATAAACGCCTACATTATTCCCCCAGTCCCACAATCAGTAACAGTATCAATCAGTAGTTGAACCCCAAGATAGAGTTCCGTGTCAGCAGTGTGGTTTAACATGCAGCTTAACATTACTAAGTAAAATACAAGAATACATAATCCGAAACTTGCCTTGTATTGAATGACTGGAAAGATGAGTTGATACCGAGGAGGAACGTCAGGTATGTCTTCGAGTTCCTACAGTTGAGAACTCGACTTAGATCCGTTGTATAACCATGCTAAGTGTGCTAGTTGCAATCTCTAGTAACAAGTCCTAGTCAGGTTTTAAGTTGTTATTAAGCTACAGCTAACGTTTACGTCGCAAGCTACGTGCGTTGATTAAACCGGTTGATTCGGTTATTTGGAAAATAATAATAAGAACAAATTATCTTTGGAAAACTTTGTGCTTTTGTAATATATCTATGAAAATAGTTTCTTCCAGTGCCAAATCATGAACTAGTTATCTTACTAATATTTTATCCATTTATTTTACTTGGTAATTAATTTTATACGAGAAATATTTACGTTCTAACTACGGGTTACACGTCCAATCCAACCACCCAAAAGAATCAACATCAACCACCCAGAAAAGAAGTAAAACTTACACTATGCAATACAGGGGCACAGCTAATCAACCTAGAAATATGGGCTTATGCCCTTTACAAATTTTACATAAAATAAGAGGAAAATGTTTTAGTTCCGAAATAATATGTGCAGTAACCAATTATCTATAATAAATAAGTAAAATAATTTAAACATTGAATTAAGTAATTTAAATCAAAAGTTTAGGAGTCTCAGACTTGGTCCTTCGCCACATCTAGCTAATACCTCAACGCCCGGTCGGACCGGTGCGTTTGCATTTCGCTAGGGCCCACAGACCGGTACGGTCGTCGCCCGAAAAGTCAGTTTCAAAATCATTTCCAAAAACCAATTTGAAATCCAAATAGATAAAGTTTTTGTAAAAATTTGGGCAGCATTCCCTCTATTTCGGGACAACCCAAAACTGGAAAATGCGCCAACAAAATCCTGCAATTGTCCCAAACCAAAGAAAAACCCATTTATACAGAAAATATAACCACAAAAATTGTTTCCGAAACATAATCGGAAAACCCGAAATGAATCGGAATCCCAAATCATTACCAAATAACTCAGAATCCATCCATCCCAAACTCGGAATTTCCGAGAATCCAAACCGATAGAACCTTCCCGAAATACTCGGGAATTCCGAAATCAAACTAACAGCATAAAATCTCAGCAGACAACATCACAAAACGCTAACGTAGCTAACCGAACTACAGCGTAGCTAAACCAGATTTCCGAGGGAAAACCGGGGACCGTTATCATCATCGACTACCGAATAAAATGCAACGGGGCAGAGAATTTATACCTCGGGATGCTCGGCTAGAGCTCTCAGATAATATAATAAAAGAAAATAGAAGTCCAGCATAGCGACGTTCCCGAAATAGCGCTAAAAATCAGCGACGTCGATGCAACGCCGTAAACTCCAAAGCTAGGGCACGCTGGCCGGAAGAGGGAGGCGCTGCGAAGAGGGAAAACCGACGGGGTTGCCGCGGCCAGAGGGCAGCGCTGTCAGCGGACAACAGCGCCGTCGGCGTCGGGGTGACGCTGCCAGAGGGGGATGGGCTCGCGGGGAAGCGACGGACGGCAGGCCGAGGGGCGCGCCGGCCGGAGGCGGTTCTGGTCGGCGGGGTCGCGCAGTCGGGCGGCACGGGGACGGTCGGACGGAAACGGTCGGGCTAGGGCGCAGAGAGGGGGCGCGGTCGCCGGAGTAGGCCGGCGCGGGGGCGGATCGGCCGAAGGATGGTCGGGGCTCGGCGGGAGAGGGCGCGGGGAGAAGATAGTTGGGAGGAGAGAATGGGTTTCTGGAGGAAAAAGGGTTTTTTGTAGAGTTGGGTTTCACCAACAGAATGTGTGGTGTTGAGTTGGTGAGTGAGAGTTTATTCTCTTCTTCTGAATGTTCGTGAGTAGTGGAAAAAGAGGGGGTGAATAAAAGGGGTTGGGGATGATCACGTGTGTGGACAGGAGAAGTTTAGGGGAGAGGTGGTGACTAGTTCAGTGTTGGGTAGTTGCTGGTCCTACGGGACCAGCCCAAAATTTATTTATTTATTTTTTTATAAAGATTAAAACTTAACCAAATCCAAAGAAGTCAGAAATTAGAAATAGGAAAGAATTGGGTTTGGGCCTGGGTCTGGGCTCGGACTCGGGTCTGGGTCCGAAAATCAAAAGTCCAAGTTATTAATATTTTCGAAATTCTTTTTCACCCAAAATTATTTAATAATATAATAATAATTTTTGAAATACTAATAAAACACTATTAAATAATTAATAACAAAATAATGGGTTTCACAATGTCAATATCTAAATCTTCATACAAATATGCAGTTACAATATCCATAAATCTTATATCAAGATTTTTAGAAACTGCGAGACTAATTAGATATATAAAGGTAATGACATCCATAACTGGAGAGTATGTCTCAACATAGTCAATTTCAGGTCTTTGAGAGAAACCTTGTGCTAAAAGTCGGGCTTTGTATCTTTCAACTTCGTTTCTCTCATTTCGTTTTCTCACGAAACACTCATTTAAAACTAACATGGTTTATGCCCTTTGATGTTTCTACTATAGGTCCAAACACACTACGTTTTTCTAAAGATTTTAATTCTGCTTGAATAGCATCTTTCCAGATTGGCCAATCTTTTCTTTGTCGACATTCATTTATACTACGTGGTTCATTTTCACAATCATCATTGTCCTTTGATATTTCAGTAGCTACTGTATAGCTAAATATGTCATCGATGAAAAGTGCTTTTCTATTCCACAATTCACTTGACATGCATGGAATATCGAGATCTCTTCATTTTTTAGGTACCTGTGCCTCTCTAGAGGCATCCATAGGCATTTCAGTGAATTTGAAAACAAGCACATTTTTATTATTTATGAGCTCCGACCACTATTGGACTTTTATCATGCCATCAATTACTCGTTACGTGGCAACCGTCTTCGCACGATCATGCGCATTTCAATCAAATGATACCATGTGTCCAAGACAGTCAGCCCACGACCAGACAACTGCCTGCACAGTCTGATGCTGCGCAATCTAGTTCCTGCGCAATCCAACTTGCGCCATTCAGAATAACTATAAATTAGTTATTTTCAGAACTCTATAAATAGAGTTTCAAGTCTTCATTCAAGGAGAACACAGATCAGAGATCAGATAGAGAGATCAGACATAAAGTTCAGAAATATCAGAGAGTTCAGGAGTTCTTGCCCAAGTGCTGCTGCATTCTTCCGAGGCTTTTGCCTTCTACTTCTGAGGCTTTTGCCTTCAACTTCAGAGGCTACCGTCTTCAAAGTTCACATCGTCCAAGGGATAAAGCAATCGTCTTCTAGATTGGATTTCTACAGTTGTACTTTTCCAGAATTCTTGTAATCTTTACAAAGTTTGTATCAATAAAGTTTCATACTTTTGTTTTTGCAAACAAAATGGCAACTCTGCTTGGGACGACTTTTTCCTCCGACGAAGAAGTGACAACTCAATGTGACGTAGCGTCTATCGGGAAGACGCAGAAGACGCTGGTTGTGAAGGTCAACCAGACGGCCTACGAAGCCATGATCCATTCCAAAACTACTCCTCGCACTGCAACCACTTCTGTCACGAGCAAAGTGCGCCCAGTGTGGGTCTCCAAGACTGCTGCACAGTCTATTAACTCTGCCAGCAAGACTGCGGCGCAGTCTGCCAAGAAGCCTGCTGCGCAATCTGCTGCACAGTCTACAGTTGCTGCCACTAAGACTGTTGCACAATCTGTCTCTGTCACAAATGTGTAACCTGCTGTTGCCAGTACACAAGAGACTTCATATGCTGCCCTATCAAGGTACAAAACTCCTCTGCCTCTGGCGCAGTTGGCTGCCAATCTTCCTGCACAAACCAACACTCCAGCAACTAGAGTGCACCCCAAACACTCTGTGGCCAGAACTCCTGATGCGCAAACCACAGTATCTGTGGCCAGAACCAGAAAGTTATCTGCCAAAGACTCTCCTGCGCAATCTGCCAGTGCGCCATCAACTCATGCGCAAACTGTGCTTGCGCAATCCAAGAGAGACAGCCCTTTGGCTAATCTCTCTTCTTCTCACAACAAGGGGAAGAATGCTGCTCCTCTCCAACACCCTGTTGCTCCTGCACAATCCACTGGGGGTAGTCCTTTCGCTATTCCTCCTCCTCTCCAGAACAAAGAAAAAGGCCCTTTGGTCTTTTCTCAAACTTTCTTGTCCCATGACTTAGAAGACAACAGAGGGAAACGCTCTTTAGCTAACCCTTCTTTCCAAAACAAAAGAAAAGGCCCTTTGGTCTTTTCTCAGTCTTCTTCGGTCTTTACCGTTGAAGATCAATCTGAACGTGCTTCGGCATCAGTCAGTACAAAAAAAATTTCAAACAAGGATTCTTCTCTCCATGTTAAAAGAATTTGTACTGATCAGAGAGGTATTCTGCCTACTCCGGTAGCAGAATTCCAAGATCTTTCAACCCTCAAAATCTCCCGTTCAAGACAGGAAAAACTGCTGGTGTCTCAAACAGAAACCCCTGGGGGTGAGTTTGTTGATTTAAGAACTTATCTCAACAGGCCAACTTCGGTAAAACGTAAACAGCCAATGCCGAAGACCAAACATCATCAAAAGCAGACTTCCAGGATCAAGAATCCGGACACTTATGCTAATGAAGTGAGCACTTCCCTGTACACTCAAGGGATAAAACATTTGAAGAATCGGAACCATGTTCCGAATGTTATCAAAGAACATATCCCTCGAACTTTTCCTCGTCCCGTTGCTGTTCCTGATCTCCGAGAACATCTCAAGCAAAAACGGGACAACATCCCAACATCCCCAGTACAACTACTTGGACACCACTGTAACCACAAAGTTGTCATCAAGTGTTGTTGTCAAACAACGAGACAATCTGTCTTCAATCGTCTGAACTTTCCAAACTCCGAACCTATGTCGGAAGATGAAGATGAGGTTCTGTATGCCTCTGTCAACATGACTTCCAGAGACGCTAGGGGTAGGAAGTGTGCTAAGCACGAGAAACCTCGCAAGCCAAGGCAGCGATATTTGGATCTACTTCAAGAATCTTCTGAAGGAGTTTTCCAACATACCCGTTCCCGAAGCCGAGACACAATCAGTCAAAGAAATCTTCAAGATCCTTCTGGTTGTCTTCTTCCTTCTCACTCAGGAGATGATTCTTTCTTCGACTATGATACATACAGCGAAAGCTCAGAACAAACAGTGTCCTCCACTGTACCCAGAGAAGTGACAGCTTATGTTGTCAATGAAGATCCCGACGCTTCCAGTTCAGCTAGTCAAGAATAAAGAATAGCTGCACTAGAAGACAAGTTAAAGACCATGGCTGAGATGGTCGCAAGTATGCATTCCATCATTTTGGCTCAGCACACAGTGCCATCGACCGTACCGTCTGCAAATCCTGAGATCATAGCATCGTCAGTGCCTGTCAATGCTGGACTGGGGGTAGCATCTCTTCCAGTACCTCCTGTACAAGTCCAACCTACACCCAGTCAGTCAGGTGCTGGGGGTAGTGCTTATCATGCTGTTCCTCCTCCTAACACTGTGGTTCAGTCTGCTCCTTCTACATCAGTAGAAGATGCTAATGTAGTTGTGAAGCTTCTGCGAACTCAGTTCGAATCTTTCAAGAAGAAGGACAACTTGCAAAGATTGGGGATCAAACAACGTTACCCAGTTGAATGGAAGGAAGTCCCGTTTCCTCCAAAGTACAAGATCCCAACCATCTCGCTGTTTGATGGCAGCACATCTCCTAGTCAGTTCATTAACCACTTTGAGGTTATGACTGTTCAACTTCAACAAAATGACGCTCTTTTTATTAGAGTATTCGTCGGCTGTTTAGCTGGCGTAGCATACGATTGGTACAGAAGCTTGTCCGATGGTTGTATCACCTCCTTCTCTGGCTTAAAACAAATCTTCTTGGAACAATTTTATGAGGGGATCAATGACATGACTATGTCAGCACTCAATAAAATCAAACAAAAGCACAATAAAACTGCTGAGAGTTTCATCGAAAGATTCCGCCGGGAAGCTTTGAAAATGCCACCGGGAACTCCTGCTGCTGTCACCATAGACACTTGCAAGGCAAATCTTTTGCCTATCATCATCATGTGGACGGGGTCTACTCAGTTCCAAGACTGGCCATCCTTCATTATCAAAGCTAAAGCCGCTGAAGTTAGCGCCGACAAATTCAAGCAGCTAGGGGTACAAATGTCTAACCCCGACCGGGATAAACATCAAACATCAGGTGTTGGCAATCGCCAGAACAACCGCAAACCAAAAGAAACTTTGAACATCAATTTGAACAAGAACAAAGAATCTTTGGCGGTCAACGTAGCTCCTCCTACGTCCACTTCTACTCCTTCTGCACCTCCACCAAGGAAACCTCGTCCTAAAGTAGAATATTCCTTTGACGAGAATGACACTGCTAGTATCTTTGATTGCTTAATCAAAAGCAATAAAATCCAACTTCCAGATCCCAAGAAGCCCGATGAAGTCGGTAAGACTGATCATCCTAAGTACTGTGTCTATCACAGGTTCATCGGACATCCTACTCGAGCATGTTATGTGCTCAAAGGCAAAATTCAGGAGCTAGTCAACGCTGGTGTTGTCACTCTGCAGCAAGATGAGAAGACTGTTACTGCAAACATGGTATCAGTTCAGTTTGGTGACTTCCCTCCGCAGATGGTGCAGCATGGAGTCATTCCTATTCCTAAAGCTACTCTCGAGATCGAGAATCTCCCTCCTCCACGAAGTGAAGGTCTCGTCCCCTTGTCTCTTGACAATGGCAAGATTCTGTGGATTCATCCAGATCTTGCTGCAGAGTTCGAAGTTCCCTCTTCCTCCAAGAAGAAAGGTCGCTCCAAGGGCAAGACAAAGATTTGCAATATGGTGTCTTTTGACCCCATAGTTGATGAAGAAATCTTGCTAGGCACCAGATCAGGGAAAGCCTATCTGAAGGATCACCCCGAAACTCAAAAGAATCCTGCTTCTTCTTCTTCTGAGCCTGCTCTAGTGTAGCCTGCTTCTACTGAGGATATTTCTACTGCTTCCTCACCAGTTGTGATACCCATTCCTTCCAAACTGACGGTCGCTGACAAAGGTAAACAGCAAGTCCGCTTCGACAAACCTTTGAAGAAGACATCTCCTTTCGGACTTGAAAAGCCTTACAATTTTGACATCTTGGCTCAGTTGGCCAACACACCGGCCCGGTTGTCAATCTTCGAGCTCTTACGCCTCTCTAAAGAGACTCGGAAAACTCTGAGCGAAGCTCTCATGCAAGATGAAACCTGCTTAGCTCTTCTGAAGAAGCCGAAAGCAGAGCCAGTTTCTTGCCTCCATTGTCATAGCGTGTTGGAGTTAATTCCAAACATAACTTTCACTCAAGATGACATGCTGCTGGAAGGCAACAGGCACGATCGTCCTCTCTACTATACAGGATACGTCGACTCGATAAAAGTCGATTGTATTCTGATAGATCCAGGGTCTGCCCTCAGCATTATGCCGAAGACAATGTTGGATGCACTAAAGATCCCAGTGCATAGTCTCTCCAATACGATCACCACTATTCTTGGGTTCAACCAGGGAATGAGTGAACCTCTGGGCAAGATTCATCTAAAACTCCAAATAGGCAATCTTCGCACAAAGGTTACCTTCTACATCATTGATAACCACGGTTGTTCTTACAATGCTTTACTAGGAAGACCATTTCTGTACGAGCATAACATTGTCCCTTCGACTCCCCATCAATGTTTTAAATATGTTGATGACAATGGAGAGGTGCAAAAGGAGGTTGCTGATCTCTATCCTTTTAAAGGCATTGAAGCATACTGCATTGATGCACGAATGTACAAGGACGAATTCATGAAGGTTGTCCTATCTCTGGACACCGAAGAAGAGCAAGAAACAATGCCTAATGACACCCTCATCATTCCTATCAAAGGGCGTATTTCCCGTCCTCAATCCTCCAAGCCACTGGCTATTCACTTGCCAGTCCAGAAACAATCTACTGATGATGATCAGAACAAAAGAAAGCTCACCTCTTCTGAACCGCTTGTTATTGACTTACGTCGTAACAAAGAAAAAAGGCAGCTCATCTCTTCTGAGCCCCTTGTTATCGATCTATCTCATAACAAGGAGAAAAGGGAGCTCACCTCCTCTGAGCCGCTTGTTATTGACCTCCGTCGTAACAAAGCTAATCCTCCTCTACGTTCTTCTTCTCCCCCTCTTGTAATCAATCTGACTAAGCCTGCTAAGGCTAAAAGTCCTGCTGTAAATACCAATGTACAAATCAATGAAAAAGTATCTACTTTCCAGTATACTGATGTCATTTATCATGCTAAATGCTACTTGGATATGTTAGGTAGCTTTCAGTCATTTACAATGGGAGTTGTGCAATCTCTTCAAACTGAAGTTTCAGTTGAACACCCAAAGGATTCATATCGTATTGTTCCCACTCTTAAGAAAGGCAAAAATCCAATACTTTTTAGTAAAGGACCGGAACAACAATTCAGTTATACAGATGATAGTAAAGTTAACGACACGGGTCATCTTCAATTTCGTCGTTACTGTCAACAGTCAAAAGATATCGTCCGAAAGATGGGTTATGACTTCAAGAGTGGTCTCAACTACGGTAAAGGTAGAAAAACTCCTCTTCGTACCGCTGTTCCACAAGGAAAGTTAGAGATGTACTACAGCAGGACCAAAAGAGGTCTCGGATATGCTTCTCCTCCGCTGTTATCCCCAGTAGGCTCTGAATCTGATAGCGAGGAATGTTCTAACTCTTTTGATTCCAGATCATGGGATTCTGACACCAGCATCGGTCAAGTTCATCGGCTGACTGTATCTTCTAACATGGTCTCCGTCGAACTTCCAGAAGGCTATGACGAGGATGTTGAAGAAAGTTCTGAAACGGATCCTTGGGCTCAACGAATGGATACCCAATGGGAACTCCGATTCGAACAAAGAGAACCTCCTACCGAAGATCAATTGGTTTAAATTGATGTAGGAGAGAGCGGGTCACCTCGTCCAATCTTCATCAGCAAGAACCGCCAGAGGCAGACAAGCAAGAACTAATTCTTCTGATTAAAGAATATATTGATGTCTTTGCCTGGAGCTATGAAGACATGCCAGGTCTAGATCCTAAAGTCGCTACTCACAAACTAAATATCTTGCCGAATGCAAAATCGGTCAAACAACAACAACGGCGTTTCAAGCCAGAAATGGTGGACGCAATCGACGATGAAGTCAAGAAGCTCATCGCTTGTGACTTTATTCGAGAAGAACAGCATCCTGATTGGGTAGCTAATGTTGTCCCAGTTCTAAAGAAAACTGGCAAAGTTCGAGTCTGCATCGACTTTCGGGATCTTAATGAAGCATGTCCAAAAGATGAATTTCCTCTCCCTATCAAGGACGTCATGACCGATAACACCTGTGGGTTCGAAAGAATCTCTTTCATGGACGGATTCTCCGGATACAATCAAATTCGGATGCATCCTGAAGATGAAAAGCATACTTCTTTCCGTACTCCTCGTGGAGTCTACTGCTATAATGTTATGCCGTTTGGTCTCAAGAACGCTGGTGCAACATACCAACGAGCCATGAGTACCATCTTTCGAGATCATCTGCGTAAGACTGTCGAATGCTATGTTGACGATATTGTTGTCAAGAGTCGTCTAAAGGAAGATCACATCCAAGACTTGAGAACTATCTTCAATCTCATGCGCCAACATCAACTCAAAATGAATCCCACCAAGTCATTCTTGGGTGTCTCTAGTGGAAAATTTCTCGGCTTCGTCATTACCTCTAAAGGTATACACGTAGATCCCGAGAAGATCAAAGCCATTCAAGAGATGCGTCCTGCACGCAACCTAAAAGAGCTACGAGGATTCCAAGGTCGACTTGCGTACATCAGGAGATCCATTTCGAATCTGTCTGGACGCTGCAGACCATTCACTCAACTCATGAAGAAGGGTGTATCTTTCGTTTGGACCGAAGAATGTCAACGAGCATTCGAAGATATCAAGCGGTATCTCATGAACCCACCGGTCTTGGTACCACCGATCTCTGGCATACCATTCTTAATGTACGTCCGTGCTATGGACCATTCATTGGGTGCTTTACTTGCCCAAAAGAACAAAGAAGGCCACAAACAAGCTATCTATTATCTCAGTCGTACTATGATTGGTGCTGAACACCGTTATAGTCCGGTCGAAAAAGAATGCCTTGCTCTCATGTTTGCTGTTCAAAAGACTCGACATTACATCATTGGCCAAACTATTCGTGTCATATCGCGAGTTAATCCTCTTCGGGTACTCATGAAGAAGCCCAGCACACTTAACTCTCAGCTGGCTACATGGGCCATTCTACTAGCCCAATATGACATGGTATATGTTCCTCAAAAATCTGTCAAAGGTCAAGCACTGGCGGATTTCTTAGCAGCCCATCCTGTTCCAGAGACATCCAAACTCTACGATGAAATTCCAGATGAGACTTTGGAATCTAATGCAGTCTCTGAAGAATTTCTTACCTGGCGTCTATTCTTTGATGGTGCATCCAGGATTGGACCCAATTGTGCCATTGTCGTAGGAGTTGGAGTTGTCCTTGTTTCTCCAGACGGGTCAACTATCCAAAGAGCATACTCTCTAGATGAACCTTGTTCCAACAATGTGGCTGAATACAATGCTCTCCTCATTGGTCTTCAGTTAGCCAAACAACTTGACGTTGAGTATCTTGAAGTCTATGGTGACTCTAAGCTGGTTATTAATCAGGTTAGAGGAACCTATGAAGTTTGCCATCAAGACTAGTGCCTTATCATGAAGCGACAATCAACTTGGCTACATCATTAAAAGCTTTCTTCATCGACTATGTTCGTCGAGCTTGCAATACCGAAGCAGATGCTTTGGCTAATCTTGCAGCAGTCTTAGCCATCCCTATTAGAAGACAGCAAGTGGTGGTCATCTCTAATCGAGAATTATTCTGTGTCGAAAACAATCATAATATTGAGTTCAGTAATTTCGCTGAAATCAATGTTATCAGTGAAGATTGGAGAACTCCTTTCATCGACTTCGTAGTTCATGACATACTCCCTGAAGATCCCAAAGAAGCTACGAGTATTCGTCGAAGGTCTCTGCGATTCTATTACAATCAGACCACCAAGACTCTTTATCGGCGAACTTATGATGGCCTACTCTTGTGTTGTCTAGCTGGTGATGAAGCAAAATAAGTACTGCGTGAAGCTCACGACGGTGTCTGCAGAGCACATTAACCCGATCCTAAGCTACAGGATCGCATCCGACGTATGGGTTATTATTGGCCCTCTATGGTATCTGACGCCATCGACTATGCAAGGAAATGTCGAGCTTGTCAAATTCATGCAGATTTCATTCATCAACCTTCAGAATTTCTGCATCTGACGGCTGCTTCATGGCCTTTTAAAGCTTAGGGTATGGACATTATCGGTCCTATCAATCCTCCTTCTTCTAGAGGACATCGGTTCATATTGGCAATAACTGATTACTTCTCCAAATAGGCCGAAGCTATACCATTGGCTGAAGTCAAGACCAGCAGTGTCATCAACTTCGTCAAACACCATGTCATCTATCGATTTGGTGTACCTCGACGAATCATCCATGACAATAGACCACAATTCATCAGCCAGAAGTTCACAAGATTCTGCGATGATCATCGAATTGACAACGTCGCTTCGACAGCTTACAATCCTGCAGCTAATGGCTTAGCTGAAGCTTTCAACAAGACTATCATCAAGCTCCTTAAAAAGTTTGTATCTACTAACAAACGAAACTGGAGTGAAAAGCTTGGAGAATGTCTTTGGGCCTATCGAACTACGGTCCGCAATCCCACAGGCTTTACACCTTTCTCTTTGGTGTATGGTTGTGAAGCAGTTCTTCCTCTAGAACTTCAAATTCCTTCTTTAAGGATTGTCATTGCTAATGAATTCACTACAGAGAATAACCATCTTCTCCGACTTTAAGAATTAGAAGCACCCGATGAGAAGCGGCTATTGGCTCAACAGCATATTGAGTTGTATCAAGCCCGTATCTCGAAGACTTTCAATCGCAAAGTTAAAGTTAGAGCCTTTCAGCAAGGAGAACTTGTTCTAACAGTAAGACGTCCTATGACAATGACTCACTCGAGTAAAGACAAGTTCGATGCGAAGTGGGAAGGACCTTACGTTGTCAGCAAAGTCTTTTCAAATGAAGCCTATCAACTTTCAGAGTTAGATGGTCGAATTGCAATGATGCCTATCAATGGCAAATTCTTCAAGAAATATCATGTATAAATGTAACAGAGATTTATGTAAATAAGATCAGACAATTCATAAATAAAGTTTGATTTTTATTTTCATCATAAATGATGTTACATAATATCAAGGAAGGTCGCTATCGTCCTTCTCAACATTGGGATGCGCACCACTGCCGTCCTTATCCAAGACATAATCAGCAAAAGAGTCGAGGACATCCTTGCTCGAGCCTACCAAGAACTTGCAAGCAGTCATCCTCATGGCCTCCTCCTCTTTGGTCTTTCCTGGTTCAAGCAAGAAATCCAGGATATCCCGCGGTGGTTTGGGTGCGGATGAACCTTCGCCTGCTTCCGTCTGCTTTGGCTGGACTGGTTCGGCAAGACGTTCTTCAATGCCCGCTTCAACCTTTGGAGTGACTTCAGCCTTCTTGGATGCATCTCCGGACGACATCTTTAGGTTGAAAAGTGGAAATGATCATTCCTTCCAAATTTCTGTTATATTTATAGGCAGAGATTCTCAAGACAACGAAACGACACAATCACCTGACGGTTCATCCGTTCACATTCATCTGACGGTTCATCCGTTCATTCACATTCATCCGACGGTTTGCCCGTTCATTAATTCACCCGACGGTTAGCCCGTTTATTATCATCATCCGACGGTTCATCCGTCCATCATCATCAGATGGTTCATCCGTTCATTCATCATTCGACGGTTTGTCCGTTCATTCATCATCACCTGACGGTTCGTCCGTTCATCATCATTCGACGGTTCGTCCGTTCATTCATCATCACCTGACGGTTCGTCCGTTCATCATTATTCGACGGTACGTCCGTTCATTCATCATCACCTGACGGTTCATCCGTTCATCATCATTCGACGGTTCGTCCGTTCATTCATCATCACCTGACGGTTCATCCGTTTATTCACATTCATCCGACGGTTCACCCGTTCATCAATTCATTTGACGGTCCATCCGTTCATCCCGACGATTCATTTCGTTCATTCATACCTTTTTCATTCATTATCCATACCAGCAACTTGTCGTCTTCGATTAAGTTGTCTATTTTGAAGTAATGATATTCGACAAATTATATTCTGCCACGTCCATATTACCTCTGAGCAGATATAATAAATATAATTATTTTCTACAAAATTATCAAGAAATATTTCATGTCATGCACCTCTGAATATATTTTCTATCGCTATTATTTGTATCTGAACAAGAAATAATAGAGCCACAACAAAATGTCTTTTATTGATCAAAATTTAAGACATTACATAACATAAAGAATGACAAGAAGATACAAGATGTTCTTTCTACTGAGACGAAGGCATCAGCAGATTAGCAATCTGTTGTTTCAAAATCTACAACCGTTCTTCGCGAGATGCCATCACGCTCCTCCTGGCCTCTTCCATCCCAGATTCTTCATTAAAAATGGGCATGGTCACCATTCGGCGAGTGATTTCTGCATCATGAGCTGCTACATACTCGTTTCTTTCCTGAGTTAGAGCATCAATTTGTTGGACTGCAGTCTGATGCTCTGTAACTTTATTTTCCAGTTCCTCTTCGAGACGAGCAATTTCCACTCTCAGCTCAGCAATCCTTCTCTCTCTTCTCTCAGCAGTTGAGATCACCGATTTCAACTTGGAATTATATTCAGCAAATTTAGTAGTATAGGCATCCAAGAGGTTCTGGAGATTCACTCTTTCAATTGTAGCTGCCTGAGCCATTTGTTCAAACTATGCCTGCACTAAAGGTTCCACTTCCCCTTTGTTGATATCTTTATAGTTCTTTATGGAGATTTCTAGCTCATTCAATATATGGTCAAGGAAAGTGGCCTGAGCCTCATCACCTTGCTCCCGGATGGCCTTCACCAAGAAAGAGGTCGGACCTCTAACCATGTAGAAATCAGCGTCTTCTTTGTCCATCATTCTATTGATCAGAGGTCCCAAGGACTCGAAGAAGCATTTGGTGAATGATTGGATGATAAGCTGATTAATCGCCAGAGCACCAGGAGTCGCAGCTACTCCTGTTGATGACGAAGCTGCAGGACACTCAATTTCTCGTATCTGAACAGCAGGCTCTTTGAATGAGGGAACCAAAGTGGAGCTAGTTGCTCCTCCTGGTTGATCTTCTGCAAAATTAAATATTGTTATTCTGCCTGTCATTTGTTATTATCAAAAAGAATCGAAAGTGAAAGCAGTCTTACCATGGGTGGATCCAGCAACAGGTCTATCATCTGTAGGAACAAACTTTAGCTGAGCAGAAGTAGCCTCAGACACTATGGCCTGGCTACTCCCTGCTTCAGAGCCACAAGATAAATGGCGGCTGCTACTGGCAATTGTCGTTGCCAGTACTATGTCCATGCATGTTTGAGGAGCAGAAGAGGATCCGGGTTCTGTATGGATAAAAATAACGATGTTAGCTATCAAGCTACTTATTAAAAAAAGATCGCTAATTTTATTACAATACCTTTGGGAGCAGCAACTGGAGTTTCCTCCAAATCCACCTCTTTATCAGCAATCTTCTCTGGAGATCTCGGCACCTCAGCCTCCTTTTCAGGAGTCAGGTTGTCTCGAGGGGATGTCTGGATTTCAACATTCTCTTCTGGATTTTGTGTCTCATCAGCAGCTTCTGATGAGGTGCTCTCCTCGTTCTCGCTGTCCTCGGGAGCCTCTTCACTAGCAGCATCAGCGGCATGATCAGCTTCTGCTTGATAACCGAAGTCACAGCCATATAAAACTTCGATCATCAAACGATCTTCTTCCGCAAGGGTTGCTCCCGGTGTGGCAGGAAGATGAGTTTCCGCTGCTGTTGGCAATGGAGATTGCACAGGTTCATGCTCTGTTTCTGCAATATTGTCTCTAGGCTCTATGGCCTCATTTCTCCGGTCGATCTCTTCTCTCTCCTCAATATCCTCCCTCTGTTCTGGACTAGGAGTTTTATGTCTAGTCTCGGAAACAGGAGTTGGAGATGGCATAGTGAGCCCAGCTACAGCGTTCGCTACTACCGAAGACAAAGTTTGTCTAGGAGGAGAGACTGTTAAATCTCTTCTGCGGACCAACCTTTTCTTTCTATGTAGAGGTCTCTCAGGACTCTCTACGTTTATTGCCTCGACTTGTTTTTGAACAGAGGTCGGTGTGGCAGCTTCTTCCTACTGAATTGTCTCGGCCAGCTGTCGAGATTGAGATCTGGTAGTAATCTTTTCTGAAGAATGATCCAAGATCAGTTTCTTCTTCGTAGCTGGGACGGAAGGCTCCTCTCTCCTTCTCTTCTTGGCTAGAGATTTAGCAACCTTCAAAGAAACACGCAGTGGCGCATTAACCTCTTCAGGGAACATAGCATCCCTCGAAACTTCTAAGGGTACATCCACTGGCTCATGCACCTCATCATTACCTAGAAGTGACATGATGACTCCTCCTTTCTTCAATCTCGTTGCAGACGCAAAGCTATCCGCAAGATTGAAGTTTTCGGCAAAAGTTTTCGATGATGTATAAAACACCGAATATGTGAGCAGCATACGAGGGCCATGATTACTATTCACTGGCATCGAGAACGTTGCTTTCGTATCTCGAGCGTTGTAATAAGCCCAAGCTCGGGCTCCATCTATCAAGAAACCTTTTCCTTGTAGGCATGAGATTGCATTACCTACGTGGAATTGGTCGTACCCAAACTGTCGAGCAAACCGGCTGGGAAGATATGGCTCCAAGTAGCATTCTTCTTCAAACCGATACACCAAGTGGGATGGACGAATTGTCTTCAACCAATCAAAAGCTGTAGGGCTCAAAGGTTGCATCTTTGAGTCAACCATGTTGGTCGGCATTTGTTCATATCCGGCAGGAGGAGGAGTGCAATAAAAGTTCCATCATTTGCCAAGGTTCAAAGCATATCGGCAATCTCTCAAAGAAGTGTATTTCCACTTACCGTGGGAGAATCTCCGCAAAAAGCTGCCACTGACTGGTCCCATGTCGGGGTCCATCAAAGTAGGATGGTGTAGAAGCAACCACCCGAACAGATAAGTATATGGCAATTCTAGCCGAGGAAACTCTTTCTCGCCCTTAACTTTCAGCATCAATTCGACGTACAGGCGGAGACTGGCGTTCATTCTACAAGTCATTGCCGATAAGAGATCCATCTTGTAGCCGAAGACTAGTCGAACGGCAGTAAAAAGAACACCGCGATGGAAGTGGTCTACGGCACTTGCTCCGGGAACGATGAATCTACGAAGTCAATATGTCAAAAAGCCTGCCAGTTGGGCTTCTTTTGACATAAATCGATATCCCACTCTCATATAACTCTCGAGAGTGTCTCCTTTCTTTAGAGGAGGACATTGATGATCGTCCTTGATCTCGACATCCAAGTCACCACTTCTCTCCATTAACTTCACCACCTCAGTGCTGCTCAGTGGTTTAAAGAAGTCGGGATAGCAGTTGTCATATTCCTTGGTCTTCTTTTCTTCAATATGGTTGAGGAACAGATAAGGCAGCCATTTGGACGAATAACAGGTACCAGATGTACCACTTTTATAAAACAGAGAACAGATTTTATAATGACACAGCAGTTCTTCGAAGACTGCTACCATGGCTACGATCTCTTTTCTAAGTTTGTCCAACTCATCATTAGTTGGGATAAATTCTTCATACGGGGCATCCCCCATCGGTAGGTAAGAGATGTACTGCATCTCGTGAAGGGCAAATCCGATCTCTCCGCAGGGAGTCATAAAAGTCCCTGTTCTGTAGTTGTATCTTTTTGCTAGAGCCAGAAATAGATGCGAATTGGGGGCGAAACCGTAAACAGTGGCATGCACTGCTTGATACAAGTTAATCTGCTGAAGTTTATCTTCAAACTTAGTCAAAACCCAGTTTGCTATACAACTCCATCTCTTATAGTCTGGGTTCACCAGTCCAGTTAATCTGAGGTCTTGATCTGGATACCTCCCTTCGACCTTCGCGAACTCATTCGCGAATATTGGAACTCTCACGGGCATTAACAAAGAAGAATTTTTCGGCAGAATACAATCGGGCTTTAAACCTCTGAGCAAGACACTGTATCGTTCCGAAGAACTGTAGAACATGTCTTTCTTGTTAGGCCCCTTCTTCACATAAATCTTTCCTGGACGGGCATCCTGAAAAGATGTGAGATTCCATTCCATTTTCCTCGGATAGCTTGCATGAGCATATCGAGATAAGGGAAGATAGCGGGAGATATTTGGTATCGAGATTGTCTTGTCTTTCTATTGGAAAATCCGTTCTTCCATCCATGGCTTCGGCTGAGAGCTCTTCTCAAAAGCTTTGCCAAACAGAAATAGGGGTTTCTTGTGAATGATGGCATCTGCCGACTCCAAAGGTTGCCCATTCATCAAACATAACAGGGTTTCATTATCTTGGGTTACCAAGATAGCTTGGCGGGGAGCTGACAAATCATACTGTGGATAGTAAACATGGGACAGGTCCTCTTTGAATTCTGATTCTGAAACAGTCCCTACAAAGTTTTCATACCCAGGATCTTCTCTGGTATTCACTGCATCAAACAGAGAAAACAGAAAAATCAGCACAAGTACAATTAAAGATGCTATTATCAGATTGCACAACCATCAGATTGCGCAACCATCAGACTGCGCAACCATCAGATTGCTCAACCATCAGATTGTGCATCCATCAGTTTGCGCAGCATCAGATTGCGCTGGCAATCCTGCACAAATCAGCAGTTTGCGCTGACTTTTGTCAGCACAGTTCAACCGATTGCGCAAGAGAGTATTCTTCATAAAAATGAAGAATAACTAGTTCGTGCAACCAAGACCCTAAAAAGGGTGGCGCAATAGGATCACATCTCTAAAAAGAGATGGATTTTGAAGATCAGTGAAGTCAAAAAACTCTAAAAAGAGTTTTCGATTGAATCATCTACCTTGCAACGCAGGATGCGCAGTCTCATGTCGAGAAGGACGTCGTGCCACCCTAGCCGAAGGCTCGGCGGGGGCCTTGCCCTTGGCAGCGACGGAAGAACGCTTGGGAGCCATGGAGATTCGATGGAGAAGAAAGAAGGAATAGGCTCGAGACTTCTCTCTTAAATCACAAAAGCAAAGTAAAGAATGAAATGAATATCGAAGAGAACTATTTATAAGTTTTTCAAAGAGTAACGGCTGCCTCAGACTGCGTCGAAAAATTCGGATCGACTCATCCGATTGCGCAGGCAGCTCATGCGCAACTTGATTTTAAATTTTGAAATTTAAAGTATTTCGAAACTTTGAATAAATTTAACTTTCGAAAACTTTGAAGGGGGTCTTGTAGGTCCTAAAAAATCAAGTTGCACCTATCAACAAAGTCAGAAAATCAAGAAATATAACTTTCAAATGAACTGCGCAGACATCAGATTGTGCATCATTCTGATTGCGCACACCGGACTGCGCACACTTTCAATTGCGCAGGCTGATATGGCAATGTCATCATTATCTGACAAAATCAAATCTTTCTGACAGCTGACAGCATAAAGAACGAGGAGAATGTTCGTTTATTGTGCCGTACAGTGCTCGATGACAGCTGTACATGCAGCACAATCCAGTGTTTGCGTAATCTAGTGCCTGCACAATCTATGTCAGCGCAATTCGAAGTCAGCGCAATTCAGGTGGCGCACTTCATCTTGACAATTAATAAAAGTACACGTGGCATTCATGCCATCAATTGCTCGTTACGTGGCAACCGTCTTCGCACGATCATGCACATTTCAATCAAATGATGCCATATGTCCAAGACAGTCAGTCCACGACCAGACAACTGCCTGTGCAGTCTGATGCTGCGTAATCCAGTTCCTGCTCAATCCAACTTGCGTCATTCAGAATAACTACAAATTAGTTATTTCCAGAACTCTATAAATAGAGTTTCAAGTCTTCATTCAAGGAGAACACAGATCAGAGATCAAATAGAGAGATCAGACATAAAGTTCAGAAATACCAGAGAGTTCAGGAGTTCTTGCCCAAGTGCTGCTGCATTCTTCCGAGGCTTTTGCCTTCTACTTCCGAGGCTTTTGCCTTCAACTTCAACTTCAGAGGCTACCGTCTTCAAAGTTCACATCGTCCAAGGGATAAAGCAATCGTCTTCTAGATTGGATTCCTACAGTTGTACTTTTCCAGAATTCTTGTAATCTTTACAAAGTTTGTATCAATAAAGTTTCATACTTTTGTTTTTGCAAACAATGGTATCTTAGATTCAACCATTCACTTTGAGCAGTCAGAGGATTATCATCCTTTGGTGGTCAAATCTATCATTTAGAGATGTCCACAAATTTAATGGATCATCCTCACATAGATATTTTGTCTTTAGATCATCATGGACATGATGTCGTAGAAAAATTAAATCAAAGCCTCGATCTTGGCTTCAGAACTTTATTTTTCTTCTTAATAATATCATCAAGCTTGTTGGACTGCAATTACAACTTTGCATCCATTGCCATGATAAATAATTATCTCTGCTCATATCAAGAGCTTTGAATTCAAGTTTTACAAGATTCGATATCTACATGACAGAAAATAATTATATTAGATGTAAATTAATAATAAAATTGATAAGCGCTTTAAAGGTTATAAAATTTCACATATGCCACAATGTGATGAAACGCTATCAAAAAATATACCTTATGTGTATCACATATACAACAATGTGGTAGAACGCTATCAAAGAAGTATCACATATACAACAATGTGATAAAATGTTATCAAAGAATATTATGTCTTATGTATATCACATATACAACAATGTGATAAAATGCTACTAAAGAATATTATATTGCTACCAAAGAATATTATTTCATGTGTATCACATATACAACAATGTGATAAAATGCTATCAAATAATATTATGCCTTATGTGTATCACATATACAACAATGTGATAAAATGCTACTAAAGAATATTATATCTTATGTTTATCACATATACAACAATGTGATCATTATATAATAATTTATTTTGGGTACTTTTTTTAATATAATTCGATTCACATATACAACAATGTAAAATAGTACACTATAGAATTCAAATAAAAAAAATAATAGAAATAACCAATTCACATGAACTAATTTAATGAAGTTAACTAACTCCAAATAAGTGAAATTGTTTTTAAGATATTCTAGATTAATTTCATATAGTTCATACTAAAACATATAGAAATAAAATTTATACATAATCTTAAATAGATTATCATAAATTTTCTATTTTGAATGAAATTGTGAACATGTTCAATACATATTTAGATCTAAAACTAAAAGAAAACGTAGATCTAGAAAACTTACATTCTAATCGATCTATAAACAAATAAATGAAATATGTATTTAATTTTACTAAAATATGCATATATCTAAGTATACAAGATTAGACCTACCTCTTCAATATAAGTGACTTCTACCTTTCTTTTCTTAAGAGAACTCTTTCTTCCTTATGTGAAATCTTTCTTCCTTCTTCTATTTCCTAGAGCATCGTGTTGATAACGTATTGTAAAGCAAAGAAATGGAGATAGAAAAATGGAGAAAATTGTTTCTTCATTCACTTGTCACAATCATCTTTTGAAGAGCCCTTTATATAGGCTTACAATGGAGGTTTAACATCATCATGATAATTAAAGGAGAAATGCCAAAAGACATGGGTTATGGATAACCAAATGTCATAGGTTATGGATAACCAAAAGACATAGGTTATGTAGACCAAATAATTGTGGTGAATTATCCATATTTACAACATGTTTCATATATATATATATATATATATATATATATATATATATATATATATATATATATATATATATATATATATATATATATATATAGTTTTTAGATTTTTTTAGAAGGTACCAAAACCAAATAATTGATTAGGTAATAAGTTATGAAAATTTAGGAGAAGGTAATATGTTGCCAAAAGAATTGGCGATATGGGTGTATCCACTCATGTCGTCAATGTATTTGGCGACATGAATGTATAATTCTTTTTTCTTTTTACACGTCTTTAGATAATATAAAGTTGAGGGATAAAATTATGTCGCCAGATGTTTTGGCAACTTCGCAGCATTTATTCTTTGACGACACTTCAACTTTCACAATGGTTACCATTTAAAACGTTCAATTTACAACGGTCACAAATTATTACTCTATTTATATTTTGTGCTCCTACTTATTCACTCAAAACTCCATCTCCTACTCTTGGACACGTGCACTCATGTGACGCAAACTATAATGTTCCAAAGATCAATGCTGGAATCGATCCTCCTCAAATATGTAATGTGGATTTTGCATACGAGGGCTTCCATACCTGTAGTCGTCATTACCATACACTGCATCATTCAAGAAAATATAATCATTAGATAACACATAATTGTATGCATAACACAACATAATTACTAAATAACTTACTATCGTTAAACAGATGTTGTCCAACGAGACAAATGTTCCATGCCATGTGTCTCGAATCTGAAACCCAACCTGAAAGTAGAGTCCAGACTCTAATCGTTGCATTTGTTCTACCACGAGTGTAAGATAAAAGCTCAAGGGGCATCATCTTCTTCATCCCGAATTGTCGCATAATACGATCAGTTGGATGAAATATGATAGATCTATCGTATATGATATAATATATAGGTAGATTGACGTGTAGTGTGCCTATCTTATTTGGAACACTCTAGGGATGCCATTGAACCTATTATATGTTCCAAATTGAACTAAGTACATAATCATTTACTAAATTAACTATATAAATTTCTAATAAATTTATATTTGTGTGGATTATTCTGTCAAAAAGATGCCGGTAAATCGAGGCTGCTTAGTACAAACAATGTGCCACATCTACATTCTCGTTCATCCACCAACAAGCTGACGGGAAGACTCACTCATCATCAGTCGGATTATGGCGAGTTAGAGGCCAACTGATACTGAAATGTTCGTAGGACCAAATATATATATATATATATATATATATATATATATATATATATATATATATATATATATATATATATATATATATATATATATATACACACACACATCAATTAGTGAAAACTAATTGATAAAGTAAATAAACAAAAAAGATACTCATACATGTAACAATGTAACGCACCCACAGATGTTATTTGAAATCTGTCTGTCAGACAATTCAAAAAACTCGTCATCTGATCATATAAGTAAGCTAATGTAGCTTCACCCCATGCATGTTTTGCAGTTGTACATAAATCTTCGAAAATGACAAAAGGAGCACAATGATCTTATTTTTTCGAAGCATCAAGAAATAAAAAACCACTACCACAAAATAATAGTAAGCATGTCCTGGTGCAACACATGATATAAAAATAATATTAAAAATTTATATCAGCTAAACTGAATAGTCTTAAGACATGACCTAGCTAGTGCCCAAAAAAAAAAAAAACCTTATGGCCATCCATAGATACGGTTCTGTCCCAATGTGATCAATATACATAAAGTTGGACCAGAGCCAAGTGAACTTGACGCGAGTTTCCTTTTCTACGAGCATTGGCGGCTCCACACCAAGATATGTCACAAACAGCTCAGAAGCCTTAAACTCTCCACCCAAATATATATGGTCACCTATAATGGATAATCCTCAAATCTATGCAACATCCGCTAAAGTATTCGTCATTTCTCCAACGAGTAGCTAGAATGTGTTGCGTTGGGGCCAACAATGCTCAATGAGACTTAATATCAAGTCTCTATCACGCTGCTGAATTTGGATCGAATTGAAATCCAAAGGACTGAATAAAGGCATATTAGGTATGGTCAACTCCCATCCAACCAATCACCATGCTCCCTCAAACGTTGTTCATCACTATAATCATATAGCTACATATAAATTTATATATATATTATTGGTGTATTGTTGATACATTCACCACTAACTAATATCATTAATTGAACATTAATAAAATATATCTTTCCAGAATATATCAATCATGATATATGGGACTCACGTTGCCGGATAACTACGTCATTTATGGTTTCACCAGGTATACAACCATTATTTTGATCACCCATATGATCGATGAGCCATAAACTATTTTTTTTAATTAAATTAGTAAATAACCATAAGCTAGCATTGGCAATATAACAACAAACTAAACAAAAATATGAGTACATAGTCTCTCCTCCATCGTGCTGCTTTCTTTCTCTTTTGTTTTCTTCTTTCCCCTCCTTCGTGTTGCTTTCTTTCTCTTCTGATTTCTTCTCTTCCCTCTTTTGTTTTCTTTGCTCTCATCTTCTCTTTCTTTCTCTTTGTTGGCTTATAGAGAATGGAGAGTGGATGATTGAGTGTGGAGTAGTGAGGGAACTAAATAGAGAAATGAATGAGTGGAGACTGAAATGTTGTTAGTAGAAGGGGTAGCCATAGGTGGTAGGTGGGTGGTGGTTGTTGAGGGTAAATATTTGTGTTTACATTTTTTTAGATGCACTAAAGTCACCAACGTACTTGGCGATAAGGTGCCAAGTAGCCAAATCGCCAAAGCACTTAGCGAGATAGCACCGCTGAGCTGTACAGGCAGGCCACAGACACCGGATGGAGGCTCAAGGGGTGTTCGACAGGAGCTGGATTGTCAAAAACTTGCTGAGGAGGGACTTCAAATGTTTTGAGGGTTACGAAGGATTCGGTTCATCGAGACAAAGCGACGAATGGAGATAAGTCAAAGATCGAGGGTCGGTATGTCGGTTCTATGACAGTCGGTCGGTTTGCAGGTAGGGGTTGCTCTACGAATCAGATTTTGGTGACAGGTGGTTTGCCAAAGCTTCATGGAACGACATTGATTTCAGCAGTTCAAAGCTAGGAAGGAGATCAAAGTTTGCAGCAAACTCAATCAGAGGCGGGTGCATCACCATCCACACAGTTCAGGGAGAGTTGTGGATCATCGACGGCGTACACGGTGCGTGATGTTCTGCTCGATGATGCATGTACATATATGGAGGAGCTTCAGTGTTAGACAAGAATGTGGACAGGTTCAGAAGTTCAAATCTCGGAAGAACCGCACCGTCCGCTTGGTTGGGCCAACCAAGGGTGAAGAAGCTCATCAAAATGGTAACACGTTCCGATAGAATATGGAAGTCAGGGACAAGCAGCCGAGACTCACGGTGAGGCTGATCGTTAGAGATTTTGGTGTTTGTCGTGTCATTGATGTCGGCAGGATTCCAGTGGTACGGGAAGTGCTACATACGCATGGCAGCTAGCATCAACGTGACGGTCGAGGAGTTGGAGACAAAGGAAGATTGTCACGACCCGCTCCCGAATAATCGGATACGAGTCGGACATGCACAGCCTTCATTGTTAGACAAATGAAGTAAGCTGTACCAATGTCTAGGGAGAACTATGAATCAAGATAAGAATAAAAGCAATCACAGCATCTAATATATCAATCCCAGAATCTCAAATACAATCTAAATGTTATTACATTCCAGCAATGTAAACTATAAAGATGCCTCTAGTACAAGTCCAGATAAAGCTAAGTAGAAAAGTCTAGGCTTCCTCAGCCTCTAGGTCTTGGGCCACATCCACTGGCTCATAGGTGCCTCCAGGCTCCTGCCCATAGTAAGTATCACAGATAGCCTCCAGCTCACCTGCAACATATCCTAGTCAGGAGCGGAGCTAAGTATATCCAAAAAAATGAACATGAACATCATGGTATGAACAAGAACAGGAAATATATATAAAGTACGAGAAATGAGAACAAGACATGAAACTGAACAGAAAATACTGAAAATAAATACAGGAAACATGATATGAGTCCTGAACATGAAATACAACCTGAATCCTAAAATGTGCAATATTGAAATACATCCAGAGTGTGTGATCGGCTTGGGTAGATTCAATGAACATGAAATGGTACGGCTTGGGTCCCGCGTGCACGATGCGGGGCCTAAGCTATTCACATGAATAGTAACAGGATTTGATCACACATCTGTAGTATTTTTCCTTCCAGACACAAGTAAACTCAAGAGAACATGAAACAAGACAATCCAGTGATACATCGTGTCAACAAGGTGATACAGGAATGAGTATACAAGACATGAGAAAATGAACAAGTCCAAGGAATATACTTGCCTTGCTCAGGGTGATCAAGTGTGGGATGCACTGCTGGGTTTCCTCCTGTTATATGATTATAATTTGATTAGAATGTAAACAATTATCAATTAACTATACTTATAAACAATCCTATTTCTATGAATACCCTTTCCCAAACTAAAGTATTTCTACTAGTCCACTAGAGAAGAACAATGATGCCTATGACTAAATATATGCAGTAAAAATTATATTCTCTATAGAGATCACCTTACTAATATTTGACTCAATTCCAATCTTAACATATAACTAGCAAGGCTTCCTAGGTATTGGTATCCTACCATGAGTACTGTCCTGTCCAAATTCCAGTCTTCCAAGATTCAAACTATTCTAGGTTAACTCTTGTAAATCAAGGTAACACTCATAGCAATTCTTGAATCTACAAGGTTGAACCCAACAGTATTCTCAAATGACAAAGCTAAGTGACTAGATTACTAATATAAGCAAGACCCCAACCTGACATTCAACTTGAGTGAGGAATCATCCTAACATGAGTACTGATACAATCAGTCTAACCAAAGCTGATTTGGGTCAGTCTTCCTTAGGCTGATTTAATCAGTCTCCAATAACTCTTTACAGTCCCACAGTTGAATCAACAAATGGACAAAATCCTTATCTCAGTCTAGCCTAACCCTTCCTGAAATACTAAACTGAAATTATCGATTCAAGTACCATTCTCCTACAGAAATTTACAATCAGTCCAGTCTTAATACTGGAACTAACTGCCTGAATAGAGCAGTCTTCCAATTGTAATGGATTCACCCACCTCTGAGTCAACAGTAAAGGAAATATGAGCTGTTTTAGCAAGATTTGGTTTAACCTGACATGAACTGAACAATAGGTATATCAAGATTTAGGATTTTAACTGAAGGTACCAGACTTAACTTTGTTCAGTCAATTGGTATTGGGCAATAAGTCGAAACAAGACTGCTCGACCAAGTAGGCAGCTTGATCTGCTATTTAGTACTGGGTAGGTCAAAACCAATACAACAGCTCATGCCTACACCAAATGTGCTAATTTGGTAGTAACGCTAAAACCACAACATTCCTAATGTCCCTATTAGGCTTTCAAATCTTTGTTAAACTGAACTCAGTCAAGTGTCATACCACACTTTGGTACTAGATACTGAAATTTCAACTAACAGCCTCGACTAACCATGCCATACTCTAACAACCAATCATTCCTATCTATAAACATATTTCAACAACCACAAACAAGGAATTCAGTCTACATTCCTAATAAAGATTATGATCCCTGTTCCCAGATAAAGGTTGGCCAATAACTTACCTGGATATGAGTTGGTAGTTAACAAAATGAAGTAAGGAGAGAATTTGGGTATTACTGAGGTAAATCAATCTCTCACAGGATACTTAGATAAGGTTCAGTCCAAAAGTAGGATTGATACCATATCAGTCTTTACTAAAGACTGATTCAGTCCAATCGACAATGGTGCTTAAGCAAATGTCCAGTTAAGGAAATGGCTTGAATCAACCTCAGGATAAATTGCTAACTTATAACACAATCAATCAACCCATACTCTCAAGTTATTCCTAGGAGAAATTGTTATATGATTCCAAAATAAATTCCCCAGGTTCAGTCCTGAATCAGGATAGTTATCAATCTTTCTAAAGCAATTTATCTCTAACCTAGCTACTGAGTCCCTAACCTGTGGTTCAACTACAATCATTCCTACCTCAGTTCAATATCAGTCCCATATACAATCCTATATACCAGTCCTATATCTCTCAGATATTAGTCAAAAGTAAACCTAAATACCAGTCCTATATGTAATCAGATATCAGTCCAATGCCCATATCTAACATCAGTTCAATATTCAGTTGAATATACCCAATTCTGAATACCAGTTAAATATAAGGACATGACCAGTCTAATTGCCTCCAACCTATTCCTACAAATGGTTCTCAATCTTCAGATGACATCATTCATAATATCCATAACCTTGATATGATTTCCCAGGTTCCAGAAAATTAATCCTAACTAGGAATTCATGTCTCAGTCTCCAACATCCCTGAGAATAGTTCAGTCCACCAATTCTACTGAAAACTAAGACTTGGTTTACTGGACAACAATTCAGTCCCAGGATGGGGTTGATAGCCATATCAGTAAAACTGAGGTAATGTACAGCATTCATCAAATCGAGACAGTCAGCCTTGTGAAGGACTGATGTATCAGTCCTAAACAAAATCCCAGGTTCCAGCTCTCTAGATAATTGAACTACAGTTCAATTTAGACTGAACTGTCTACCATAACTGACAGTTAAGGCCTCCAAGTATCAGTCTCAAATCTGGACTGATACAAATCAAATTTATGACAGGATTGTCCTAATGCATCAACCCATAATTACATGACTAAAAATAGAGTTACTTAATATCTACTGCTACTGAAATAAACCAAAATCAAGCTAGAGACACTTCAATCCATCTACAGTTATATGTAAACTATTATGACCTGCATCATTATGTAATCGAACAATTACCTGAGGAATTAGATAAATGGCTCCTGATCTCTGTGAAATGGCACGAGCTACTCCTCACCACACGATCCAGCTTCCTTTGCAGCAATAGGTCGAATACTTAACAATTTAAACCAACAGAGGAGGATTCAGTCCTTGTTTATGTTCACAAAATATCTGGATCCAATGAAACGAGGACTGGACACTCACCTTGGTGTCTGACTCAAGAATTTCAGTGAATGGACGTGTCCACGCAACCAAATCAAAAATTCTAAAGAGCTGACACGAAAATGAAATTAACAACTATTATCAATTGGCTATCAATCATCAATCGACCTATAATCTAGTGATGATTCGAACATCTAAATTCATTAAGAAATCGATTGATCGATTACCTCGATTGATTCAATTGATGAAGAGGAATAGGTTGAATCAGTCATTGGTTCATCAATTCCAGATTTGATCAAACAAGAGGAATATTGATAGGATGAAATAGATGTTCGCAAATCAGAACAAAGTAGAATGTGATATGATCTGGCTTACCAAGAGTTCATCGATGAGGATGAAGGAATCGATGAATTCACTAAGCACGACGAAGAGCTCTGGAACCTTCATTCAGTCGTCGAGGAGGATGCTTCTGCTCACTGCGCGTGGGTGGTTGAGGACTCCATTGTTCTGCTACTCCTCCCCGCCATGATTGATCAAATTGAGGATTGAGTCTAAAGAAAAGAAGAAGATGAGGAATGTAATTTGGGAGAGGGAAGCAAGGAATTGCGGGTGCTACTCAATGATCCCTCTTATAGGTCATTAGGTAGCGTAGGGAGTAGGCATAAAGTGGCGGGAAATCACTCTCCTTCTCTCTGACAATTCAGTTAGAGGAGCAAAAGAGAAATCGACCAATTTGAAATTTCAAAAAGAAATAAGCAGAGCTAACCAATCGAATGACCTACTGCTAATTTAAAGGAAACTCATGATAGTTCTTTTAACCACAGAGCTTAGCTTTTTGGGATAAGTAGTGGGGCTTTACTTGATAAGGCCCACAAATTAGAATTCAATATTAATACTAGTGTCTAAAGAAATCAATTAAAAATTCCATTTAATTTTTAGGAACATATAAAAAAATTTGAAAGGTGAGGTTACAAAGATGCAAAGCAACTCGGGGGATCGAAGATCAGTGGCATGGGGGAGCAGGTATTTTGTCATAGAACGACAGGCATGGAGTCCAGTTGAGGACCCATGGGGTCAATACCCTCTCATCGGACTGGAGGGGAAGATTGTTGGAGTCAAGTCTGGATTTGGTAATAACATATTTGTGGAATCCAAAGCTAGTTAAATATTTGATTTGATTAGATTTGGATGTCCATAATTGGTGTTGTGCTATTTTAGATACAATAGGATTCTTATTTTAGGAAATCCTATTATGATCTAAAATAGGATGTTGATAAAATATTTTAGGTATAATAGAATTCCTATTTAGGAATCCTATTATGACTAGAATATGATTTGCTCATCCTATATATATGAGGTGAGGGTGGAGGCACAAAGCACAACACAAAGTAGAGATTCGGGGTACTCATTCACAGAAAATCTAAGAGAAAGTATATGCTTTGCTCTTAGGACTTCGCCATCCAAGACAGAAGGAGTAAGGAGATCTAATCAAGGAGTCGTCGACATTGGTTAGGAAGATTGCTATGGGTTGGTGACTGATTTCAATTGTAATATTCTGTTTTTATTCTTAAGAGTGGTGAGAGGGTTGAACCTATTAGGACAAAGGATTCAACATTAGTTTTTGTCAATCTTGTAATTTTATCTGAGTTATAAAGGTTGGAATTTGTCCAGGTGACGTAGTCACCGCCATATACTTGTCTTTATCTGTGCTTGGTGTCTATTAGACGGGGGTTGGTTGTTCAAGTGGGTTGGCAAACGTTTTCGCACGCCCAACAATAGCACCTATGTGCTCAAATCGCCAACCAAGTTGGCTATTTCAATGTTTTTTAAATTTTCTTGCTTGTCACTAAAAGCTTCGAAAAAACTTACAAAAATTAAAATAAAATGCAGCTATGTTGCCAAGTTAGTGGCGACCTATTACCTTCTTTATAATTTTGCCAACTTACTACCTTATCAATTATCTTATCCTCTATTATTATCATTTAAAAAATTGTTGCTTTTTATATTCTAAGGATCATTTACAAATATTAAAAAAAAATAAACACTTTAAAAAAAATATTTTTCTAGTATTCTAAGGAGTACGTTACTGTAGTTTATAAAAAATATGGAGACCTAAGTCAAAAAATGGAGATTTTACATTAGTAATATATACAGAGGTTAAAAAAATGTGGAATCTTCCTATTTGTTGGACCTTGTACGATCATACAACTTACACATACTCAAACACAAAATTTACAAATTACTAATTAAGCTACCTACTCGTCAAATATGGATTTGCATCAGATTAACGTACGTCAAGAAAAGAAATGTTATTAGGTCTCACTCTCTACGCGAATATTATGAGCAGAGGAGTTCATCATGATAGAAACATGCACATCTTAGTTTTTCTTCTTTTGCAAGTGGAAAAAGAAAAGAAAAAGAAAACCAATGGATATTTCAAGAACATTACTACTAAACAAAATGGATATTCGTGTTATAACATAATTCATCACTAATTAATGACAATATCTAATATCTAAAAGTGCAATTTCGTATGGGTTGTAGTGTAGTACATCTATGTTCGTTCGCAAACAAACTTCTCATCACAAATATAGTCGATTGGTTACCAAAATAAAACATGTTCAATATTAATATCCTCTTATGGCTCTTATAACCAAATCCTAACAATGTCACAACACTAAACTTACGAGTATACTTTTATACTAATTTAATCTAAATAACTACGGAAAACAACATTTCTGGTCTTCAACGCTTCACTTTTTGTCGTGTCGTGTCTCTCGGCAGACACGTTACCGTTCATTTGGAGGTAGAGGGCCGGGCAGGTGGAGCACGGTCGGCCTTGGGTCGCTTCCCCGGAAAGGACATCCCCACGCCTTTGGAGACTGGTTCGGGAGCGTCCTTCAGGAGCCGACCCACCCAAGCTCGTAACCACTCCGGTATCTCGTTCATAGGGCCGTGTTCGCGGCGGTTGTGGGCGACGAAGAATTCGGACGGAGCCAGCGCCACTCCACAGAAGTTGCTTAATTCTACTAATCTATGAATGAATCAATCAGTCATATTTAATGAAGCCAGTCAGAGCTAGAGCTATGGATGACAGCCTCAACAAAGAAAGAAGATAACTATAGACCGGTGCCTCTAAATTATTATCGTCATTATCATCTAAATAATAATCTAAATATTTGATTAAATTATCACTATTTTCATTATCATCATCATCGTTCTTTGTAATTTGGTTTGAAGAACTATGACCAACATTAAAATTTTGGTTATATTTAGAAAAATAATGACTGAAATGTTATTTATGTCAAAATTTGGTAATGGTAGAGTAATGTAAATCTTAATTAGTATTGTGTAAATTACTAATGTGATATTCTGATCCGCTAAAAGAAGGTTAGTTATACCTCCTTCGTAAGATCATCCATTTAGTGTACAGCTCCATGTGAGCATCGTATTCCTAGGGTTTGACCTATGGTGCTTAGGTGATGTAAATAGCTTAGCTTGTGGATAGGTATAGAGAAAAAAGACTAGAGAGTAATTTGGAAAGCTTTCTAGATAGCTTCTGAATAGTTGTAGGTGGAAGAGAGTTTGGATCGAGAGCTCCTGGATAGCTGGAAGAGAGTTTGATTGGAGAGCTTTTGGATAGCTTCTGATAGGTGAAAGAGAGTAGATTTTGTCGATCTAGAGGTGTTGAAAAGAGTTGGTAGCAGTTGTTTCAGAGATAGAAGTAGTTTGGAGAGGAGAAAGAAACATGAACTCCTTAAATAACTAAAAGAGAAAAAACAAATTAAGGAAAATGCCCTTACTAAGGGCATATTTTGTACAATATACGTCCTTGCTAAGGACATTTTTTTGGCCAAAAAAGTGCCTTAATTACTAAAGGTGTTTTCTTGAGAATAAACGCTCTTGCTAAGGGCATTTTTTTTGGTGTAATATTTTTTTTTAAGTAGACCTACATTTGAGTTGTGCAGTTTAAACTTATGCAACCAAGTCTTGACGAAGAGAGAAAAGATAATGCAATTTGTTTTAGGAAATTGTATTTATTTTTATGACATATCAAGCCGGCGAGTGAAAGAAATGATATTTCCAATACATTAACTAGAAAACTACCTCTAAATTGATGTATGTACCAAAAATTAGCCTGTATAGCATGCTCCAGGTCCCCCTCAAAACAATATTACTCGTTGGTTCTAACTAAGTTGAAGTTGAAGTTGGCTTGTAGACTTCCGCTGCTGTTATGCTCTATTTATTACTCGTTGGTTCTAACTAAGTTTATGCAAGTCGGTCAGGCATTGTTACTGTCAAGAAAAGAGCATATATGCAGCCCAGGTTCAACGTAGAAATGAACCTAGCCGCGTTCCCAACGCAGATGCCGATCGATCGAGTGGTCTCTCCTACTTTGGTTCTGATCCCTTTCTGTCCCAGTAATAATCTTAAGGAAGAGATTCCTCTTGACCATCTCTTAGAAGATCCCAGAGAGCCACTTTAATTATTATATACGTACATCAACTTGTATGCTGGACATGCATGCATATTCCTTTCACAAAATCAATCAATCACACGTTGGTTGATCGATCGTTCGATTGCATGTAATCTTGTTCCGATATATCACAATTAATGGACGAAGAAAGTATATGCTTTCATGGGCATTTGAAAGATAGGGAGAAAGAGAGAAGAAGATGGCTATGACCACTTTGGTTTTTATTCCTCTCTCTGCAGCATGAACTAAGGCAGGAAGGTGGGCTAGGTTCAAAGAATGTGACTGATCTCTTGAAATCAAGAACTTCCTCTAAAACACTAAGGTACATTGTATTGTACTCGTAATTGTAATGTAATGAAATGGAAAAAAGAAATATTTTTTCTATTTGATTATATTGCGATTACGATTACATTACAATGAACCAAACGGATTCTAAATTCTAAAACTGCATGTATTGGGTGTAGTACTACGTGGCCACTCCAGCGTTAAGTTGGATGTGTTGTAATAATTGGTGAAAAAATTAATCTTTTTCCATATTATTATCCCCTTTATTCACATTAAAGTCCTATCATGAATCATTTCTTTAACCCCTAAAACGGTCACATTAGTACCCATTATCACACCTTTATTCCTATTGAATCCTATTGAAAGACCATTGATATATTGTTTTGTGACATGATTCCTATATATACATGTCTCCTTTATGTTGTTGAAAAGGAGAAAAAAAGGTTTCCACCCTCTAAAAATTATGTCTATTCCTCCTACAAAATTCATTCCATTTTCAATCATCCACTTCCATTCTAATTCTTTCTATCTTCTGGGCAAAAGCCAAGTTCGGGTCAATCTTTCCGAGTCGTGTGCGATGACGGGATACCGGTAGAGCGGAGGTTTTACCACTAGGAGCATTCGGATAAAGTCTGCACATAGACCCGAATCAACTCTTAGGGCAGTGCTTCGTGCGCGACTTCCCCGGAGGCCGGTAACTTTAATTTTATTTATTTTTGTTTACAGAATTTTGAAGATAAAGGCAAATATTTCCAACAATCTAAGAGTTGATTATCATTTTATATATGTTAGTTTAACCATTTACAATTTTTATTTCCTGTCTTACAAGACATTATGTTTAAATATTGTTCTAAGTGAAAGAATTGATACATGTTGTTCTAACGTCCGTAAAGAGATGAATAGAAATTCTCTTTATCTTTTGTTTCATTAGTAAATCAAAAGTTTCTATACTCTTGGGACGGATGAAGTTTTCCATTTCTCTTCATGGAACAAATGTACTGGATATTAGATACCATTATTGTAGCCATGGGTTGAAAGTATTATGTGCTATTGTTACTTTATAATTATTTTTTAATATTATTAATTCTTTCTAAAGATTAGTCTGTTATGTTGATGTAATTCTTTAACATAATATTTTTAACAAGTTGATTCAATCTTGTCACATCTGTTCGTTGACTTTTTTCTAAGAACGTTCCTTATTGCTAATCAAACAACTGAACAAGTCATGTTGACTTGAGACGAGAGTAGAAAAAGAAATACTTAACAGAATAGTTTTGGCCCATTTGGAAATAATAATTTATGTTGTTTTTCACTTTTCGTTCTTCATTTTTGCATTATGGATATGTGGTTAAGAGATCATGTTGTTTAGTTTCAAGTATTAACATTATTGAAGGTGCAGGATATCTACTGCTATTCCATAGTAACCATTAGAAGTTCTATTTGTTTTTCCAAGAATAAATTGCTCCTCCTATGTAATGCACTTTCATGGTTCTCCACATGCATAAAGCAAACTATGCATGTCTTACTTTTATTATGCATAAGCAAAAGTTTGTGGAAGAAGAAGATGTGATTGTCACTCCCAACCGGTTTTGTTTTCGGATAGAATAGAGTCCGGATACAGTGTTACATATGATTCATAATTTTTTTTTGATGATACAACTTGTGAGTAAAACACTAAATTCAATTCATATACGATTATCAAACTATATGGTAGTTTGAAATTGATATGATAGAAAATATTATACATGTTCAATATATTTGTGATCATCAATAATGGGTGTCCTTACATGTCCTATATGTTGCATGGAAGGTGTTTCATTTTTGAATTAATGCAATGACATCACACTAATTGGATTATATTTTTAATTAGTGCAATTTTATCACTTAGATGTTGTTATTTTTCACATTAATTATACAACTTTATGAATCCAATAATTATACTTGCTTAGGGCAAATATACGATTTCTTTCATTTTATTATTTCTGGTAAGGCTGACTATTGCACTAGTTTATACACCCTGAGTTCAATAGAAGATTGGGTCCAGTTGGATTCTTAGAACTTAGTTGGTTTATTTTGGTCAAATTATGAGTAGTCATGATTTTATCTAGGTTATGGTTTATAACTTTCAAGTTTGATTAATAGGATGTTTCATGTCTTTTGATATATGAATATGATGAATGATTTTAAGAATATTTATGCCTTGACAATAACTCAAGTTCTTTACTCCTTTAGTCCGTAGTGGTTTGAGTTATAACTAATCCCTAGTGAATTTTCGATTTCGTTCATAATATTTGTAAATAGATGTTGGAAATTATGTTCCACATCATCTAGAATAGTTCTTCATTTTGTTCATTATGTTAGCAAAAAATATTTCAATCATCCTTATACTTGTTAGCACAGAACGAATTTGTTGTTCTATTCCAATTAGAAATAATATACAACATGTATGGATGAATAAAATTCACTTTCAAATTCATTGCAATAACTTGAGCCAATAGTAACATCTTGAGAATATTGTCAAATCCAACTCAGTAGCATTTAGCCTTTCCACTATTTCAAATTGATTGGTAACAATATGTAGCATGCATCAATGAATTATTTTTTGATGATAAGCTATTTTGTTCAAAATTGCTATTTGCAATTACAACAAATAGAATTTTTTATCTCTATAAATAGTATATGCGTTTGCAAATGCATTTGGCAGAACAAAGATTTTTTTTTTGTTGGTAAAATCTAAATTCATATACCTAACTTTGTTCTATAGAATATTTTAATAGTTCTCAAATAGATTAGAACTATTACCTAGATAATGTATGTAGAGATATATATATATATTGTGTAGCATCTAATTTAATTATGTATATTGTTTAACAATTTTATTTAGATTATTATATGTGCACAATTTTGGTTGCTAATAATTATGCTAACATATAGAGCAAATTATTGATTAGCACATGCTTTAACATATGTAATTTTTCATTATGTAACATATAATAAGGCACATGGAGTGATAAACTCATGTTGCTTTATTTTATTTTATTTTATTTTTGTTGCTTTTGCATATCATTGGTAAAGTGCAAGGTTCATAACACCTATTCTAATTCCATATTTTCTATTCCTGATGCATCACGAGAAATCCTTTCATTTAATATTATTAATAACTATTTAGTAGCCCGATGTTATGGATGATGACATAGAATTTTGTCAGGCCATGTTAATTATGACTTTACATACAAAACTAGGTATTGCTACGCATTAATAATAAAATTTTACATCATTCAGTATTAATTATGGAGTTTTGCATCTAGAATATAATTTTGCAAAGTCATCCAAGTATAAATATATTGTTATGTGGTTATTGTATATGTAATATTTAATTTATAGATTTTTTTTTTTGATACATACTGCTATATAGTATTATCAAATATTTTCTTTCACTGTATTATGTAACTAAAATATATGTCAGACTTGGGCATACTGATAGCATTTTTATAATTCTTGTTTTCATATTTACCATAAAAATATTGTTAAATTATTTTAATGGTAAACAATATACATTGATGTGTCAGAATGAACAAGTTGTGCATTGGTTAAAATTATATTTTGAAGACCGAAATGTTAGAGATGTTTATCTTTTCTTTTTCTTTTTCCGATATGATCTTTGTAATGTTATTTCTTCAAGTCAGAACCATTAGAAGTTATGACATGTTAGAAAATGATCAAACATGCTAAGATATAAGGTAAGTAGTACAAAGTTTTTGCTTTATTATTCTAACTTGATGGTTATAAATTTTTTCATTTCCAAATTCTTGGACAAAATTGGATGTGAGATTATAGAACTATATCAAAATAATGTACTAAATGACATTTCTTCTGAAGTACTATTACTAAGCCGAATTCAAGAAGTACAAAATTGCTCCAATCACGTGGAAAGGTATTTATTTTAAATTTACAATTCACATATTCTATTCATTTTGTCTACTAAATTTAGTTGGACAAATATATGAAGTATGTGAGGCATCATTCTAGGTTTCTGTATGTAGAATATGGTGATATTCTTTCCTTAGTCGGTTTACATGTTTGAACCTTAAATAACTATATTATCACAATATTAGACTTTCTAGTCGGGAAAAGAAAAAATATTACAATATTGTTCAGTCACAATATTGAAAAAAACTTTGTTTTGCTTATATTTCGTGACGTTACAATTCTTTGATTCATTCAGACAATTTAGTTACAAGAAAATAGTTAGTGAAATTACAAATTCCTTTAAATCTAAGTTTTTAAAGTTGAGATTATTTTGGGTACAAGCCGAAAGGGTCCTTCTGTCAACCGGGTGTAAATAGTCCTAAGCGACACGGTACTTAATCGT
Organism: Iris pallida; assembly: GCA_029216955.1. NCBI lineage: Eukaryota > Viridiplantae > Streptophyta > Magnoliopsida > Asparagales > Iridaceae > Iris > Iris pallida. Next base: position 1,062,781 of record JANAVB010035818.1, read on the forward strand.
CCCTCTGTGGACCTTCGCTAGCTGGGAACCGGCCCCTACAGCTAACCCAAATTAATAAACACTTGATAAACTAAAGATTTTTTAAGGTTGATTAGCAAAATCTCTTAAACTATTATTCTAATACTTTATATTGTCATTTTTTGCAAACATGGCTAGTAAAGATAAATCTTTAGAGCCAAGACTGAAAGTTAGTGTGTCTTACTTTAAGAGTTGATAGACTCAGATGCGTTTTGGCTCATTATCTTAGGGCTTATTTAGCCATTAGTGGAATCATACACCTTGATTCTGATGACACATAATATGATTTAAGGGTAACACAAATATCCGGCTTAGTCAAACCAAAGATTCCTAAAGAAATGGATTATTATTGGTTTCATAAAATTCTTAAGTGTTTTTCTAAGTCATTGTATGACATTTTCTTCGAATATAAAGACACTAAAGATCACTAAGATCCAGTGTAAGATTTTATCTGTGGAACAACTTTGATACTCAGAACATGATAGGTCCATGTGACAAACTATCATAGCTAGGAGTATCAAAGAACTTGAAATTGTATATTTAACCATAGCTTGTACTAAAGCTGAATGGATCAGATATCTTACAGACCCAAGCCTAAATTTTACTCTTGCTATGACTTCATGAAGTATTGAATAGATTAAGCTTCTTATTATGTAAATACATGATATACATATTCTGTACCTGTCATTTTTATCAATTATGCTAAAGAACCGCTAAAGCATGATCTTGTGAATTCTAAGATGAACAGGTACTTGCAGCTGCATTTCAAGACATTAAAAGAGCCTAAAAGGCAAAATTGTGGTTCTTGACTATAAAAGTCATAAAGAACTTTACAGATCTCTTGATGAAGAGTCTGTTTACTCTTGACGAAGAGTTTTTCTAGGAAATTAATCCTAGAATCATCGAGGGGGATAGGGTTAAGCCCATAGTATAGTCACCAGCAGTGGCAACCCAACCGAGTCTGACTGGAGATCCCAAGAAGCCGGTTCAATGGGTAGGAACAAGCTGGACTAGGTGACTATTATGGAACACTGACCTGAGATTAAATTCTCTTTAAAATAAAAGCCCAGGAGGCTGTACATGTGTACATTCATACCCCATCCCTATGGTGTGTTCCTTTTGTGATATGGATAGGGTGAGTTTAAACTCTTAATAAGTCCAAGCATGATATGCAGGGTTGATTCCTATCACCAACCTTTGAGGACTTACCTATGTGAGAGGTCGTGAAGGCCGCGACTATAGGACGGGGCGATCCTAGACAACTCTCATGAATATGAAAAAGTGCGCATGGCCAATCAAACGCGCCACCCGATAGACCCAATGTCAGCCCCTGTTTTTCAAATTTTTGTTAATTAGTGCTAATTGGCCATTAATGATTATTTTGACATTAAAATGATTAATTATAATTATTAGGAATTTTTCCTGAATTTTTAAATAATTTTAAAATGGTTTTAATACCTAAAAATACCATTTTGCAATTTTAGAAATTGTTTTAAATTAGGTTTGTAATATTTAAAATTATTTTAATCATGTTTTGTAATTTTTTGAATTGTTTAAACCCTTTTTGTAATTTCCCAAACTCAGTTTGCAAATTTTATTTGCAAACTTAAACTGCGGGCCTCGTTTTGCAAATTCGATTTTGCACAAACTATTGGACAGGGACTTATGGGTAATTTCTATTGTTTCTAGGGGGTTTCCTGCAAAAACTCCTACCCACTCCTTGCCCGACGACCGACGACCGCCGACCGGGCTGCCCCCGCCATTTCCGGCCAGCGCGACAGCCCCCGACCGACCTAACCAGCCTATAAATAACCCCCAAACCTCCCTCTTCTCGACTACCACCGCCACGACCCTCCACAGCCCCAGCTCCGACCTAACCCTAACCCTAACTCCGGCGACCCCCATTCAACCACCACCGCTCGACGTCGTCGTCCCCAACCACCACCATCAGGACCGCCTCGTCGAGCCACGTCCAGCGCCGCCCAAGCGCCACGACGCCGACGTCTCCTCCGCCCGTTCGCCCTCTCGAAACCCTTCTTCTCCGCCGGACACGTGGGTAACTCTCTTCCCTCTGTGTCGTACGTGTCTCAAACTGAGACACGAGACTCGCCTAGACACGGGGGACTCAACTGTGGTGCTGGACACGTGTTAGCCGAGTCGTACGTGTCGTGCTGGGCACGGACACGTCGACTCTGTGTCAGATTCGACTTCTCGTGTCCTGGACTGTATGGACACGAGACAAACTGCGAAATAGAATAACGGGTTGGGCTTTGATTAACGGGTAAAAACCCATTTAAATCCTAACCTAAATAAATGTTAACTAAGACCTAACCCTAACAGACTTAGCGGGCTGACCCACTGGCCAGCCCGAACAATTTAAACCCCCCCCCCCCCCCCCGCGCTGGGCTGAGTTCGAGCCCCCTGTTTCATTTCCTTTTTCTTTTTCTTTTTTCTTTTTCTTTTCTTTTTCTTTTACTGTTTTTATATATATATATATATATATGTTTATATATATATATATATGTATATTAGTATATATGTATATATATACTGTTTTAACAGTATGTATGTATATATATATATTTTATGGTTAGTAAATTATATGTATATATGTTAGTATTTATATATATATATATATGTACACATATGTATATGTATATATATTTTCTTGTATATGTATATATATTATTATATATATATATATACTTTATAAATTAAGTATTTTCTTTACAAATATATATATATATACTTTTAGCACATGTATTTAGATTTTTCACTATGTAAAACATTACCTTATTAAAATAATAATATTTATTTTGCACTATTACCAACTTGTATTTTTATTGTATTTAAATTACTGCAACCATTTGATGTCCAAGCCTAGCATGGGTATTTGGGCTCAAATGTATTTTCACACATTCAAGACCTGTACAAGTCATATTGGACTTGATTCATGGCCTTGGGTCCTGTATTTGAACTTTGGTTCAAAGTATATACATGGACAAAATACGCAGATAATTAATTATTATTGTGCATGGCTGTCTTATGATTTTCTAAAAATACTTAGAGTGTTGCTAAAATTATGGAAAAATAGTTTTTAGATACTTTGTTAAGTTGGCTAATTTAGTATAATTTTTGTAGTATTTAAATTATTGTTTTGCCACTAGTTTGGCATATGAAACCAAAACTCACTTTCTGTATACTTAGGAAAACTGATTTTTTATAAAATATTTGTACTGGTTAATAAATTTCAGAAAAATTATAATAAATTTCTATGATTAACAAGGATCACTTTGATACTTTACTTTAAGAAAAACTAGGCTTTTTGCCTATCTCAAAAATTGTTAGAACACAATAGTCTTTTGATTTATTGATTAATTACGACTTATAGCTTTTTATGTTATTTGTAGTTTTAGTCGTGTTAAACCACATCCCTCACTAGTGTAAAGACCCTAGAAAGTTAGTTAACATAGTGTGTCACCCCCACATTGGTCTCCTAGTCCAAGTCATCATTTTGGCTAGGTGCCCAGTCACAAGTCGTGTCACACCAGATTAGTGATCTAGTATTTTAGCTTGGTATAAAGCTAAGTTATTGCATTTATTTCTACAGTGACGAGTTACTGGACATCCATAGCATCGTTATCGTAGCTTGTTTTGTTTTGCTTTGCTAGAGGCAAGTACTTTCTACGAACTTTACATGTTGTTACATAAATGAACTGCAAAACTCACCATGTTAAATGCTGATCCTTGGGGTAGCAAGTTAAAACGTTACATGTTGTACTTTCCATTACCACTATGTTTAGAACCATCTTGATGTATCTCTTACATGATAGAATATGGGTTATGGGGAAACTAGTAGCCGAGTACGTGATCATGCCCCTTTATATGTATCGAGCAAAGTATCATTTTACATGTTACTGCGCCGTAGGCCATTACCCGGCATTTCTGTACGGAGGTACACCTATGCTTGTAGACTTGTACGTATGTACATTTTATTTACATTGTGCCTCAGTACATTGTACACCTATTGACCGATCACGTACCTGCTACAGTTTTAAACATTACATATACATCTGTTTCTATAACATATGTATCCTTGCCATGATAGACTATGTGATGCCATGCTTTCCAGTTATTCCTCTCATGTTCATTTCCATGTTTCATATGCTAGTTTGCTAGATTTAGTACTTGCTCCCGTCCTGACAGGATAACGTTATAGGTGTCCTTACTGAGGAGGAGTTACTCTGCGACTCATACTATGGAGTTACAGCCGAGGACCCGGCTCTGCTTTATGAGGATGTTCCTGCGGGGAACCTTGCCTAGCTGTCTTTTGTTTACTTAGACTTGAGAGTAGACATGTATTAGGCTATATCATTTTGTAACTGGACATGTATCCAGTTTTACATTTCAGTTTACTTGTACTTGGACATCTTATTATATACGACGACTTTTGTGTTTGGAGCATTTATGATTCTTCTTCACTTATAGAACTGTTAGCACATTTAGTCTTATCCTGTTGTCTTTAGAACAGCTTACTACGTTTTATCTCAGCGTAGGCTGGGCATGCCTCGGCCTGGCCCAACAATTTGGGTAGCGGGTCGTGACACCCAAGAACCTCTAGCGTACTATGTGTGTTATTTTCTGAATCTGGTTCAAGAAGTCTGATTCAAGGCGTAGTCCATCAAGCACTTCTTCAGATAAAGATAATAGTCACTAAGTGAGATTCAAGGCTGTAGTCCATCTCATCTATGCATAGTATATAATTGCCCAGAAATTCTTCTATCCTTACTCCTTTTGAACATTGTTATCTTTGGTTTCAAAAATTAATTTTTTTGGGGGGGATTGTTGTAATAATTGGTGAAAAAATCAATCTTTTTCCATATTATTATCCCCTTTATTCACATTAAAGTCCTATCATGAATCATTTCTTTGACCCCTAAAACGGTCATATTAGTACCCATTATCACACCTTTATTCCTATTGAATCCTATTGAAAGACCATTGATATATTGTTTTGTGACATGATTCCTATATACATGTCTCCTTTATGTTGTTGAAAAGGAGAAAAAAAGGTTTCCACCCTCTAAAAATTATGTCTATTCCTCCTACAAAATTCATTCCATTTTCAATCATCCACTTCCATTCTAATTCTTTCTATCTTCTGGGCAAAAGCCAAGTTCGGGTCAATCTCCCCGAGTCGTGTGTGATGACGGGATACCGGTAGAGCGGGAGTTTTACCACTAGGAGCATTCGGACAAAGTCTGCACATAGACCCGAATCAACTCTTAGGGCAGTGCTTCGTGCGCGACTTTCCCGGAGGCCGGTAACTTTAATTTTATTTATTTTTGTTTACAGAATTTTGAAGATAAAGGCAAATATTTCCAACATGATGTCACCTGGAGTTCCTCCAAGCAACTTCACTGGGACTTTTTGAGCCTCAATGAAGCGTTGATCCCTAATTAAGGGTCCACTTGGATTGAGGGTTAAGAGGGTTAAGTGAGGAAAAGTTAAGTGTGGAAAAAATAAAACCATGTTTGGTTTGAGGGTAGGGTTTATGAGGGAGGGTTATAGAGGGTTAAGTAGGGGTTTATTTAACCATCTTTTGTCCATTATTTTTACCCCCAATTCGGGGATTAACGAGAGGGATTGAGGAGTTTTGTTTAAAAAGTCATAAATAGCCCTTATTTGTTCTATAAAGTATCATCATTTTTTTCTCAATTTTTTTTTTTTCAACATGTTGCTCCGTACCTTTCTAATTTGTGAAGATATTTTGACAAGTTCTAATCAAAATTTCAATCAAATGTAATATTATGACATATGTAATAAGGCTATTTTTGTAACTATCATATTTTTATTAATCCTCTCCTCACTCAAAACCTCCAATCCAAGTAAGAGTTATTAAATACCCCCCACTTAACTCTTCCTCCAATCCAAACAAGATTTTATGTATTGACTCTACTCCCCCTCACTCTACTCCTCCCCATTTAACCCCACTTAACTCTCTTATTTTTCTCCCTCAATCCAAGCAGACCCCAAGGGTTTGGAGGAACTCAAGAATTGTAAGAAACTTAAAATGTCCCTCTCTCAGCCCTATGTATGGACAGAAACAAATGTGTCTGTAGCTCAGTGGATAGAGCGTCTGTTTCCTAAGCAGAAAGTCGTATGTTCGACCCCTACCTGACGTGCTAATTTCTTATTACTCTTCAAATTGTGAATGGTGACAGCTCATCCAACAATTTTTTTTTTGTTATATACAATAATTTTGCAAATGTAGAACATATTTGTTAATGGGGTTAGTAGCAAATATTATAGTTTCATATTATATATATATATATATATATATATATATATATATATATATATATTCAAAATATATATATATATATATATATATATATATATATATATATATATATATATATATATATATTTTGAATATATATATATTCAGATTTTTTTTTTAGAAGGTACCAAAACCAAAATAATTGATTAGGTAATAAGTTATGAAAATTTAGGAGAAGGTAATATGTCGCCAAAAAAATTGGCGATATGGGTGTATCCACTCATGTCGTCAATGTATTTGGCGACATAAATGTAAAATTCTTTTTTTCTTTTTACACGTCTTTAGATAATATAAAGTTGAGGGAGAAAATTATGTCGCCAGATGTTTTGGCAACTTGGCAGCATTTATTCTTTGACGACACTTCAACTTTCACAATGATTACCATTTAAAACGTTCAACTTACAACGGTCACCAATTATTACTCTATTTATATTTTGTGCTTCTACTTATTCACTCAAAACTCGATCTCCTACTCTTGGACATGTGCACTCATGTGACGCAAACTCTAATGTTCCAAAGATCAATGCTGGAATCGATCCTCCTCAAATATGTAATGTGGATTTTGCATACGAGGGCTTCCATACCTGTAGTCGTCATTACCATACATTGCATCATTCAAGAAAATATAAGCATTAAATAACACATAATTGTAAGCATAACACAACATAATTACTAAATAACTTACTATCGTTAAACCGATGTTGTCCAACGAGACAGATGTTCCACGCCATGTGTCTCGAATCTGGAACCCAACCTGAAAGTAGAGTCCAGACTCTAATCGTTGCATTTGTTCTGCCACGAGTGTAAGATAAAATCTCAAGGGGCATCATCTTCTTCATCCCGAATTGTCGTATAATCCGATCAGTTGGATGAAACATGATAGATCTATCGTATATGATATAATATATAGGTAGACTGACGTGTAGCGTGCCTATCTTATTTGGAACACTCTAGGGATGCCATTGAACCTATTATATGTTCCAAATTGAACTAAGTACATAATCATTTACTAAATTAACTATATAAATTTCTAATAAATTTATATTTGTGTGGATTATTGTGTCAAAAAGATGCCGGTAAATCGAGGCTGCTTAGTACAAACAATGTGCCACATCTACATTCTCGTTCATCCACCAACAAGCTGACGGGAAGACTCACTCATCATCAGTAGGATTATGACGAGTCAGAGGCCAACTGATAATGAAATGTTCGTAGGACCAAATACACACACACACACACACACACACACACACACATCAATTAGTGAATTAGTGAAAACTAATTGATAAAGTAAATAAACAAAAAAGATACTCATACATGTAACAATGTAACACACCCACAGATGTTATTTGAAACCTGTCTGTCAAACAATTCACAAAACTCGTCATCTGATCATATAAGTAAGCTAATGTAGCTTCACCCCATGCATGTTTTGCAGTTGTACATAAATCTTCGAAAATGACAAAAGGAGCACAATGATCTTATTTTTTCGAAGCATCAAGAAATAAAAAACCACTACCACAAAATAATAGTAAGTATGTCCTGGTTAAACACATGATATAAAAATAATATTAAAATATTATATCAGCTAAACTGAATAGTCTTAAGGCATGACCTAGCTAGTGCCCAAAAAAAAAACCTTATGGCCATCCACAGATACGGTTGTCCCAATGTGATCAATATACATAAAGTTGGACCATAGCCAAGTGAACTTGACGCGAGTTTTCTTTTCTACGAGCATTGGCTGCTCCACACCAAGATATGTCCCAAACAGCTCAGAAGCCTTAAACTCCCCACCCAAATATATATAGTCACCTATAATGGATAATCCTCAAATCTATGCAACATCCGCTAAAGTATTCGTCATTTCTCCAACGGGTAGCTAGAATGTGTTGTGTTGGGGCCAACAACGCTCAATGAGACTTAATATCAAGTCTCTATCACGCTGCTTAATTTGGATCGAATTGAAATCCAAAGGACTGAATAAAGGCATATTAGGTACTAGTCAACTCCCATCCAACCAATCACCATGCTCCCTCAAACGTTGTTCATCACTATAATCATATAGCTACATATAAATTTATATATATATTATTGGTGTATTGTTGATACATTCATCACTAGCTAATATCATTAGTTGAACATTAATAAAATATATCTTTCCAGAATATATCAATCATGATATATAGGACTCACGTTGCCGGATAACTACGTCATTTGTGGTTCCACCAGGTATACGACCATTATTTTGATCACCCATATGATCGATGAGCCATATAAATTAAATTAGTAAATAACCACTAGTGTCATGGCACACGCAAATGCGTGTGCAACGCGTCTCACAATTGTTCACACCCTTTAATGTAGGAAACATAACATAAGATCAATTTTATTTTATTTTAATATTAGTATTGTCTGATAGGATAGTTGAATATGTTAGAAATGTTGATATCATCTTATTTAATTACGAAAATATTCTACCAAACTTAATGAACAGAAATATTTACTTTCACCACATAAAATAACTCACTTGACAAAAATTGTTATAATGAAATGTTATTTGTTAGCCTCTTCGGACAGCATCTTCATCAACAGAACTTGACAGGTAACTCTTGCTTACATATAAATGGTCGATAGTCACCGGTATTGACATCATTCATTGTCCTGCTATAAATAAGAAAATCTAAATAGGTTATATGGAAGCAAAGTTAGTCATCAACTGGACTTGACTGGTAACTCTTGCTTACATATAAACAGTCGATAGTCACCGGTATTGACAACATGCATTGTCCTGCATGAAATAAAAAAAGTTGAAGAGGTTATATGGAAGCAAAGGTAATAAATATGTTTTATTTCATTACTTATTAGACATAAGTAACTCAAGTACCTCATATGTGATTAGTTTTGTGGGAGCAAATACGTGTCCGGGCACAAATAGAAATATATATAAAATATAATATACGTGTGTTACGCATTATGCAATTGTTAGTATTATTTATGTAGTAAACATAACGTAAAATATAATTATAATCTATATAATCTAGTGACATTGCACACACAATACATGAGCAACACGTTTTACAAATATTTATACTATTTTATAAAGAAAAAAAAATAACAAAAATAATTGAAAAATTAATATATTTTGATATAACTTTTGATTTTAGACATGTTGATAGTTGACAAAGAAAGCAATCAAACAAACTTACTAAACACGAAAATCTAATTTAAAAAATTTGTTTGAATATGATTATAAACGATAAGTAACAAACGTTGACAATTTAAATCCTAAAAAATTTGTTTGAATATGATTATTTTAAAAAAATGGATACATAAATAAAAAAAATTATATTAAATTTATTGCATGTGTAACACATTATTTATTTATTTAAATCAAAATTTCTATAATATTTAAATTTGAATTTGGTAGATCGTTATATCAAGATCTACTAAATATTTTTTTTAAATGTGAATAACTCGAATAATATCAAATTGTGAATAATTCGAATAATATTAAATCTTATACTTAAAAAATTTCAAAAGTAATATTTGAGAAATTTGAAGCATATTCATGTTACGTATTTTTATTTTCTTCTCTTCTTTCTATTCTTCATGTGGAAGACAAACCAAAATAAATAAATAAAACTAAAAAGAGAGAACAGTTAGAAAATTGATCAAAATAAACAAAATTGAAACATCTTGGACAAATTTTGTACAATTAATCTTTATAAAAATTTGGAGTACCTTGAACAATAATCATGATATTTATTTCATTGAATTGTTTAGTGATCTCTCTGAAATAAAATGCATGTGACTATACGAAATAAAAATATCATTCTTTCAAATTTAATTACAACATGTACTGATCGTACAAAAAATTAAATCATGCCTCAATGGTTGTATTATCGACACAGTATAAGAATCAATCAAAGTTAATTATGTTAGGGATCACAACGTCACAATAATATATCATTATATTATTAATTTATTGACGCCAAATATATCGTTAATATTAACTATACACAATAAAACATCGTTTCAAATAATTGGCTTACATTCTCAAAATCCGACATGATAACCCAACCTTCAGCCTCAACCAAATGGTTCATTCATAATTACAAACTCTATTAAATTGCATGTTCAAAATATGCAAGGACTATACCATGATAAATAAATAATACCTGAAGCATTCATGTCAACTTTATTCACAAAGCAATCCTCATTCCCATATCCAAAAGCTATTAAAAATACAAACAAATCTCATATAGGAGTCATAGTATGTAGCAAAATAAAAAAAGGTATATGAAGAAACATGAACACATCCAACCAATTTTTTGTATAAAATAAAGTACTAACCTTGGTTTGGAAGAAACCAGCAAAGAAAAAGAAATGAGAGTAGGAAAAAAAAAAAGGAGCAGAGGGGACGGAAGAGAGCGGAGGAAAGGAAAGAGAGAGAAGGAGATAGATTGCGGTAAACCACATTTTAGTTAGTTATTAGGAGGTTTAAATGAATAGGTAGCTAAATTACATTTTTGTCCATAAATAATGAAACTTGTAAATAAGAAAGTTTTATTAGAAATATATATTAAACATGCCCCTACTATTCCAATTATATAATAGTATAGATTGTGAATAATTCGAATAATATTAAATCTTATACTTAAAAGATTTCAAAAATAATATTTGAGAAATTTGAAGCATATTGTTACGTATTTTTATTTTCTTCTCTTCTTTCTATTCTTCATGTGGAAGACAAACCAAAATAATAAAAAAAACTAAAAAGAGAGAACAGTTAGAAAATTGATCAAAATAAACAAAATTGAAACATCTTGGACAAATTTTGTACAATTAATCTTTATAAAAATTTGGAGTATTTTGAACAATAATCATGATATTTATTTCGTTGAATTGTTTAGTGATCTCCCTGAAATAAAATGCATGTAACTATACGAAATAAAAATATCATTCTTTCAAATTTAATTACAACATGTACTGATCGTACAAAAAATTAAATCATGCCTCAGTGGTTGTATTATCGACACAGTATAAGAATCAATCAAAGTTAATTATGTTAGGGATCACAACGTCACAATAATATATCATTATATTATTAATTTATTGACGCCAAATATATCGTTAATATTAACTATACACGTACAATAAAACATCGTTTCAAATAATTGGCTTACATTCTCAAAATCCGACATGATAACCCAACCTTCAGCCTCAACCCAATGGTTCCTTCATACTTACAAACTCTATTAAATTGCATGTTCAAATTATGCAAGGACTGTACCATGATAAATAAATAATACCTGAAGCATTCATGTCAACTTTATTCACAAAGCAATCCTCATTCCCATATCCAAAAGCTATTAAAAATACAAACAAATCTCATATAGGAGTCATAGTATGTAGCAAAATAAAAAAGGTATATATGAAGAAACATGAACACATCCAACCAATTTTTTGTATAAAATAAAGTACTAACCTTGGTTTGGAAGAAAACAGCAAAGAAAAAGAAAGGAGAGCAGGAAAAAAAAAAGAGCGGAGGGGACGGAAGAGAGCGGAGGAAAGGAAAGAGAGAGAGAAGGAGATAGATTGCGGTTATACCACATTTTAGTTAGTTATTAGGAGGTTTAAATGAATAGGTAGCTAAATTATATTTTTGTCCATAAATAATAAAACTTGTAAATAAGAAAATTTTATTAGAAATATATATTAACCATGCCTCTACTATTCCAATTATATAATAGTATAGATAAGCTAGCATTGGCAATATAACAACAAATTAAACAAAAATATGAGTACATAGCCTCTCCTCTACCGTGCTGCTTTCTTTCTTTTTTGTTTTCTTCTTTCCCCTCCTCGGTGTTGCTTTCTTTCTCTTCTGATTTCTTCTCTTCCCTCTTTTGTTTTCTTTGCTCTCATCTTCTCTTTCTTTCTCTTTGTTGGCTTATAGAGAATGGAGAGCGGACGGTTGAGTGTGGAGTAGTGAGGGAATTAAATAGAGAAATGAATGAGTGGAGAGTGAAATGTTGTTAGTAGAAGGGGTAGCCATAGGTGGTGGGTGGGTCGTGGTTGTTGAGGGTAAATATTTGTGTTTACATTTTTTTAAATGCACTAAATTCACCAACGTACTTGGCGATAAGGTGCCAAGTAGCCAAATCGCCAAAGCACTTAGCAAGATAGCACCGCTGAGCTGTACAGGCAGGCCACAGACGTCGGATGGAGGCTCGAGGGGTGTTCGACAGGAGCTGGATCGTCGAAAACTTGCTGAGGAGGGACTTCGAGATGTTTTGAGGGTTACGAAGGATTTGGTTCGTCGAGACAAAGCGACGAATGGAGATAAGTCAAAGATCGAGGGTCGGTATGTCGGTCCTATGACAGTCGGTCGGTCTGCAGGTAGAGGTTGCTCTACGGATCAGATTTTGGCGACCGGTGGTTTGTCAAAGCTTCATGGAACGACATTGATTTCAGCAGTTCGAAGCCAGGGAGGAGATCAAAGTTTGCAGCAAACTCAATCAGAGGCGGGTGCATCACCATCCACACAATTCAGGGGGAGTTGTGGGTCATCGACGGCGTACACAGTGCGTGATGTTCTGCTCGATGACACATGTACATATATGGAGGAGCTTCAGTGTTAGACAAGAATGTGGACAGGTTCAGGAGTTCAAATCTCGGAAGAACCGTACCGTCCGCTTGGTTGGGCCAACCAAGGGTGAAGAAGCTCATCAAAATGGTAACACGTTCCGATGGAATATGGAAGTCGGAGACAGGCAGCCGAGACTCACGGTGAGGCTGATCGTCAGAGATTTTGGTCTTTGTCGTGTCATTGATGTCGGCAGGATCCCAATGGTACAGGAAGTGCTACGTACGCATGGCAGCTAGCGTCAACGTGACGGTCGAGGAGTTGGAGACAAATTAAGGAAGATGCAAAGCAGCTCAGGGGATCGAAGATCAGTGGCATAGGGGAGCACGTATTTTGTCATAGGACGATAGGCATGGAGTCCAGTTGAGGACCCATGGGGTCAATACCCTCTCATCGGACTGGAGGGGAAGATTGTTGGAGTCAAGTCTGGATTTGGTAATAACATATTTGTGGAATCCAAAGCTAGTTAAATATTTGATTTGATTAGGTTTGGATGTCCATAATTGGTGTTGTGCTATTTTAGATACAATATGATTCTTATTTTAGGAAATCCTATTATGATCTAAATTAGGATGTTGATGAAATATTTTAGGTATAATAGGATTCCTATTTTATTCTTATTTAGGAATCCTATTATGACTAGAATATGATTTGCTCATCATATATATATGAGGTGAGGGTGGAGGCACAAAGCACAACACAAAGTAAAGATACGGGGTACTGATCCACAGAAAATCTAAGAGAAAGTCTGTGCTTTGCTCTTAGGACTTCGTCATCCAAGACAGAATGAGTAAGGATATCTAATCAAGGAGTCGTCAACTTTGGTTAGGAAGATTGCTATGGGTTAGTGACTGATTTCAATTGTAATATTCTGTTTTTATTCTTGAGAGTGGTGAGAGGGTTGAACCTATTAGGAAAAAGGGTTCAACATTAGTTTTGTCAATCTTGTAATTTTTATCTGAGTTATAAAGGTTGGGATTTGTCCAGGTGACGTAGTCACCGCCATATACTTGTCTTTATCTGTGCTTGGTGTCTGTTAGACGGGGGTTGGTTGTTCAAGTGGGTTGGCAAACGTTTTCGCACGCCCAACAATAGCACCTATGTGCTCAAATCGCCAACCAAGTTGGCTATTTCAATGTTTTTTAAATTTTCTTGTTTGTCACTAAAAGCTTTGAAAAAACTTACAAAAATTAAAATAAAATGCAGCTATGTTGCCAAGTTAGTGGCGACCTATTACCTTCTTTATAATTTTGCCAACTTATTACCTTATCAATTATCTTATCCTCTATTATTATCATTTAAAAAATTGTTGCTTTTTATATTCTAAGGATCATTTACAAATATTAAAAAAAAAAATAAACACTTTAAAAAAAATATTTTTCTAGTATTCTAAGGAGTACGTTACTGTAGTTTATAAAAAATATGGAGACCTAAGTCAAAAAATGGAGATTTTACATTAGTAATATATACAGAGGTTAAAAAAATGTGGAATCTTCCTATTTGTTGGACCTTGTACGATCATACAACTTACACATACTCAGACACAAAATTTACAAATTACTAATTAAGCTACCTACTCGTCAAATATGGATTTGCATCAGATTAACGTACGTCAAGAAAAGAAATGTTATTAGGTCTCACTCTCTACGCGAATATTATGAGCAGAGGAGTTCATCATGATAGAAACATGCACATCTTAGTTTTTCTTCTTTTGCAAGTGAAAAAAGAAAAGAAAAAGAAAACCAATGGATATTTCAAGAACATTACTACTAAACAAAATGGATATTCGTGTTATAACATAATTCATCACTAATTAATGACAATATCTAATATGTAAAAGTGCAATTTCGTATGGGTTGTAGTGTAGTACATCTATGTTCGTTCGCAAACAAACTTCTCATCACAAATATAGTCGATTGGTTACCAAAATAAAACATGTTCAATATTAATATCCTCTTATGGCTCTTATAACAAAATCCTAACAATTTCACAACACTAAACTTACGAGTATACTTTTATACTAATTTAATCTAAATAACTACTGAAAACAACATTTCTGGTCTTCAACGCTTCACTTTTTGTCGTGTCGTGTCTCTCGGCAGACACGTTACCGTTCATTTGGAGGTAGAGGGCCGGGCAGGTGGAGCACGGTCGACCTTGGGTCGCTTCCCCGGAAGGGACATCCCCACGCCTTCGGAGACTGGTTCGGGAGCGTCCTTCAGGAGCCGACCCACCCAAGCTCGTAACCACTCCGGTATCTCGTTCATAGGGCCGTGTTCGCGGCGGTAGTGGGCGACGAAGAATTCGGACGGCGCCAGCGCCACTCCACAGATTTCACAGTTAACCCTCACCATTAATTTGGTATCAGTGTGCGTTCTGGCCCCTCGCTCTCTAATCCTTCTTCTCTGTCTTCTTAAATAGAAATTTCTTCACGCCATTTATGTGACGAGCAAACGCACCAAACGTACATAGTAGCATACATTAATTCCTCGAGAGAGATATAGGAAGCAAAAAATAAAATAAATAATCCAGGAAAGTAGCATACTGATTATTGACCAGAAGGACAAATTAACTAAGAGTTGCTTTTAGAACCTGAGAAATCATATGATACATATAGCACTCAGAATTAAGGCTTCATAATTATCAAACATTAATTCACAAACTATAACTACTGTAGGAGAACAGTACAGGACCAAAGTAGCAACAACAAACACAATCAGAAGTTGCTTAATTCTACTAATCTATGAATGAATCAATCAGTCATATTTACTGAAGCCAGCCAGAGCTAGAGCTATGGATGACAGCCTCAACAAAGAAAGAAGATAACTATAGACCGGTGCCTCTAAATTATTATCGTCATTATCATCTAAATAATAATCTAAATATTTGATTAAATTATCACTATTTTCATTATCATCATCATCGTTCTTTGTAATTTGGTTTGAAGAACTATGGCCAACATTAAAATTTTGGTTATATTTAGAAAAATAATGACTGAAATGTTATTTATGTCAAAATTTGGTAATGGTAGAGTAATGTAAATCTTAATTAGTATTGTGTAAATTACTAATGTGATATTCTGATCCGCTAAAAGAAGGTTAGTTATACCTCCTTCGTAAGATCATCCATTTATTGTACAGCTCCATGTGAGCATCGTATTCCTAGGGTTTGACCTATGGTGCTTAGGTGATGTAAATAGCTTAGCTTGTGGATAGGTATAGAGAAAAAAGACTAGAGAGTAATTTGGAAAGCTTTCTAGATAGCTTCTGAATAGTTGTAGGTGGAAGAGAGTTTGGATCGAGAGCTCCTGGATAGCTTGAAGAGAGTTTGATCGGAGAGCTTTTGGATAGCTTCTGATAGGTGAAAGAGAGTAGATTTTGTCGATCTAGAGGTGTTGAAAAGAGTTGGTAGCAGTTGTTTCAGAGATAGGAGTAGTTTGTAGAGGAGAAAGAAACATGAACTCCTTAAATAACTAAAAGAGAAAAAACAAATTAAGGAAAATGCCCTTACTAAGGGCATATTTTGTACAATATACGTCCTTGCTAAGGACATTTTTTTGCCAAAAAATGGCCTTAATTACTAAAGGTGTTTTCTTGAGAATAAACGCTCTTGCTAAGGGCATTTTTTTTGGTGTAATATTTTTTGTTAAGTAGACGTACATTTGAGTTGTGCAGTTTAAACTTATGCAACCAAGTCTTGACGAAGAGAGAAAAGATAATGCAATTTGTTTTAGGAAATTGTATTTATTTTTATGACATATCAAGCCGACGAGTGAAAGAAACGATATTTTCAATACATTAACTAGAAAACTAACCTCTAAATTGATGTATGTACCAAAAATTAGTATGTATAGCATGCTCCATATCCCCCTCAAAACAATATTTAGTGGTGTTGGGTGCCATCTTGAGTTCCCCCAAACACTTCAGTAGAGGTTCAGAAAAAATAAACCATAATGAAGTGCCTGAAGGAACTCCAGATGACAACCAACATTGCCCATCAGACTTTCAGGCCCCCCTTGAAATTACAACCTGATCTTGATCCAAGCATACATGCCATGCATTACTCGTTGCAGTTGGGTGGCACCCAGAGTTCCCCAAAACACTTCAGTAGAGATCAGGCGGGATCGCGGAAACCGCCAATGAAGTGTCCAGAGGGAACTCCGGGGGACGACCAACCTACACAACTCAAACTTGCAGTTGGCTTTGTAGACTTCCGCTGCTGTTATGCTCTATTTATTACTCGTTGGTTCTAACTAAGTTTATGCAAGTCGGTCAGGCTGGCATTGTTACTGTCAAGAAAAGAGCATATATGCAGCCCAGGTCCAACGTAGAAATGAACCTAGCCGCGTTCCCAACGCAGATGACGATCGATCGAGTGGTCTCTCCTTACTTTGGTTCCGATCCCTTTCTGTCCCAGTAATAATCTTAAGGAAGAGATTCCTCTTGACCATCTCTTAGAAGATCCCAGAGAGGCACTTTAATTATTATATACGTACATCAACTTGTATGCTGGCCATGCATGCATATTCCTTTCACAAAATCAATCAATCACACGCTGGTTGATCGATCGTTCGATTGCATGTAATCTTGTTCCGATATATCACAATTAATGGACGAAGAAAGTATATGCTTTCATGGGCACTTGGAAGATAGGGAGAGAGAGAAAAGGAGATGGCTATGACCACTTTGGTTTTTATTCCTCTCTCTGCAGCATTAACTAAGGCAGGAAGGTGGGCTAGGTTCAAAGAATGTGACTGATCTCTTGGAATCAAGGACTTCCTCTAAAACACTAAATTCTAACTCTATGCATTGGGCATAGATGTATGTACAAGTATAAATAGGACATAGTAGTAGTAGTAGTAGTAATCCATGAAGTTACAAGCCACTCCAGCGTGAAGTTGGAGGTCACCTGGAGTTCCTTCAAGCACTTCACTGGGACTTCTTAAGCCTGAATGAAGTGTTGATTCCTAATGAAGTGTTTGGGGGAACTCTGGGTGTTTTCTAACACCTACCAGATGGCTAAAGAGCATTCTCGTCTCTGGTCCGGCTTTTTAACTCCATTTTATCAATGCAGGGATCATCTAATTAAGGAAATTCAGTCGCAGGAATTTGTCGCTGAAAATGACGCGACTCGCATTTTCTGGTGACCAAGAAAAAGGATTGCTGCAACTAATGAACTTAAGCGATCGTGCGCCAGCAGAAGGGAACTAGAGGGCAAGACGGAGAGAAGCAAAGAAATAGCGCACAAGAATGAAAGAAAAGCAAGGCTCATCCATCTTCACAAGCAAGGAGGAGCAACAATAAACAAGTACATCTTATTGTTCAACTAATTCAGCAATGTCACAAGAAATATACAATACTTAAAATGAAAATTTTACAACTGGTGAAGCTATATGTAGGTGGACATTTATAATCACTTGGCATTTAGATGTACAAAATAACTTAGTAATGGAGAAACAGATGGCAAGACATGCCTAGGGATGAATTTGTTTGGCTAGATACATAAGCTGCAGAGTCCACTTTGCTCACTGAGAAAGCAAATATTACAAACCCCCAAACAACAATGAGAACAATGCACATTCCAGATAAGAGTAATCTTTTTCAGGTACAGAAAACCCACATTCTAGGATTTAGATAAACAGGCCTAATAATTGCAAGCCATTTACTTCAGACATTTGTGCAAGAAATTTGCAGAACACATTTCTCTACATTGCAGGGGTAGAAGAAAAAGAACGGTAAACCAAAAGTTCTAACTGGAAAAGATATTCGTCTAGACCAAGTGGCAGTTTACAGAAGAAAACTCAACCACGAATGCTGATAAATTAGAAGGCACCTTCTCCAACTTTTAAACATTTCGGATCCTGGATGCAAAGTAGAGGGAGATTCATAATCGCTGTTACAATTGTATGATCATGCACTAATCTTTCATGGGTCTAGCCTCAAATCCCCCTTCTTTCCGGGTGAGCAATCTATATGGCATATGTGTTCCCAATATCTTATCCCATGTCGAGAAGAACGGTTGTGAGTAATTGAATTTTGTACCTTGAAGCTGATGATGAATGTCATGGTAGGCAGTGTTGTTCTGGAAAAACATTTGGAAGATGTTTCCGGGCAGCCAAAGGCCACTATGGTCATCGACAGTCTTCATAACTGCAAAGCAGAAAAAGAACACAGCCGTCCGAGCTGTCATTCCAGAGATTAAGAAAGAGAGAGCCCCACCAAAGGTATCAAGGAGGAGGCCCTCGAGTGGGTGGTTATATAGGGCTCCAATCGCATATGGGACAACAAGCCTGTGGTGTTGGGAGTGGATGTGTCGATACAAAAACTTGTTCTGATGCATATATCGGTGCACGAAGTACTGCCATGTGTCCATTACTATCATCGCAATGATGATCTGGAGGAGTTGAATAAGGATGGATGGCTGGACAAAGGTACCTGTTGAGCCTTCATCTCCGGTTACCTGTAACAGCAAGGAAAAAGAGAGGGAGAGAACAAATAAATAAAGATGATACCTGGAACAGCAAGCAAAACATAGACAGAACAAACAAGTTACAATGCTGAGGTTAAACTAGTTGAATATCTCTGTTATACTGGTAATATCAGAAAAGGTTGCTTTCAGAATGGTTACTGGCTTTAAACGCATGACCAATTAAGTAGTCCCCTTTTGAGAGAAATCAATTAAGCAATCTTAATAACTCCATGATCAAATTTATTATGGCACGTGTCGCTGTAAGAAGTGGTGAAAGGTATAAAACATTTAATATACAGAAACTAAACTTGACCTTCCTAATAGAAGAAAACATAAACAATTTTGATGCAACAAGCATTTTGTGCTAGTTTGGTTCCGTTTGAGACAGATCGTTTGCTGTTTCCATTGGAAACTTAGCCAAAATGACAAACGAAATTCGTATGGTTCCCCGTGTTTGCCGTTTTCACCAAACAAAAAATGGCCAAAAAACGTCAAACACTCATGAGAGAACCATTTCGCTTTTGCCATTTCAAATGGGAACAAACTAGCCCTTAAGTCTCAGGAAAAAAAAAAGTAAATCATCGACAAAGAGTATCTTAAGCAACTAGAAGAATCTAGGCGAAGATGCTGATCACATTTCTCCCAAAGTA
Organism: Iris pallida; assembly: GCA_029216955.1. Taxonomy (NCBI): domain Eukaryota; kingdom Viridiplantae; phylum Streptophyta; class Magnoliopsida; order Asparagales; family Iridaceae; genus Iris; species Iris pallida. The sequence continues at coordinate 1,082,912 of JANAVB010035818.1, forward strand.
GGTCTACTATGTATCTGAGTAGATTAATCAGATGGAACTTAATCATCTATAATGACTAGTGACTACAATCCCATCTAATAATCTGATTCCAACAGGTTCTTTTCATTCTTCCCTGCAAGATTGAAAAAATTAAATACAACAGTGTGCACTAGGAACCTACATTTACAGGGTAAAAGCTAATGTGTCTCATGAGAAATTGTAAGAAAGTTCTAGCCTTCTAGGTCAGGGGCGGTCGTGGCCCAGGGCAGGTTGGGCGACGGTCGGGGCCCAAATACTAAAAGGGCGCCAACATGGATGTATCTAGAATAGGACAAGGATGTATTATGGGTCACCCTTAACTCAAAAGAGACGTGGTGTCGTGGTTATCATGTTAGACTTGTACACTAGAGGTCCTTAGTTCAAATCTTGGTAGCAACAATTTTTTGTTATATTTACTTTTATTTTAGTTACTTTTTTTTTCACATTATGTATGGGGCCCCCATTTCGGGAGTTCGCCTCAGGCTCCCATGAGCTCAGATCCGGCCCTCTATATAGGGTGCAATATTTCAAGATAGACATTTGATACTCGATCAAACATTTTTTAGCACAAATTCTTCTGGCAGGCAGAAACTATGTAGTAGCGAGCGAGTGCCTAGCAAATAGCTGCTAAGTTGGCAAAGTATCTGAAATTCAAAAAGCATGTCAAACAATAAAACAATAAAAAATGCTAAAGTTATATAAGAATTCATTAAAAACTAATTAAGGAGGGGTGGGGTAGGAACTTTATCAATATTATGTAAAATATTTCTCCACATTATGAGGCACGCCATAAATTACTACAAAAATGAAACACTAAATGAAGAAACAGATGCCTATTTCCATACAACATAGGGGTAAAAATGCCAAAATCTCACTAACCTCCCCAACCCACAACCCCAAACACCTAACCATTCACAATCACATAAACCAATCTACCTACGTGTATGGCCATGTACCCAGCTTTCTTAAATTGCAAGCTAGCTATCTAGCGTCCAACAACCTCATAGCACAAGTCTAGTGCCTAGGACAACCTGCCATCTGCCTAGTTGGACAACCTAGACCATGGAAAGTGTTCTTTAGCATAACGGTTAGGCATGATTAGCACATACTGCCCAGGCAGACAAGTCATATGGAAATTCGTCATAAATTGTTTCTAATATTAATGCACTTCTACAGCATGTTTCTTCTTTGTCTAGGCGCCATACTAGTCTAGGATAATTCTAGGTTTTGCTATCGGATTGCATGAGCTTTTACATTATGCCCAGAAATATTGGTTCAGAGAATTAACACCAACTCGAAGGGGATCAATGTTGTGATAGAGTCCAATAAGTTATTTTGTCGGGCGTTCTTGACTAAGAGTTATGGTAAGAAACTTCACATGCAACACAATATTCCCACCATAGATAAAAAGCAAGGATTATAGTACATTATTTGTATTACATTGAGGACTGGAGGAGAACGGTTATCGATCTTTTTTTAGAAACCCTCTGAAAAAAAAAGGGAACTTTGCTTCCTCCACTCTCTTTTCAGTAGCTCGACGAGAAGTCTTTCGCGGAAGGCTCGGAAATAGCTCAGTTACTTCCTCAAAAACGATTCCAACTTTGGCTGTCCATTTGTTGATCATAAGCTAAGTGACAGGCTGTTACAGATTATTCTTCTGTTGGGTTGGTCAGTTACTTTATCAATGATCGGATCCCGTCTAGCTGCACAGAGCTTGTCATAACTCGCGTAAAGTTTGTTTCCACGATAACCAAAACTTTACAAAAGGGGGTCAATTGCACTAACTTCCCCTATGTCCTTATGTTTTATGTTTATTACACGGGGTACCCCTATTTTAAAATAATTGACACTGGGTATGGTGGAAAAAGTAAGGGTGGATAGTGTATTATCCATTTACATTATTTTGAAAATAGGGCCACCCAAAAAAAAAAAAAAAAAACCATGATCAACCACTATGAAGTATGAACTATGAACAAATATATGTATGTCATTGCGCATCTTCCAAAATATACTTATTATGATCCTCCAAAAAAAAATTTCAATACTTTGTTATATCCGCTCGTAGCTTTCTTCTATCTATGGCACATGCAATCTGTGCATGTCGCGCATACATTGCTTAGCCATGTTCAAAATATAAATTCTCCTAACATGGAATCAACCAAATTTTCACAGAGTGAACAAGAAGTAATTGCTAGCAATGACGAGTCCGACTCACCAAGAAAAGAACTCTTGCGACTATGGCCTGAACCAACTGCTGGAGGAGAACTCCCCTGACCACCGACGACAACGGCACCAAGTTCCTCTCCTCCTCCTCCTTCCTCGTGTGCAGCCGGTACCGGCGCAACGGCGGCAGGAGCTGGTACATTCCGGCGTAGAGCCAGTAGACGAGGATCGGCGCGAAAGTGCCCATCGACTCGTCACTGACATACTCCTCCCAGAAAACCATTTTCCCACAGTGGGAGCCCCCGAAATGTCCCAACTTTACCAACAGGATCGAAAACCCATGCGAAAAATTAGGGTTTTGAGCGATTAGAATCGATTTGAGTGGGAAAATGTGGGATCGTAGAGAGGGGTTTGGGAGAGGAAAGAGAAGCCAGTTGGAAATTTTTCAGAAAACACAGTGATTTTGTGGAAATTAGGAGAATTTGGAGTGGGTTTCGTAATTCTAGGGTTTGGGAATGGGAATGGGAATGGGAATGGAAAAAAAGCGCTTCTTTTGTTCTGTTCACATCTTTCCGTTGGGTTTTTTTTGTTTTTTTTGGAGGGATTTGAAATTAGGATTTGCTAAATTTTCATAAAAGGAATATATATATATATATATATATATATATATATATATATATAGTAATTAAATAATGATTAATGGAGGAAGAAATCTAAAATGTGGATTTGCTAAATTTTCATAAAAGCCCTACAAATCAATCTATTTGTATCGTAGAAAAAACATTTGCATTAGCTCCAACTCCCTCAAAGTATTTAGTATTTGTCTATTTCAACATAAATTCTCTAGTGAAGAAACTGCAATAATAAATCTTTTTTTTGTCTATTTATTTTGTAAATAATCCTTAATAAGAGTTTCATATGATTTAAATTTTAGAGGAAGTATTAGAAAATTTGAGATAAATATAACAAATAAAAAGATGTTGGGACTAGCTACATAAATTATTGAAAGAGGCATTTTTTAAGGTCAGAGGAACACATATAAAATCTATAAAAAAAAAATTAATATTATGACAAACAATGCCTTCAATATTAATTGGCGTCAAAATCTTATGTGGAATAGTGAAAGCCTAACAAGATGAATGGTTCATAATTGTGGATAATTAACATTTTATTAAAGTATTTGTAGCTCAATCATTAACTTGTTCATTTACTATTATTATTTTTACGAACAAGCTAAAGTGATCATTAAGAGAATAGTTAAATAACCATTTTATTTTATTTGTTGGTCGAAGTAGTGATCGAATAAGTTATCATCATATCGCACAAATTAGAGACGTTAACAAATCAAGTTATTTTCGAACATGCTTGAGCTTGACTTGCTAAAAACTAGTGAGCCCAGCTTTTTAAGCTCAAGATAACAATCTCATATCTAAAAATAAACTCGTGAAATAAAAGAGTTTAAAACGCAAACTTAGATGTATATGTCTCGTGAACTTGCAATTAAATTCCTTATCTTTGTATTATTATTTTGAAGATATATCAAATATTAACAAATATTTTTATTTTGTAATGAATTCATATATATACTTTCAATTTGATATTAACAAAAATTAGAAACATTTTTTTGTGGAGACAAAGTTCATAATCAAGATTAATTTAGACTTGAGCTTGTCTATAATTTAAGTTGATAGAGCTTCTAATCAAAAAATGAGTAGATCCAAGTTTGAATTCTCGAATATTGTAAAGAGTCGAACTTAAGCTTAATTTTGTGTTCTTCTTAAAGCTCAAACTTAGCTAGAGCTCTACTTTTCTTTAGAGAGCCAAGTCCGAGCAAAAGGATGCGCACTGCTCACATTAACAAAAAAACAACCAAGATTTTTTTGTTTCTTTTCTGAAGTTCTTAATTTTCTTTTCTGACCGTATGCAGCAGACCGTACTGACGTGACGATCTTCCATTAGTTTAGCCACCATTTATGCTAACATCGGGTCCCACTCCTATAAATAGAAGGTCGACACATTAGTGCGATCTGCTGCGCACGTTCCCCTCATCGATTCGACAAACAACGCCGAAGTTTCATATTTTATTGTTATTTTCTTCGGCAGAATAAACTTTCCATGTTTACATGGGCTTCTTCTCTCCTACCACGTACTTTTCAACTTGATGTATTGCCTAAAAATATTTTTTCCTCCAACCCACATCGTAATATATTTTTGTATCATAAATTAAAGGACTAATTAGAGTTTAGATTCTAAATTTTATACGAGTTTAGAGTTTAAACCCTCACATGTCCAATTGAAGAGTTTAGACTCTGGAGTTTTATTTTTGTTTTCTTTTTTCCATTATACCCTATAACCTATATATGAAAATTTTATTATCAAATATGAATGAAGGGTATAATAGAAAAAAGAAACAAAAAATAAAAGGTAAACTGTAAGCCCCTGTTTTCAAATTCATTTTTAATTAGTGTTAATTAAATTTTTTTTGTCATTTATAGCCTTAAATAATTATTAGGATTTTTAGGAATTTTTCTAGAATTTTTAAATAATTTTTAAAATGTTTTAAGTCAAAATATATCATTTTGCAATTTGCTGAATTGTTTTAATATCACTTTGTAATTTTTAGAATTATTTAATATCAATAAGCAATTTGTTAAATTGTTTTATAGCAGTTTGCAATTTAGAAATTGTTTAAATTCTGTTATGCAAATTATAATTTGCATTTACTACTGTTTAGACCTATTATGTAAATCCTAATTCTATGAGGGTCCTAGTGCTAACCTACCCGAACCCCCCCCCCCCCACGAACACACTCTCTCTCTCTCCTCTGCCTCACCCACCCACCCACTCGCCCCGAGCTGCCCCGCCGACTGCCCCCCCCTTTCCCGGCCAAATCCACCGCCTCAACCCCCCCTATATAAACCCCCACAGACCCCCCAACCCATCCACCACCACCACGACCCACCACCGCCACCGCCCTGTTCCCCCAGTTCTTCCCCGAAACCCTAGCCTAAACCTTAGCTCCGGCTAACCCCCAGCCCAGCCCCACCGTCGACTTCCACCGCCCCCAACCACCATCAGTCGACGCGCGTGACGAGGCGACCCCAGCGCCACCGGAGCGCCACCGTCCCGACCAACTCTCCGCCGTCGAGCTCCTTCGAAGACCCTCCAATCGCCGGACACGTGAGTATCGGGATCCGATTCGTGTCGTGCGTGTCTCGTCTTCACACACGAGACTCGCCAGGACACGACGAGCTTAGTGCTGTGCTCGGACACACGAGACTGAGCTCGTACGTGTCGTGCTAAGCGAGGACACGTTGATACCTGTGTCCTTAACTGTCAGGACACAGGACAGTTGTTTATATTTTTTTTTATTTAACCTAGCCTAACTAAATAAAATAAACAGAACCTATACTCTAACAAAGCTAACGGACTGACCCCCTGGCCAGCCCGACTCGGCCTAACCCCCCCCCCCCCCCCCCCCCCCCCGCTGTGTTGGCTCGGGTTCAAGCCCCCCCTCTTCTTTTTGTTTCCTTTTCTTTTTCTTTTCTGTTTCCTTTTTTTTTCTTTTCTTTTCTTTTTTTTTTCTGTTTTATATATTTATATATATATATTATATATATAATATATATATATATAATATATATAGATATATTATAATATATATATATATATGTATATATATATATTAGTATATATATGTATATACTGTATTTTGACAGTATTTTATATATATATGTATATATTTATAGTTAGTAAGTTTCATGTATATATTTGTATATATACAAATATTGTATTGTTATACCTACTACTTTAGATATATAACTGTTTTTTATATAATAATATTTCACTTTAGTATTTTATAAATATATATATATATTTATATAGATATATATATTATATATATATATATATATATATTATATATATTTATATATAAATATATATATATATTATGTATGTATGTATATATATGATTTATGTACATATATGTATATATGTATATATTTTTCTTGTGTGTATATTTTCAGAGTTAGTAAATATTATATATATATATATTTGTATACATATATGTATATATATTTTTTCATATATATATTATTAGACACTTTATAAGTTAATGTCTCCTTATATATATATACATTTTGTATATATATATATACTTTATAAATTAAGTATTTTCCTTATACATAGATATATGTACCTTTTTCATGTGTAGGTATATAATTATTTTGTATAACTTTACCATATTAAAATAATAATATTTATTTGGCACTATTACCAAATTGTATTTAAAATTACTGCAACCATTTGGTGTCCAAGCCTAGCATGGGTATTTGGGCCCAAATGTGTTTTCACACATTCAAGACCTGTACAAGTCATATTGGACTTGATTCATGGCCTTGGGTCCTGTATTTGAACTTTGGTTCAAATTATATACATGGACAAAATACGCAGATAATTAATTATTGTGTGCAATGCTGTTTTTGATTTTTCTAAAAATACTTAAAGTACTGCTAAAATTATGGAAAAATAGTTTTTAGATACTATGTTAAGTTAGCTAATTTAGTATAATTTTTGTAGTATTTAATTTACTGTTTTGCCACTAGTTTGGCATATGAAACCAAAACTCATTTTCTGTATGCTTAGGAAAACTGATTTTTATAAAATATTTGTACTGGTTAATAAATTCCAGAAAAATTATAATAAATTTCTATGATTAACAAGGATCACCTTGGTACTTTACTTTAAGAAAAACTAAGCTTTTTGTCTATCTCTAAAATTGTTAGAACACAATGGTCTTTTGATTTATTTGTTGATTAATTACGACTTGTAGCTTTTTTGTGTTATTTTGAGTTTAAGCCGTGTTGAACCTCACCCCTCACTAGTGTAAAGACCCTAAAAAGTTAGTTAAAGTAGTGTGTCACCCCACATTGGTCTCCTAAGCTAAAATCATCATTTTGGCTAGGTGTCCAGTCACAAGTCGTGTTTCACCAATTAGTGTCCTAGTGTTTTAGCTTAGTATAAAAGCTAAGTTATTGTATTTACTTCTACAGTTGTAATGCCTGTGTTCGTATTACGTATTTGGGATACGTATACGTATTTTATTCTGTATTGCATGATTCCTTGTTTAGCTCTCGGCTTGGTTAACTCTCGGGTTGGGTTGGCTTGGTTCGGCCGGCCCAATGCTTGGTTCATCATGGGCCAAGGGTGGAGCACCTTAGCCTATGCTTCTCCTTCATTTCCACCACAACCCCCCTACCTACCACCACCACTACCCTATTTATTACCTATTCTTCTTCCCTTTCTTCATTACTCTCTTCTCCCCCACCATTACTCTTCTCCACCAACCAAGAACACCATAGGCAAGTACAACTTGCTTCCACAAGAGAACTCCTTTTGATGGTTTCATTAGCTTCTCCTCATGATTCTAAACCACATTAGAACTTGTCATTTTCCATTTTGAGGCTTTAATTCTTGTAGATCTAGAGTCTTGCTATTTTCGGATTTTGGTGTTTGGATCTATCAAACTTGCTTGTTTTCAAGTTTTGATGGTTCCATATTGTGGGGAATTTCATTCTACCCAATTTTGACCTTTGGAAAGTTGGATTCGGACTTGTTTTGACCAAGATATGGACTTTTGAATCTTAGATTCAACTTTAGAGTTCTTGCTGTTCTTGCCATTTGGAGAAGACAGTGAACAGTGAGCTAGCTTTTTAGCTTACGCCACTGAGCTGTACGCTGCTCTTTAGCGAGCGTACGCTAGCCTTGGTACGCTGCTCTTTAGCGAGCGTACGCTAGCCTTGGTACGCTGCTCTTTAGCGAGCGTACGCTAGCCTTGGTATGCTGCTCTTTAGCGAGCGTACGCTAGCCTTGATACGCGGCCTGTTGGCAGCGTGTCTTTTGCGTACGCTAGCGTGAGCGTGCCCTAGACCCTTTCGTACGCTAGCTCAAGCGTACGCAGTCTTGAGCGTACGCAGTCTTGAGCGTACGCTGACCTGTAGCTTGAGCGTGCCTTGGTACGCTAGCTTAAGCGAGCAAGGCGTACGCTGGCCTGAGCGTAGCTTGACCTGAGCATAGCTTGCACTGAGCGTATGGCCTTTGGCTGACTTGGCCTTATGTCAGCGTGTCAGATTTGGTTTTATTTCCCTTAAGCTTGGCTCTTCTATAGCCCTGTCTATTGATATTTTATTAGATATTTTATGCCCATTTTATATCCTTACGTCTTTTGTCCTGAACTTGATAATTGCGAATTTACTTGATATGTTTGGAATTGATAACTGAGCCTGACACGATAGTGACCGGTAGTGGTGCACTCCTGACATGAGTAACCCGGCATGACCTGATAGTGGCCCGTCGTGGCGCACTCCTGATTAGTACACTTGACCTGATAACCTGACATGATTATCTCGAATAGCTGTTGCGACGGCTACCTGACATGACATGACCTGTATAATAACCTGGACACCGTGGGCGATTGTGCTTGTATAAATAATCCAGTCTTGTCTTGCATCATGTCTAGGAGGGGACTCCTGAGTACCACGGTCAGGAGTACCTATTGAAATAAACTAAGGGCTAATAACTAGATTAATACATTAGTCATGAAGAGATTTCCCAGCTACAGGCAATCCCGTTACCTGGGCACGCCTTGGGATCTGTAGCCTGCCGTCGAGTAGGGCACATTTCCAGCACACTGTCATGTGTTGCACCCTTCAAGCTACCTAAGGGTACATTCGTTTCCTGGACGATGTACCCACCTGAATTCAACCCTAATCTTTTAACCCGGGAAACCTGGATGGTCTGCAGGGCTTGTGGCTATGGAATAATCTCGCTGCATCTTGTTAGTAATTAGGCTTGTGATAACCCTAGTTAGTTAAAGTATCAAGCCGTAATTCTTGCTTGGCCGTAAAATGATTGGATGGAGTCTAACCAGTCTAGTCTTGCCCTGATTCTGTTCCAGATTATTGAATGACCAGAATGCTTGTATTTATTTTACCGATAAATGGTGAGAATTCCAAGTTCTGTTCAGACGAAGGGTTACAACCCCGATCCTTGTTTGGTTACGGGTTGTAACCTGGTTATTTGAATAGTTCCATGGTTATCTCGTCGTATATCATCCTGATGTATTTTTTTTATTTCCAGTTCTTACTTTTATTTATATCTTGTGCTGATTGCTGGTTTTAGTTCTTAAGTGAAGCCTCCTTTGTGGCACTTGCTCTTTCTGGGGTCTGACCCAGCTGGTTTTGTGTGGCCAGATTTCGGAGCAGCTCCAGAGGATCTACCGACCTTCCTGCCAGATGGTGAACACTAGAAGGAATCCTGGCAACGAGTGGGTTATTTTTGGCTCTCCCACTCTATTGTAAAATTATTCTTTGAGGCGTTAGCCGACGAGCACCTGTTTAGCTCGGTTGCACTTACTTACTGTCTGCCTACGGGCTTGTAACATGATTGACAGATCCTAGGGTTGATCATGTATGACTAAATTCTTGCTAGTCCTGACATTTTGTAACGACTAGCTTCATGATCAACTGAATATGTAATGTTTGGAACGCCTTACTATTGTATATTTAATGATCATACATCTTGTGACTTTAACTTACTTGTTGTGATTGAGACACTAGGCTTGTTCATGACCTTAAGAGACTATTGGCTTGTAGATAAATCCTCATGTATCTAGACAGCCGTGACCGTATAGCGAGATGGATTCCATTTCATATACGTAGCTGGCTATGTCTGCCCCCGCTCTCCAGTATTCTGGTTCTGGGGAGTGACAACAGTGACGAGTTACCGGACATCCATAGCACATTTATCGCAGCTTGTTTTACTTTGCTAGAGGCAAGTACTTTCTACGAACTTTACATACTGCTAGAACAATAAACTGCGACTTACCAACCATGTTAAATGCTGATCCTTGGGGTAGCAAGTTAGAACTTTACATGTTGTATTACTTTCAGTCTCTACCATGTTTAGGATAGTATCTCATATCTCTCACATGCTTTATATCGTTCTCGTGTCTCCCACATGTTATTACTGTTTTCATATCTCTCACATGTTTAAAATAACGGGTTTAAGGGGAAACTGCTAGTAGTGTACGTGATCATGACCCCCTTCTCCGTATGTATTTACCGCGCTCGGGGACATTCTATATGTAACCTTGCCGTAGGTTCTGATCTCGCGTTGTGTATGGATATACACCGATGCCGTTCGTGCACGTATGTGCATGCCAGAAAAACTTGATATGTGCCACTGTACATCCTATTCACCTATTGACCGATTCACGTACATGCTACAGTTTTAAACTTTTAAACTATATATTGTCATTCCTAAAAAGAACCAATTAAACCATGATATGCCATGATTCCAGTTTATTACCTTCCTGTTCATGCTTTGTATATTTAGTTTGCTAGAAAACAGTACTTGCTCCCGTCCTGACAGGATAACGTTGTAGGTATACTTACTGAGGAGGAGTTGCTCTGTGATTCGTATTATGGAGTCACTGCCGAGGACCCGGTTTTGCCATGCGAGGATGTTCCTGCGGGGAGACTCGCCTAGTTTGCGTAGTCACTTGGGATACTTAGTGTAGTCATGTATTAGACTACGTATTTTGTAACTGGACATGTATCCAGTTTTACATTTCAGGCTTGTACTTTGGACTTATTTCTATATATGAGATGACTTTGTGTTTGGAGCATTTATGATTCTTCTTTACTTATAGAACTGTTATCACATTTAGTCTTATCTTGTTATCTCTAGAACAGCTTACTGCGCTTTATCTTAAGCGTAGGCTGGACATGGCTCGGCCCGGCCCAACAATTTGGGTAACGGGTCGTGACATAAACTCTCCAATTGGACATGTTATGACCCTTGTTAGCAATTCGGCAAACGAAAAAATTCGGAACGACAAAAGTACGAGTATAAATCGGCTCAGTGCAAATAAAATACGTTCAAAAATTCGGTCGAATATTCAAAAAATATAAATATTGAGGTTAGAAACTTCATATTCTTAAATATATTGTCAAATTTTGTTAATTAAACAGGTTCCCTGTACATTTTTTGTGCCAAATTTTTCAATAATTTATACAAAACAAGTTTAAATCTCGCATGCTTAAAATTTATGTACTGATTTGGATCTGTCAAAAGTATGCAAGTATTATACGTTTATGAAAGATACGAAAAAATTTGCGTATAATACGAGTTTTATTCGGTGATTGCTAACCAGGGTTATGACTCAAATTCTAAACTGATATAAAACAGGGTCTAAACACTAATTAGCCCTAATTAAACCATCTATGTAGGCCCAACTTAAAATATTAATTGGCCTATGGTTCCATCCAAACATGACCCATTAAATATCAACCTCTCCGAAGTCCGAAGTCCGAAATCCAAACACACCTCTATCAGAAAAATTCAAAACCCTCACTTTTGTTCCTACTTATAAACCCTAGGTACGTTTCTTTCTCCAAACTTAATATATATTTTTCCTTAAAATTCTTCCAAATTATTCACAGAAGAACTCAATTCCAAACCCTAAAATTCCTCAATTTTGTTGCTATTGCGCTTGGAATCATCGTTCATTGATAGATGGGGGAGGTCGTATTGGGAATGCCGGGGCCATGGGCGGATGATTTCCACGAGGGATCGGATCATTACACGACTAAGATTGGTGGATTACCTGTAAGAAAAACCCTAAATTTGATGATTTATGTTGTTTTCTAGATTGCCCATGATAAATTTTGTCTATAATTATATGGATATTCAATTCTGAAGAGTGACTAATGCTTAATTTTATTCAGGATTGGCCGATTCGGGATCTTGGTGTCGGTCCAGAAGTGTTGAATTGCGGTTTATGTGGAGAAAGGCTCTGTCTTGTTGCTCAGGCTAGTTGTTATTTTCTTCGATTCAAGTGATTTTAGCTATTTTTGGATGCTTACATTAAAAAACATAGATCAATTCGCAGTTTTTTAGCAAAAGTTGGAAGATTTAAAATTTTGGAATAAGAAGTGGATATTGCAAATAACTTGCAAAAAAATTAAAAAGCAGGAATGTGTAGAAATTTGTATTACTGCCGTATACCAATGCACAGAACATTGGCTATATTATATCAACTTACAGTTAAGCGACGTATTTTAATTTTGCGCAACTTGTACCTGCACTTGTTGGAAGATATACAGTCTAGTGACACAGTAAACAGACAGTGAAATGAAATAGTAAGAACAGATTGACGTTCGGCAGAAAATGGTAGTTTTGTATCATGCAAGTATTTAGTACTTACTGAAGAAAAAAATGATGTTTGTGTGCAATTCTGATAAATAAAACTAGAATAACCATGAGAACAGAAAAGAAAGAAAGACCGACAAAATTTCCCATTGTTCTGTATTGTGTCTACTTCTATGGGCAGAAGAAACTCATTGTGCAGAACCTCTTGCCTAGACAATTGCAATAATTTTTTTCGATTCCTGAAGCCTAATACACACTGGATTCATCAGCCCGATATGATAATAGAGACACCTAGAGTTCCATGATTTCTACTCCCTTTCAAGTGTGTTAGTATTTGGTTTAAGGAATGTAACGTCCACTCTGAGATAATCAACTCCTAAGTACAAAACACCAATTTATAATAATTCTGTAAAGCTTCCGCATAATTTCCATTTGATTGAGCCGACATCCATTACGGTCGTTCATTTTATTCAAAAAGTTGCCTCGGGAAATGCTATGAGTTCTCTATATCTTACTAATAGATTTATCCATAGACCCTAATTTTTGGGAATCGTTTGTTAATGGAAAGTCTGTCATTACTCCATTTTTTCAATGCTTTGGCGAGTAAGTTCTGAATATGCTTGAAATATCAGGTCTATGCACCGATTTCGAGGCCAAAACGTAATATTGAAGAGCGCGTAATCTATATTCTCGCTTGTCGGATGCCTAAATGTGGGAGTAATCCTCGTAGGTTTGTATGGCATCTCCGTTTCATCTGATGCTTGTTTCTCTAATTTTAAAATCTTAATTTAAAATAAAAATCATAGTTGGAGGGCTATCCGAGTTCAAAAGTGTCAAGATAAGGAGCAAGTTCCCAATGCCAATCATAAAGCAATGACGCAGATAGAAGATTCTGGTCCTGTTTCTAAGAATAGAAACTGGTGGGAGGAGGGTTTATCAAGCTTTGAAGACGATGACGATGATAGTGATGATGATGTTGATTTGGAGAAGTTGGGCCAGTCTCTTGCTGATGCCAGCTCTCAGGCTTCCCAGTCAAAAAACCGGAATATTTCCAAACATTTTAAAGATGCTGACGAGGCTGTTGTATCTAAGCCTACAATTAATGACGTTGATGCTAATATGCCAGGTACAACTTGCCTATTTTGATTTTAGGCATGCATCTCTTTATTTCATATGTTATTTCAAATATTACAAATCTACTTGAACCAACTTCTGTGTTTCCTTCTAGAGTGATTTATTGGGAGTTTTGAGTGGCAAAGCCTATTGTCGTTGTTGCATCCATCTCTCATCCTGCTACAACCTACCATTTTCTTTGCAGTGGTGCCTTGCTTTTATATTTATTCTCAGAAGGCACACACACCTAATGAAGTCAGTGCAGTTTGTGCCAACTATTCCGAACTTTCTATCAAGGGTAATGACAGCTCTTGTTCTGATCATGAAGATGAGAAGTGGGAAGGAGAGACCTATGAGTATGATAGAGCTTTGGGTGCTGACAGGACTTATTTGAAGTTCAAGAACATTTGGATAAGTATCCAGAGCAATGCTTGAGGTACTTGGAGTTTATTTTTTCTAAAAATGTCAGCATAGATTCAAAGTCTTCCTCAGCCGGTTTATTTCACAACTGTAATTCCAGGGCATCTATATTTGGAGTAGGTACACTTGCACACAAAGTTACTTCTACAGTTGAGGGTACTAAATTACATTGTTACTTGACACCACGACATGTCAATCGGATTGAAAGTTGAACCTTCCAAAATCTGTCATGGGGCATCGCCTAATTTTGTGAATGGAAACACATTTGCACTCTGTGATCTAATAGACAATCAGATTAACCAGTCTAATGTACATATTGACATTTTATGGTATGATTTGGACTTGACGTGTTTTATACTGCGAAATTGCATAGGAGTTGTATCATTACTATTTAATGGCAATATGCCTTTGAACTGTCTTGCATTTGTCCAACAATGATCATATGTACGGAAAAAATATTGGGTTTGACCTTATACTATCGGCCAAATTGTATCGTTCTTAGGTCGAAAATGGCACGTCAGATGATGTTTTGGACATGTCATACGACATTTTAAGCAAGGCATACTTGCATAGTTGATCTTGCAGTGTAATCAATGCTGTCTTGTGACTTAATACAGAATACTGATTG
>JANAVB010035818.1:1102468-1116781 GCA_029216955.1 Iris pallida
TTTTTCTTTCAGATTAACCTATCAAATGAAGATAACTTTGAGGTGGATAAGTAGCAATATAAAAATGATAGAATAGAAAAGTGCTTCCACGGGAAGTTGGAGACATGTGACTAAATGATGGACATTTGTGTGCATCTTTTTGATCATATACAATCGAGACCTGTACGTGCACCAGCAGGGAATGACTTCCTTGTTCAAAAGCTGCTACGACTATGGTTTGATCCAAACAAACATGGATAAGGCAGTAAGTCAAATAATTGTGGCTCGTTTTGTAGACGAGAAGAAAAGGATATGCAAGTAGACAACTACAGAAGTGTATAGATAAAAGCATTATCTCCATTGTTGTTGTTTAAGTATATCAAGTATATTGTTGTGTTCACAACGCTATTATGACATGCTTTCGCTGTTAATATATGAAGTTTGTAAATTCAATTGCAGAGTTGCTGCCCCTTGCGGTGTACAGAGAAATCTCGCAGCTGTTGCTGGGCTGTAGTAGAGGAGACTATCATCATCCAGTTCGAGTGAGTCTTGTACTTTGCTGTTAGAGAGAAAAGTAGTGTACTTTGTTTTCATTCTGCTTGCATCTATTTGTGAAGTTATTTTATTTGTGAGAGATTCAAACAGGATGAGTGTATAATCTGTAAAATTATGGTCCCCTTTATACATTTTTAAAGTTATAGTAGTATCTGGTCCAAACCTTGGCATAGCTTTAATTCCTTGCTTTCTGATATTTTGCCTCAATGTTATGAGAATATACTAGTAAAATTGATTTTTACCCTCACCTAAAAGACTAGGTTATGGATAAGGGTATTGTTGTTATTATGATGTTAGTGGTGGTGGAATGGTTTAAGTGGATGTTGTATCATGTGTGAAGAAATTTCCTATTGTTTTGATAAACTTGTCAAGATGATGGTGGCTACTTTGTTACTTCACAGGGTTGGTCATGTTCTGCACCTTAGCATGTCGAGCTTTTAAAGTATTGATTCTACTAAACATATACTTCACTTTTTGCAATTTGGAAATTTTCATCTCAGCATGTTTGGTTAATTAGAACCCTCGGAAGCTTCTAAAGTCAGTTTAGAAGTATAACATCACTAATAATTGTACTTTGTCCCGTCATAAATTTTGCAGTGGTGAGCATAGGATTTATATCCTACCAACAAAATCCTAGAGTAATTCATTGTGACGACAGAAATAACAATAAGAAAGAACGATTACAACTAAAAGAGGGGAAATTCAAGTACTATAAATCATATTGAAATTCCTAGAGTAATTCAAATATCAATATAGCTGATGTCTACCTCATGAAGAATTCGGCCAGGTAAAGAGAATATAGCTATAAGATTGCAACGACTTTTGTTTACTCAAACTATTCACTGTGTAGATGTGATTAAGGGTCAGACAACTTTGCTTTGTTTAGCCTCTCAAAAAGGAATTTGGAGATAAGATGCTAAGTTCTCTCATGCCCACTACAGTAAGAATATGGGTCATATATGTCATTTGTTGCCAGTTTCCTCACTATATCATGAGCCAAGTTTATACTTACTATCCAGTAAATAGTAAGTACTGAAGTTGTAGATATAGCTCTAAACTTTTTTCATGGAGAGCTACATAATCACCATTATTGTAGTTAGCTTTAAGTAAATTGTACTCACTTGATAGTAGGTGAAGATTCATCCAAGTCCCTATCCTATGACTTAATGCACTTTGTTCTTTTAGGTTGAATAAGGTTGGCAATTAGTGATGACAACTAGTGTGACATGATGTTATGTTCACACCTTCCAATCTTCTCCACAATACTACTATTGGACACCATAGCTTAGGTAAATGAAATACTACTATTTATGCACTTCTTTTCATTTAGGTCCAAAATGCAATTGTAAAGAGTGAGCCTTGGTAAATGGTTGGCAACTGGTGGTAATCAACAAAAGCCACCTCTAACATGTGAATGCACTAGAGTTTCTTTATACAATTCTTAGAAATGGACCCTTGATCCAAACTCGATCTGAATTCGGCTAGCCTTGAACTTGAACAGACATTAATAAGTTCAGAGAACACCGTGAGATGGATAAACCACTCTTCTTTTAGGTCGAAAAGGGAAGGACACCTCCCAATTTCAAAATTCCTGGTAATTTGAATTCACATTTCGTAAAGCTTCATCGTCTTGGCATGTGTAAGGGTTTGACAGTCTTATGCATTAAACCAACATTCACTGCTGACATGTTTGCTTCTAATGGATATTTGAAAGAGGTCTACATTTTAAGCAGACATAGTCTGAAGGCTGACAGAACAGAAGTTGCTAACAAATTTACATAGAAGGTAACTTAAAGCATGTCTTACAGGTTGATGGACTCTCTGAACAATGAAACAGTGATATATACAGGTTAGGATTTCTTTGCATCTCCTAGACTTCTAAGACTTTGGACTGGTCTTTACTGTTTTTTTGAATGTTTTTTCTATGCCCATTCTGGAAAATACGTGTTAGAATTTCTTTATATCTCGGTTGGCTTCTAAGAATTTGCACTGCTCTTTACTATTTATTGAATATTTCTCTTCGACTAAGTTCCATGTCTGGTTTCTTCTTGGTTAAGCTTGGTGATGTAATAGAGGCATTTCCCACAAGTGGCCTATTTTCCTTGCATGGGATGATCGACTGTGATGTTTCTTGTTCTTGTCTTGTTTTTTTTTTTGGAATATAAGAGAGCAAGTTGCCTTGGTTTTGAACATGCAGCAGAAGTAACAGTAGAAGTTCCCTTGTACTTACATATTAGACTTACACACTAGATGTCTTTCAAATCTTGGTGACAACAATTTTTTTTTTATGTTCACTTTTATTTTAGTTACTCTCTTTTTTCACAGTATGTTTTGGAGGGGGTGTGTCATTTCGACGAGAGTTTGCCTCGGACCCCACAAGCTCAGGCCGGGGCCTGTTGTCTACTAACGCTACATATCAGGTTCCTGATATAATTGTTGTTGCACTACATATTGAGTCAATTGAGTTACAATGAAAGAGAATAAATATATCTGGATGATGTGGAACAACTACATTGATCTCGTGGTAGATGAGATTCACAGGCCAGCCTTTTCCTTCAAGGGAGGCTAAGAGAATAAATATATCTGGATGATGTGGAACAACTACATTGATCTCGTGGTAGATGAGATTCACAGGCCAGTTTCTCAACTGCACAATCTCAGATAAGAAGTCGGGCCTAAAGATGGCCTTAACAGTCGTTTATGCTAGCTGTCATGTGCGGCTCAGAAGAACCTTTGGCATGATCTTACGACCTTTTCCAACTCTACCGATCAGCCGTGGGTGCTTGTCGGAGATTTTAATGCCGTCACCTCGGCGACAGGGAAAGCGAGGCCGGGCACCATTAATGCGGCTTCAGTAGCCGATTTTAACAAGTTTATCGCTGAGTCTGGTCTCGTGGACGTTGGCTACCAGGGATCGATATACACTTGGTGCAATGGTCTTATTAATAATCCGAACACTTGGGAGCGGCTTGACCGTGTCCTCTATGACACCAATTTCCACATCAACGTCCGTCCATCTTGGTGATACATCTTCCACGCCTTCACTCGGATCACTCTCCTCATCGCCCCCTCTGACTCCGTCTCTACCCCGGCCCCTTTTCGTTTCCAACGTATGTGGTGTACCCATCCTACCTTCATGGAGATGGTTGCGGATTGCTGGAACAGGGATTGCCAGGGTCCGTCGCTCTTCACCTTCCACAAAAAAACTCCAACGTCTGCGGTCTACATTGAGAGACTGGAACTGGAATGTCTTTGGTGACCTCCGTAAACAAAAGCGGGACCGTCAAAATGACATTGACAACTTGGAGGCTAGTCTTCAAATCCTTTGGTGCGACTCCGACGGTGATAATCTTCAAAAGCTCAAACAGGACCTGGGCAAAATCTTGGGATTAGAAGAGCAACTGCTTCAAGATCAAGCAAGATCTCCTGGATCCAGGAGGGGGACATGAATTTTACCTTCTTTCATGCTACTATCAAAGAAAGGGCTTCCACGAATAGAGTTCGTCTGTTTGAACAAGACGGGACGATGGCGGAGGACCATGTCATTATGGATCGGGCTATTATGCACTTCTCTAAGTTCTTTGAGTCTGTGCTTGCTACAGAACCGACGGATTTCATTGACTGTATTCCTAACCATATCTTTGAGGAGCAGAACGTCAATCTGAGTGAGATGCCCACAATGGACGAGGTTGAAAAGGCGGTGAATTTGCTCAACCCTCAGGGCGCTTCCGGGCCGGATGGGTTCACGGTTCTTATACTAAGTGCTGGAATATCATTAAACATGACCTAACGATGGCCATTACTGATTTCTTCTTAGGCGTCCAACTTCCCAAAGGCATTACTTCGAATAATTTGGTCCTTATTTCGAAAACCTCTGAACCGAGGAGCGTTCAAGACTTTAGACCAAATAGCTTGAGTAATTTTTTTCCACAAAATTATCTCCAAAATCCTAGCAGACCGGCTCTGGCTGTCCTCCCACATATCATTTCTAGGGAACAAACGAGTTTCGTTAAAGGGCGGAGCATCCACGAGAACATCAGTCTGGCCCACGAAGTTATTAGCACCATCGACAATAAGATTTTGGGGGCAATGTGGCGATCAAGCTAGATATGTCTAAAGCCTACGATAGAGTCAATTGGTGTTTTCTTATCCGGGTGCTTCGACAGTTCGGATTCAGCAATACCTGGATTGACTTTATCTTCAGAAACATCTCTAACTGTTGGTATTTGATCTCCATCAACTGCAAGATAGGTGGATTCTTCCGCTCGGCTAGAGGCCTTCGTCAGGGTGACCCGATTTCTTCTGCCTTATTCATCATCGCCCATGATGCTCTCAGCAGAAAAATCTCCAACCTTTGCCTGCATGGCCATATAAAACACTTCTCGGGTAGGAAAGATGGTCTTCCCCCTCTCACATGTTTTATGCGAATGACAACCTTATATTCCTCAACGGGGTATTGATAGTGTGGACAACCTCTTGAAGATTCTACAGAAATATTCTGCGACGTCGGGTCAGATGATCAACATGTCTAAATCATCCCTCGTAGTGTCCCAAAAAGACCACATGTCTTCCCAAGCGGATTTGATTGCTGCTAGATCTGGGTTTTCGATCACTCACCTTCCAATCTCTTATCTCGGGGTTCCTCTTTTTAAAGGTAGGGCTAGATCTGAATACTTCTTCGATTTGGCCGGGAAGTTTGAAAAAAGGATCTCCGCGTGGAGAGGCAGGCTCCTGTCCTTTGGTGGCAAAATCACTCTCCTCAAAAGCGTCCTTAATGCCCTCCCTATCCACTCCCTCTCTGTGATTAAAGCTCCGAAGAAACTGCTCCAAAAATTAGAAAAAACCATGGCTGCTTTCCTCTGGAACTCCAATGAGAAACATAGGAATCGATGGATTTCGTGGGATAATGTGTGTAGGCCTATGGACGAGGGGGGTATTGGTATAAGATCCCTCAACCAGGTGATGACTGCTCTTCATGCAAAACGATGTTGGTCCTTTATCAAAGGGGACTCTGTTTGGGCTCCGTACATGTACCGCAAGTATGGTGACCCTACTACCCAGAATTACTCCATGCCTTATGCTCCTTCTCCTCTATGGCGCTCCATGGTCAAGATCTTTCCCTCCGTCTACCGCTACTGTCAATGGGTTCTGGGCCGGGACAACATTCCGATTTGGGGTCCTAACTGGTGCGGCTACCCTCTCATAAAACCTCCGGACTTCGCGTATACTCCCTCTATTCGCCAAGTGGTGGGTTCGTCAATGGTCCGTAACTTGCTGGGGGATGGTCAACATCCAAGATTTTCTCCCGACTGAGGCTAATGCCATGCTGGATGACATTGTCTCAATACGAAAAAGGACCAAATCTGTTGGGCTCTAAACCAGGTGGGGGATTTCTCGACCAAATCCTATTGGGACCAGTATAGAAGAAGACACCCCATCGACGTTTGGAGCGGCTTCTATTGGACCAAATATCCAACCCCGTATAGGTGCTTTCCTCTGGCGTCTTCGCCGCAATGCTATCCCGGTGGAGGCTAGACTCCTATCTTTGGGTTTCCAATTCCCCTCTAAATGTGTTTGTTGTGCCAATCCGGACACTGAAACGAACGACCACATTTTCGTTTCGGGTGATACGGCTAAAAAGATTTGGGACCACTTTTCCACCCCCTTCCAAATCTCCACTTCCTCCACTACTATTGATCAACTCGCACAGGTATGGCTTCTAAACCCCTCTCTCTACCTCGGCGGACATCAACATGAACATCATATTCACCTCTGGCTTGTGGAAAATTTGGAAGCAAAGGAACTCCATTATTTTTGGCATAGGGAGTAGGAATGCTATGGAGATCATTCGGCTGGTCACCGCAAACCTTCAAAATACTTTGCGTGCTCATCATCTAGGGACCGATGTGTTGGGATGAGCCACCCCGGCAAGACCTAGCACCGCTCGGCCCACTGGCGGATGGGTGGCTCCAGCGGTGGGATGAAAACTTAACATCGCAACGAAACTGGGGGACGACCGTAGCTTGGCCTGTGGTGGGATCATCAGGGACTCCAACGACGACCTCATTCAGGCCTTTTTCAAGTACATTGCTGACGTTGCAAGCCAGATTCCAGAGCTGGATGCCCTCCTTTTAGCTCTCCAATGGTGCAATACTCGGAACATCAATTATAACCAAATAGAAACCTCGTCGGATCTCCTTATAAGCATCCTCGCCAACAAATCTGCTACCCCATGGGGTCTCAAATACAAGACCCGTAAAATCTAAGTGCTCCTCAATCCTCGTCTCGGGATTCTTAAGACACCGCCGAGTGCTAACGACGTGGCAAAAGCTCTGGCATCTCTGGCTCAGTCCGCTCATACAAACCAGATCTTCTCCCACGCTATGGAACTTTTGTCGGTGGCCCGTGCTGCCTTATTAAAGGACTTTCATGTTCCTTAGATGTGGGCTCTTCCTCCTTTCCCTTCTTACTTCATACTTTTGAGACGCACGGGCTGTCCCCGGTGCCGTTACTTTTACTGGCTAAGGGCTCTCTCCCGGCGCCAGACCTTCATAGGTCTTGTTTTCTTTATTTTTCTGTCTGGCTTTCTCCCAGATTTGATACTTTTGTAGGTAGTCCGGACAATCTCCCGTCGCCAACCTTGAGCTTTCGCTCCTTATGCATCAATAATACTCACTGGTTTTCGTAAAAAAAAAGAAAAAAAAAAAAAGTTACAATGAAAGAAAGCATATGAAGCTTTTGCACAACCAAAATAATTTGTGTGTTACCTGGAGAAAACTATACTATATAGTATATACAAAGATAATTATTTATACAAGATATTTTTCTACTTGACAGTTTGGTTCCAATCTCTTTGTTTTCTGCTATGCTAATTGTCCTCATTTGGTTCAAGGAAACAAAAAGAAATCAATTTTTTTTGCTCTTTTCTTTTCAATAGAAAATTGTAATTTTTTACAAATTTTTCTTTTCGGTGTTGGAAAAGGCTTACATCTTTGAGCATGGATATTTTTAGTTCTAAATTTTTGTAATAAATGAAAAAAATTAGAAGGGAAAGTGAATCATTGGGGTGGGTGAGGGGAATGATTTTCTTCTCTCTTTTTATTTCTCTTGGGAACCATTTTTCTTTCTTGCTCATATTCTTTGGCATCTAACACGACTTTCACGATAAATATGACTTTTCTTTTCTAAGACCTTGATTTTGAGAACCAACCCTGGCCATAGTGTACATTGTAAATATTCTAGGCCTAGCATCAAGTTCCAATAATGCTAAGTTTACAACCAAATATTTGCAACCCTCTTACAACCTTCACCCATTTGCTGACATGTGGGCCAGACCACCACCTGGCCCATATGTAAGAAATGGGTGAGTGGTTATAAGAAGGTTGTAAACATTTGGTTGTAACTGTAGTATTACTCCATCAAGTTCATACCAATGTTTTAAAAATCGGACCGGTGGTTGACCCGGCCAAGGCACTGGATCGGGTCAAATTGGTTCAACTAGTTGGTTCAACTAGTGGTTCAACCACTGGGTTAACTTAAGTGGTCCAAATTAATCCCTTATGGCCATTAATGTTTTACAAAATACTAACTTTTAAATAAAATCGGATCAATACTGAACTGGACCGAAAAACGACCGGTTCACGGGTGAACCGGTTGAACCGGCCGGTCCGGTCCGATTTTTAAAACATTGGTTCATACATTTTACACCATTTTCTTTGTAAGAGCATCATTAGTAAGGCTCATCCCATTTTCTAGATTCTAGATTTAGAATGTAGGAGCTCATTTTGTAGAATAATGTCTCATTGCTAGTCCCAATTTCGACAATTTCGGTCCCAACCCATCCATGTGTGCTAAGGGTTGGGCCTCCCAATTTCTAGATTCTAGATTGTAGAAACTCGTTTTGTAGAATAGTAAGTTCCAATTTGGAGCCCAACTTTCTAAATTCTAAACTTTATATTATTTTTTTCCTACATTAATTTTTGACCACACAATTTTTAGGACCGGAGCTCACTTTATCATTTCCTACTATTCTCATACAAATCCAACCCATTCTACATTTACCTTTTTTTTGAAATTTTGGGCTCCAAATTTTATTGGAGAGTCCCAACTACTAATGATGCTCTAATAATGGAGAACGATATTTGGATCATTGCACCATTTCTTTTTAATATTGGAGAAGGATATTTGACTCATATATGATGTTGCTCATATTTACACAGTCAATTGTTATATTTTGTTTTATCTGTAACCAAGGAGATGTTTTATACTATTCCAATATTAGAGCCATTTTTTATACTATTCCAATATTAGCGCCATTTTATTTATCTCGTCGTCTACAACATATTATATTTATATTTATACTTTTGCTGTGTATATAAAAGAAAATAGTCCTTGCAAATTCTACTGTAACCGACATCGTTCGAACTTCTCAATCGTAGGACGTAATTGGCACATAGGCTCTATAATTTTAGTCACCATCATGCTGCGATTGTAGTACCCAATTATTTATTTCTTAGGTACCAGCTTGTTTCCTCCTATATTTCTGTAGATTGTTAAGTTAACCTCACAAACATAATCTGGTGCAGCATTATTTAAACCCCCACCCCCCCCCCCCCCCCCCCCCCCCCCCCCCCCCCAAAAAAAAAAAAAAAAAAAAATCTCAAATTTCACTCTCATTTGCAAATTTCACTCTCCATCTTCCAAACCTTAACTTTCTTCCTCTTCTTCTCCTTCTTCTTCTCCACCATTTTCCATTCCCCAAACTATACATCTTTCTTCAACTTCTTCTCCACAATTTTTTCACTCTAAACCCTAGTTTTCTTTTCCATCAAAATCCTAGCTTTCTTCTCTACAATTTTCATTCCTCACAAAGAATGCATGAAAATAAACCCTAACATGTTTATTTCATTCTTTCTCACAAAAAATACATAAAATAAACCCTAAAATGTATATTTCACTCTATTATCAAGATGGAAATAAACCATAATATTTATTTTTTTCATTCGGCCATTTCGATTTCAGGACTGCGACAATTCCAGACAGTCATCAATACTTCTAAATTGCAGCAAGTCCCTTCCAGGACTGCCACAATTTCTGACAGTTCTCAATACTTTTAGGACCGCCAGAAATTGTGACAGTCTTGATATGGACTTGCTCAGCAAATCGATTTCTTCTAGAATTAGAATTTCATACATAATTTCTTCTATTAATGAAAAAAAATGATTAATAGATTAATAGATTTGATAACCCAAGATTTCATCCATATACTAGGGTTTTGAGAAAAAAAATATATAAGAAATTAGAAGAGAGCAAAAAAAAAAAAAACTAGGATTTGGAGAACGATATATTCTTCTTGTTTTTCTTTCTTTTGTTCTTGTTCTTAGTTGTTCTTCTTCTTGTGAAGAGGAGAAGCGAGAAAAAAAAAGTTGACTTATACACTTACATTTGGACTAGTCCTGATTAAGTTTTTGACAAACTTGTAAATAAATCAATGTTAGATTTAGGCTAGTTCTGATCAACTTTTGATGTGTTCTTATAAATATTCTATTTAAACTTTTCAGTCCTAGAAATCATGGTTGACGTATATGACAACCTAAGATCTCGTATATTATTCTCTCTTTCTTATATATACACATCAATCTAATTTAAGTCTTCTCTTGCCAGACGTATATTTGCTAATTTATTATGCACTAATCTAAGATTACTACTACCCATTGAGGGTTGGAGTTTATTGCGTTAGATCTGGATTTTGGCATATAAGTCGTTCGAAGTATATTTCTTTATATTCGTGAGAATATACACACAAATTAGTGTTGGAAAAGAAACGAAAACTTTTCCCAAACCGGAGAGTACCTGCGAGAGGACCGAGCTATACAACGCACGAACCCAAAAATAGCCATACAAAAACAATCACGCAGACACAGAGAATTTTTGACGTGGAAACCCTTGCGGAAAAAAACCACGGGACGATCGGAGTCCAACCCTGAGAAGCCTCCACTAATGGAATAGAAGAATTACACCCTCTACAAACTCCTCCCGATCCAAATCGGATCCCCACAACACTCAGAGACAAGAACAATGATCACAAGGCTACGAAGAACGAGAACGACGAGTAGAGATTACCCGAAACATCTCCTTCGAAAACGACCTTCAATCCTCCGTCTTCTTCTCCGAAGTTGCAATGGCACTCTTGCCTCCTTCTCTCTCAAACTTGTGTTGTCCAATGCGATTATGAGTTAGGGTTGAGAAAACTCAATATATTTCCCTAATCCCGCAACCAACCTGGACCGTTGGATTAGATCCAATGATGAAAACTCATCCTGAAATCCGCTTCAGCCCCCCGACACACAGAGTTCGGCCAGAACTCTGTGCGGGCAACCAGCACTGGATGGCCAAACCCTGGAACGGCCAGACCGAGTTCGGCCAGAACTCGGCCTGGGACCGAGTTCGGCCCGAACTCGGCAGACTTGGTCCAGAACCCCCTTTGGGACAGCAGCAGCAGTAACAACTACTCCCGAGCTTCTCCGACATCGGACGGCGCTCGTCGCACTCCGGGATCTTCTCCACATAGGTTGGGAACCCCACCCACCTAACAACTCCCCCTTCACAACTATGGGGAGGACGTCGTCATCCCGACGATCTGCCTGCAGTACTCAAATTTTTCCCTTGGTAGAATCTTCGTGAACATATCAGCTCCGTTGTCATCTGTATGCACCTTCTCAAGCTCCGCGTCCTTCTTCTCAACCACATCCCGTATCCAATGATACCGAGTCTCGATGTGCTTGGACCGGCTATGAAACGTCTGATTCTTCACAAGATGGATAGCACTCTGACTATCGCAAAGCAAAGTATACTGCTCCTGCTTCAGTCCCATTTCCTGCAACAGCTTCTTCATCCACAACAGCTCCTTGCAAGCCTCCGTCGCCGCAATGTATTTCGCCTCCGTCGTCGACAAGGCAACACACTTCTGCAACCGCGACTGCCACGACACTGCTCCTCCCGCAAACATCATCACGTAGCCTGAAGTCGATCTCCTCGTGTCTACATCTCCAGCCATATCAGCGTCAGTATACCCAACCAGCTTCGGCTCGTCACCACCAAAGGAAAGTCTCCAACCAGCAGTGCCCTGAAGATATCGTAGAATCCACTTGACCGCACTCCAGTGTACCCTTCCAGGATTCGAAAGATACCTGCTTACCGTACCAACTGCATGAGCAATATCTGGCCTCGTACACACCATGGCATACATAAGGCTTCCCACAGCTGAAGCATATGGAACCCGCTCCATATCTTCCTTTTCGTCCTCGGTAGATGGACACTGCTCCTCAGTGAACTTAAAGTGAGCCGCGAGGGGGAACTCACTTTCTTCGACCCGTCCATCCCGAAACGCTGAAGTACCCTGAATGTACTTCTTTTGGGACAAGTGTAGCAGCTTGGACTCTCTCTCTCGGCTGATCTCCATCCCAAGAATAGTCTTCGCTGCGCCCAAACCCTTCATAGAGAAGGCCGCGCCCAGTTGGTGCTTCAACTCCGCTATCCTAGTGGCATTCCGACCCACTAATAGCATATCATCTACATAGAGCATAAAATGATAAATCATCCTCGGCAAAATACCTCACAAATGCACAATGGTCCGACGTCGTCCGTGCATAACCATGCTCCCCCATAAACGACTCGAACTTTCTATACCACTGCCTCAGAGCCTGCTTCAGACCATACAAGCTCTTCCTCAACCGGCAGACCAAATGTGACTTGCCCTTCTCACAGAATCCCTCCGGCTGCTCCATGTACAACTCCTCCTCAAGATCACCGTGGAGGAACGCCGTCTTCACGTCCATCTGCTCGACCTCCAAGTCGAAACTGGCTGCTAATGCTAGCACCACCCGAATAGACGAATGCTTGACGACAGGCGAAAAGATCTCATCATAATCCACGCCTTTCCGCTGACCGTAGCCCTTGACTACCAGCCTCGCTTTGTATCGAGGGCGAGTAGCATCATCCGTCTGCTTCACTCTGAACACCCATCGATTTTTCAAAGCCTTCTTGCCCTTTGGCAACCGCACCAGATCATAAGTAGAATTGGTGTGCAAGGAACTCATCTCCTCCTGCATAGCCACCATCCACTCCTGCCTGTGTTCGTCTTCCATAGCCTCTGCGAAACTTTCGGGCTCTCCCCCGTCAGTCAGTAGCACATACTCATCCGGCTAGTATCTCGTAGATGGTCGACGATCCCTGTTGCTCCTTCTCAGTGGAGCCACTGGTGCTGGCTGTATATCGACAGCCTCCTCCCCTTCAGGAACTACCTCTCCGGCATGCTCATCCTCCTGAGGGACACCCTGACCACCATCAGCAGGCTGATGATCAAGGTTGGGAGCAACTCCATGTACCGGCTCCCCCATAACTGGATCCTCCGCGATGTCCTCTGGAAACTGCTCGAAGCGAAATGACTCTAACTCAGGCAATTCCTCAGCCTCAGAAGGCGTCTCGGAATCCTGAGTGTTGGTCATGGTCTGATCCTCGACGAACACCACGTCCCTGCTTCTGTAGAGCTTTCCTTCCACTGGGTCGTAGAGTCTATAGCCAAACTCATCCCGACCGTAGCCGACAAAGACGCATCGCCTCGTCTTCGGCTCAAGTTTGGTCCTCTCGTCCTTCGGTACATGCACGAAGGCTTTACAACCAAACGCCCGCAGGTGACTGTATGACGGCTCTTTGTCGTACCATACTTTGTCAGGCACATCACCCTGCAAAGGAGCACTAGGAGACAAATTATAATATAAGCTGTGAGAGAGCCTCACCCCAATAACTGCCCGGCAAGTTTGCTTCTGACAGCAACACCGCACCCTCTCCATCATGTCCTGTTCATGCGCTCCGCTACACCATTGAGCTGAGGTGTCTTTGGCGGAGTCTTCTGGTGTCGTATCCCTTGCTCTCTGCAATACGCATCAAAGGGACCGATGTATTCGCCGCCATTGTCGGACCGAACACACAACAACTTCTTGCCCGTCTCCCTTTCAACGGAGGCCTGAAACTCCTTGAAAGTAGGCAGCACCTGATCCTTGGTCTTTAAGGCATAGACCCAAACCTTCCTGGAACAGTCATCAATAAAAGTCACAAAGTAAGAAGCACCACCAAGAGATTTTACCTTCATAGGACCGCAGACATCCGAGTGAATCAACTCGAGCAACGCCGGCTTCCTCGAACTTGGGTGACTCTGGAAAGACACCCTACTTTGCTTCCAGCCAAACAGTGCGTGCATTTCTCCAACTTTGTAGACTTGAGCCCCGGAATCACTTTTCCTGTTCACCAAGTAGCTCATCCCCTTTTCGCTGATATGGCCGAGCCGCCTGTGCCACAACTCGGTAGACGCGTCACTGACTGCGTTCACCTCCTGTGCCCCCTCTGCGCTCCCCTCCATATAGTAGAGACCAGACTTCTTGCTTCCTCTGGCAATCACCATCGAACCTCTGGAAAGCTTCCACTGACTATTCCCGAAGAGACTGAAGAATTCCTCGTCATCCAACCTTCCAACCGACACCAGGTTGAAACGGATATCAGGGACATGACGAACATCCTTGAGAACAAGAACCGCACCCGTCTTCGTTCTCAAATGCACATCTCCAACGGCAACCGCCTTCGACACATCTCCGTTGCCCATCTTCAACACGCCACAGTCGCCTGTCGTGTAAGTGGCAAACAGTGCCCTATTGTGAGATACATGTGCTGAAGCCCCCGAGTCCACCAGCCAAGAATTGTCATCGCAGGCGAGGTTAGTAATGA
>JANAVB010035818.1:1120486-1232580 GCA_029216955.1 Iris pallida
CTTCAATTAATATATGACTTCTCTTTCAAAGTTTGCAAACCATTGTATAATTCTTCTCAAGACTCGCACATACTAAGGAGGAAAAAAAAGAGGATGCCGCAAAGTTTTCTTTTCATATTTTTTGTTACATCAGTTATTATTTATTTATTTTAATAATAATCTATAAAATACATGTAACGTACGTGAATATATGCAATTTGCAAATAAATCCACAATATCTACCATTCTAATTAGACAAAATTTGAATATTGTAGTATATATAATTTTATTTCTTTTTTTTAAGCTTTCAATATCTCCTTATGTTATGCTTTAGTGTTGTCATGTTGCTGCTAGTAATTTTTTTTAAAAAAAGTGTTATTATAAAATAATAAAAAAGAACATTAATTCAAGCATATATTACTCGATAGATACTAGAAGTAGTTCAAATTTTCCTCCTAGGCAGCTATTGATGTTAGTTTTTTATGGCTAACATTCAAAACTGTTCCTTTTCCAAAATATTAAAAGGAAGAATATTAAGTGCTTCTTACTTTCTTAAGCTTAAGCATGGAGTACACGCCTCTCATTAAAAACAAAGAAAATTAATAAAAGGAAAAGCTCATCCTTGTCAACAATGTCGGCTAGGCAAATTCGTGAATTCCAGGAAAACCAACCCCCGTCTTAATGGGCCTTCTTGTAATTTGCATTTGGTTGGCCCGTACCTAGCCATGTTGCATGTCTACATACCGTGGCCCCTCATGTGGCGACACGTGTCCCATCTTTAACTTCGAGTCGCGTGCCGCTATCGTCGACGCGGACGCGGTGGACGCGAGGAGCCGGACGCCAAAGCAATGGTTTAAATCCAGCTTTTAGACGTGGTCTCGGAGTCCGCATGCCACGTCGGATTATGCGGTCCTTTTTGGGCGGTGGGTTGAGTGAGTGGTGGGTGGGGACAGCGTATCCGGACGCAGCGAATGGTGTTCGAGATTGGGAGGGGTGAAATGTGCTCTGCCGTCAGTTGACGGCCGTCAAATCTCGGCTCGGCTCGGCTCGAGTTTGATGGTGAGCCAACGATAGTGAGAGCTCAAAATGAGATTTCTTTCAATTTCACATACCTCGTGTATTAGGATGTCGTTATTGTCTCTTGTGAAATCTCATTCTGCATTTTTTTTTATAATTTTTATTATTTAAATTTTAAATGTGTTTTTGTATTAATATTATTGCTACTCCTAATATGTCGTCTTGTACTCATCCCTTCATACATTCATAATTTAATGTCAGATTTAATGCATGAATAAATTTAAAATTTGAATGATAAAATATTAAAGAAGAGTGCATGATAACATCTTAGGACTCAAGGAGTGTTAATAAGAGTGCCCTTGCATTATAGGAAAGTTTATTTATATTTACTGATTTTTTTAAAATGCTTATTTATTTATTTTTAAAGGTTAGTCTTTCTATCTCGGCCGTTAGACGTAGCCTTGGACGGTTATAGTATTCAATATCTAGTAAATACTAGATAAATGTACATTAATTCAGAACTAGTTGTTATTTTAATTTTTATTAAGACCACATAGAAAGATTGAAAATTTGTCTTATATATATATATACTATTTAGAAATATAAAAGACATATTTTGTAATTACCTAGGTATTAACTTTTAACTATTAAACATATGCAAAGATAAATTTAGAAAGAAAAGTTTAACAGTAAAGTTGAACTTTTTTTTTCCTCATTATACAATAGTATTAGTTTTCATTTTCTCTCTGAACTTATGGTCCAATACGATCTCTGTTTTTTCCGATCTATATGGGATAACTTATTGATTTCTTTTTGTCTTCATTGTCAAATTGAATATTTTTTTTTTTAGTCTCGTCCACGAAGTTTTCAACATAAGCTTTTTTTTATTCTTATTTTTGGAAGAAAATCGCTCAAATTACTAGAGTCACTAAATATAAGGGTAAAGTGCATTTAAACCCTCCCTAGAGTTGTCTCGTTTGCAAAATAAGACCTTTTAGAAAACTTAAGCAGTTGGTACCTTCCAAAAAATATGTTTTGTTTAGAATGTCCCTTATCCGTTAAATGGCCCTTAAAATAGCCGTTAAGGCTTAAAAAAATATAAAAAATAGAAACTACCTAAACTATCCCCCCACCCTTCCATACCAGCCCCTCCCTTCCTTACTCCCCCCCTCCCCCTCTCCCCCTCCGTCGACGACCTGTTCCCTCTCCGCCGGCGACCCGACCCCTTCCCCCCCCCCCCCCCCCCCCCGCCCCTCCTCCCTCCGCCGGCGACCCGTCCCTCGACCCCCTCCCCTCCCCCTTCTCGCTCCGTCGGCGACCCGCCCCTGACCCCCTCACCCCCCCCTCCCTCCGCTGGTCATCCCCCTCCTCCCCCCCCCCTCCTCCCTCCGCCGGTCATCCCCGACCACCCCCACCCCCTCCTCCCTCCGTCGGCGACCCGCCACCCTCCCCCCTCCCCCCTCCTCCCTTCGTCGGCGACCCGCCCACCGACCCCCTCCCCCCTCCGCCGGTCATCTCCGACCTGCCCCCCTCCTCTCTCCGCCGGCGACCCGTCCACCCCCTCCCCCCCCCCCCTCCTCCCTCCGCTGGCGACCCGCCCCCCGACCCCCTCCCCTCCCCTACTCCACCGGCCATCGCCGACCCTCCCGACCCGCCCCCACCACTGGAGAGAGGGGGGTAGAGGGGAGGGACAAAATCGTCTTTTAAGACGATTTTTAACGGATTTTAACAGCGGGGGGGGGGGGGGGGGGGGGGTAGGGGGTGATTTGAGCATTTTCGTAACGGATTGTCCTTTTCGGATCAGCGAATTTTTATTTGCATTTTCGTGACATCTAAGGAGGGTTTAAATGCACTTTACCGCTAAATATAATGGTTAATTATATGTTTGTTTGTTTTCAATTTTTTATTTAAAATGATGAATTTTATTCTAATTGCAGGTAAAGGAAGAAGTTTGTAGAAATTGCATGAGAGAGGAGTGGACGCGTTAGACTAAAACGTCAAAGAAGATGGCGTTGTACATGCAAGCTGGTGGGGTGTGGGATGTGGAATGCTAACTGAAATGGCGTGATAGTTGGCACGGTGGGGGTTGAGTGTGGAATGCCAATTGAGTTGGCTTTCTTTCTAGGAAGACGACAATTGAGTTGGCATTCTTTAACCGTGGATGATACGAATATTTTTGTCATGATTTTAAAAATATATCTATATAACAGAGAGAGAGAGAGAGAGAGAGAGAGAGAGAGGGGCAACAACCATGCACGAGAAAAGGAAACAAAAATCAAGAGAGAAACCAGTAAGAAAAGAGGCGAAAACCAGCAAAAGAAGAGGAGTAGCAACAACAAATAGAATGCAACTAGTAATTCAATTATTTTATTAAAAAAATTGTTTTTTTAGATGACTACTTAATTCTAATCCTAATTAAAATCTTAATTTTTAACCTTAGACAAAATCCAACCCTAATATTTTGTGTGTGTAGTTAGTTAGTTACGTTAATCATAATTATGTTAGTTATATATTTTTGTAGATTACTACCCTAATAACAACATTTAACGATGACTACCTAACTCCAATCCTAATGTAAATTTTATAACGGACATATTTTCGGTGGACCGATTGCTGAAATAATTATACAGCAACGTGAGAACCACATATCTAGTCTGACTTTTCACCAATAATGGTACGACATACCAAAAAATAGTAACATTAAATGAATGGAGGAGAGTGATACGTCACACTATTGATAAAGTTAAGACTCGGCACTGTCATATGATAAGTCCGGCTCACTAAATAATTTCTCCTTGTTAGACAACTCCTCTTAATGTCAATCGTCCTCTTCCTTCGGCCGTCTCCGTCAAAGATTGCTTCATCATTCGCTATCCGAGAAAAGAAGGTTGTTGCAACCACAAAACCTTGATATCAGTCATGGGGTCGAGAGACCGGTTTGGCGAATGATGAAGTGCCCAGATGTCACGACCCGCACCCACCGTGAGGGTACGAGTACGTAACAGCGCCCAGCCTACGTCGCAGTATCGGCGGTAGAACGCTGTTCTAGGTCATGAACTATAACTACATAACATGAAATATACTCTCCAAAAGGAGGCCAACACAGAGGTACAACTCAATCACAATCTAAGGTAGAATGTAGCATGATGGAAATAGATAAGAAATCCTCAACTGAGGTACAACAGAATGAAATAACAAAGTCTCATCATCTCTAAAATATACAACTCTGAAAATAAAGACAACGGCTAAACATGAAAAGAAGGAACAGTCTAAGCTATCTACACTATACAAGGTATCATCCTGAGCAGCTGCCTGAACCTTCACAGGGGTCCAGGTCGCGAGTGTCAACTAGGCAAGCTCCAAGTAAGGGTGCAGGGTTCCTCATCATCCTCTGTAAAATTTTCAACAGGTCCAGTCAGGACGGGAGAGAGCACAAAACATCTCACGCAGTTCATATCATGTTAGAAAATATAAAGCATGCAATAGAGTAAGGTACAGGAAACGCTGAAAGAAGAATGTATATGAAAACAGCAGAGATTTGATAATGGGAAATATCTATATATGATAAGTAAGAACTGTAAGCAACATGTGATTTAGAGCACAATATGGTTATGTAAACGGGTTAGGTTATACAATAAAATGGGACTCCTTTGTACATGGGTGTACAATGGACATATACAATTTTTTATACAATAGGATTGATCACATAACCATTTCTACTCTCCCTCCCCAATCAATACACAAGGATCCAATTCAGTTACATTACCTTATACAATGGCTTGTACAATGGCTTATACAATGGCTTGTACAATGGCTTGTACAATGGCTCAATGTGATAATGAGAGTACAATATGCACAATGAGTGTACAATGATAAGGGTATTCAATAAATACAATATGTAAGTGAAACGCACATCACAATATGTATTTAGTGAATACGAGGAGATAACATCTCAGAAGAAGATCCATATAGTACCAATCCGTGTTAACGATCGTGTCAGCATCAAGTACAGTAATCTAGAGCAAGAATGTAAGTCCAGACAAGTATGAAACGGTCAGATAATGTACTCGCCTCGTATCTGAATGTCTGAAGTAAATGTACTGTCCGAGATGAGATACATGACTCCTATTTAGAGCAACACAAGTCAAGATGTATACAGGGGATGATAAATGAAATCTACAATGCATCTGCATGCTGTCTAGGTCAAACTAGACTAAAGTCAACCCTTGGTCAACTCCAGTCAACTATACTAGTCAAGGCTAGGTCAACTAGGTCAAACTTAACCCAAACAAGTCTGATAAGTCTCACTAGGTCTAACCAAGCCTAGTCTAGCAATCACACACCAATCACAAGGCTATACAAGCCAAACACAAGCCACACATCAAGGCACATTTACATTTAGCTATTTATCATGGAATTTATATATAGCTATATGTATATAGGATTTCATTTATTTACGACATTATACAATAAGAGAAAGTTAGAGAGGGAACTAGCATGTAAGGCTATGTGTGTGAACATGGAGGTGAAATGGAAGGCATAGGCTATACTATCTATATGTTAATTACATATCAAGCATGCTAACACAAACATATATCTATGCATACATTGAAACAAGTAAATTAACTAGTTGTATGCATGCATGTGTATACTCTATATATTTATATAATCATGAACTTATATATAGTGAAATAGAGAGGGGAAATGTGTATAGTGTCATGGCAAGGTGAAATAAAATGTGTCTAAGTGTACATAGGCTTACACAAACATACACAATAGCTCATAATACACACACACATAGGTGTCCTATAGGACAGCTAGTTGCTGGTTTTAAGAGCCTGAAACATGGCTGAAAGGGGGACTAACAAGAACTGGGTTAGGGACATGTATTAGGGCTGTTTTGAGGCTGCATATAGGCTGGTTTGTAGGGGGCCAATGTGGGCTGGAATGGGGACATGTTAGAACTGAAATGGTGACAGCCAACAAGGCTTGTGTGGACTGATATTTAGGATAGCAATATGTTGGTTATGGGGACAGCCATATCGGCTTATTTTGGGGGGACTTGTAGGCTGAATACAAGGCTGAGATGGACCTAAAAATGGGACTGCCTAATGGTTGCTATGTGGGTTAGATATAGGGTGTTATATAGGCTACTGTGGAGTGGATTTGAGGCTTGGTTTTTGGGGTGAAATAGGACAGTTATAGGAGGCTGATTTGGAGCAGTTAGTAGACTAATTTGTAAGGGTGTAAGGGACTGAAATGTAGAGGTGATGTGAACTGCTGCTAAGGTATGCTGTTGATCAAGGAATTCTCTAAGGCTGAATCATGGACTGAACAAGTTCCAATAAACTAATAGGATGTGGCTAATAGCTAGTGTAAGGGAACATCACAAACCAATACCATGTGTGTGTGTGTGGATGTGTAATAGAGTGTCTAATCTCAGGTTTGTCCCAGGTTCAAAATGTTCTTAGAAAATGTAGAGAATGTGTCAAGTGATTCACATATATGTGTGTGACATGTAAAGGATGTACATGGATGTAAAGTGTCAGGTTTCAGGTAGTAGTGAATTAATGTGTGAACATGCTCAGATTAACATGGTAGTTTAGATAGGGTGAGTGCAATAAGGTTTCAGTTAAGCAAAATGAAAATTAGAATTTGAAATCAGTGATGAGTGTATGTTATTGTGTGAGGAATGTCACATAGCCATAGCTAAAAAGAGTGTCAATGTGAATTGGAAAACAGGGAATAGGTTGTTGTGTCAAGTGTCTCGGATTTCATATTTGGATGT
This sequence comes from Iris pallida, assembly GCA_029216955.1. NCBI lineage: Eukaryota > Viridiplantae > Streptophyta > Magnoliopsida > Asparagales > Iridaceae > Iris > Iris pallida. Next base: position 1,127,271 of record JANAVB010035818.1, read on the forward strand.
GCAAAACTGTGAAACAAGGCAATGGCAGCCCATACCATTCCATATACCCAAGTAGCCAAAAATCAATGTGAAAGTGTATGCTAATGGTGCCTACACAAGTTCTCAGGAAATGTAGTTCAGGTTATATAAAGGAAACTCAGGTTCTTCTCATTCACAGGTTCATTTCAGTTCAAACACAAGTCGGGTTATCACATATATACATTCATACAATTCAGTTGGAACCCAACCCAGTTTACATATTAGCTACATCTCATCATTCACCACATCACCTATATAAGTTCAGAAATGTATGCACATTATCAAGTATCAGTTAATGAATCCCATTAATTTCAGAAAAAAAATCAAACAATGCATGAGTGCATTCAGAAATTGAGAATTTAACAGTTTGAAATGCAAATTGAAAGCTGAATTCCCTGCTATCATAAAACCCAAGTATATCCATTTTCCCAGATATGTATAGGTGTACATACATCAGAATAAATCAATGAACAGTTACAATTTCATCAATGACTCAAAAACCAGCTGACAGTTTACATGTATCAGAAAAATGAGGAAATTTCCTAATTCGAATTGGAAATAACAATTAATAGTTTAATTTAGTGGTTGGTAATTGATGATACATGTGAGAGAGTGTTAGAGGGTGTCTTCGTGTCCAAAAACTGGACACGAATCGTGTCCAATTATAACACACAAACACAGACACAAACTGTGCACACAATCATCGTGCATGCGTGCACGTCATTCGTGGACACGACACGACACGAATTAGGACACGTGCCCGTGGCTATGGGTTCGCCTAGGATAGGGCTAACTGCCTACGGTCCTAATACGTGTCCAATATTATCACTCCCCGTTTCCAGAATAAAGTATTTTATACGTGTACTTCTTGAATGTATTTATTCAATATTTATCATACATTTATTCTGTATTTAAATTCTTCAAATTCGCGCTTATTAATTTTTCTGTATTTTATTTTCTGCTTTTTCTTGGCTCTTGGTTCATTTCGGTTCATGGAAAACCAACTTGGTTCGGTTTGGTTCAACATGGAAAGGAATGGATGGCTTGGATTTGGTGGAGAGAATGAATGGTGGAGATCCACTTGACCTTGATATGAAAGTTCTTCTTCCACTCTCTCTCTTCATTCATTCACATTTACTCCTCCACCAAACCCTAACCCACTTGTGAGAGGCAAGTACATCTTGCACACCATGGGAGATTTCATGCATCCCCATTTATTTTTAGTTTATGTTGTTCATCTTCTCTTCCTCTACAAGTTTAGGTCTTGAAGTTTTTGTTTTCCATGGATGGTTGGGTGTAGATCTAAGTTTTAAGTTTTAGGTTTTTCTTATGAATTTTTGGGGTTTTGATCTATCAAACATTGTTGTTTTCGAAAATAAGTGGTTCCATGTTGTAGAGAATTTAATTCTACTAAAGTTTGGCTTTTGAAAAGTTAGATTTCGATTTATTTTGTGGAAGTTATGGCAAAAAGTATATTTTGGTTCGTTCCTATATTCATCTGCAGCACACACAGTATGTCGCAGTAGGCGCACAGCATGTCGCAGTAGGCGCATATCATGTCGCAGTTGAGCCGCATGAGGCGCATGTCGCAGTAGGCGCATATCATATCGCAGTTGAGCCGCATGAGGCGCATGTCGCAGTAGGCGCATATCATGTCGCAGTTGAGCCGCATGAGGCGCATGTCGCAGTAGGCGCATATGGTGTCGCGGTTGCATGCATGTCGCAGAATAGGCCGCATATGCATAATTTGGTTGTTTCTGACTGTTATATGTCCTAATTGACTGAATTGTGGCTAGAATTTCTTTCAACTCCCAACATGAAATTTGTTGATCTTTTCCTTGGCTTCAAGAATATGTTACCAACTATTTTATACTAGTTATGGACTTGACCATGCTTAATACTAATTTGACTTTTATGCGTTGTCATGAATTGACCCCGACTGTTACTTGACTAATAATTGATCATGCGTTCCTAGTTGGAACTAAGAGACTGGCTAGTCGTCTTATTGAATTGAATGAATGAGACACGTTCATATTAACTATGAACTATTTTAATCGATTGGCCAATCCCGAATATTGACATACAGGCACACATGCAGGCTTCAATTTATTTATCTATTTATTTTTCTACAAAAGAAGCATGTGTACTTTATGGTCAAGGCATGATTATTCCGTAGTTAGTTTGGATTATTGCATTACGCTATGTAAGACCTACAACCTAATCGCACGGGCATCGTTGTAGAGTTGTGCATATCGTACCCCGTACGAAAGTACTCATTCTGAATGACCATGATCCACGGCATGGGATTTCACTCAACGTAGAGACTATTAAGTTAAATAAAATAATGATTGCATGGAGAGAATGGATTCCCGAGTTCTTACATGGCAGCCCTCTTGGGACTAGTAGTGTCCGACAGGCCAGTTGGTCCCCACAGATACTGCAAATCTACCACACGGGCAGAGAACGGTATCTGGTTATATTATCTATTGTATATTGTATATTGATGACGGGCATCCCGCTGGAACTCGTCTAATTCATGATTGGCGCAATTGATTGACTGGGTAAACTATCCTTGCTTGCACATAGTAAGAACTGAGGAATCCTTTATTGCATAATTCCAGGATAACTTGGAACTCACAGTAGCAAGCCGTAGTAGTTGCATGGCCGTTTAAATTGATTTGTTTGTGTACTGTACCTACTCTGTGACCTAACTGAGATGATCAGAATGTCAGGACACGACGGGCCAACTTCTGTCCTTGTTTGGTTGGGAGGTTGGTTCGAAGTGTCGTGATGTTATGTGAATCCCAGTGGCAAGCAGAGATCTACTTATCATATTCTCTTATTACTGGTTTTAATTTCTCATATCGTGCTTCCTTGTGGTACTTGCTATTAGAGGTCTAACCTCTCTGGTTTTGCATGGCCATATTTAGAGCCGGTCCCCGAGGACTCAGCTTACTTCCACCTCCAAGATGGTCAATACTAGAGGGATGATCGCAGGAGGACTCGAGTGGGTTCCTTACCTCCCCGCTCGTTTTGTTATTTACTTTATACCCTGCGGTTTGGCACCGACATGTTAGTCGGATTGTCTTGTACTTACTTTTACATAATTGTAATTAAGTCAGACTGCAGCTGATAACAATTGTGTATACTTTGCTACATCATCTGGCTATGTTTTGTACAGCCAGATATCAAGAACATTTTGACTGAGCGTGTGGGACGCCTTACTTCTTTATCTTACATGTTCTCTGTTTCTGTTTCTTATTTGAATGATTGAGACAATAGATGTGAAATGACCATAGTGAGACTTTCATGTAGTATGCACCCCCTCGTCTTTTAGACAGCATTGATCGTATTATACGGTATTCATCTACCCGTAATACGTAGCTGGCTGAGTCATTCCCCCGCTCTCCAGTATTCTAGTTCTGGGGCGTGACAAATATGTGTCTAGGTGAGACACGAATACCGTGTCAGTGTGCGTTCTGTGTGTGTACTCCTCCAATGCATGAACAGTGCGGGCCAATGTTCTCCTTAACCACTCGATAAGGTCCCACGAAATTTTGTAGGCCTTGTGTCAGTCATCTAGGGAAGGCTCACGCCAAATTTTGGGTCACGAAGTGTCGTGTCCGCGAAGAACTGGGACACGGGCAGCAGGGCATGTGCACGGGGCTGTACGCGTGTGTGCGTGTCCAATCCCGATACGAATAAGACACGAAATTCATTCCAGTCTTCACAAACATTATTATACACATATAGGCCTAGGTATCTATGTAATTAGTTTTTCAAAAATCAAAAATAAAATCCTTTGTGGCATTTAATCAAACACCTATACACACATCATGACACGTGTCCGATACGGACACCAAACGGACACGAAATGACACAAATCCAATACCTACTGCTAGGGGACACCTAGGGCTTCCTATCCATGCAAAAAAACTAAATTTGGTGGAGGGAATAGGGATTTACCTATATGTTGAAATTCCAATGAAAAGCTCCAAAAAGGGGGTTTCTCCTTGTTAGCCAAACTCTCCAAATTGCCCCAAGGCTGAGATTATCCTCCATGAACAGCAAGAGGGAGACAATTAGAATCTAATGCAAGTGGTTTGAGCCAAAAAGGAGTTAAAATGGAAAAGTTATGGATTGGGGAAGATGACTATACCTCTTTCTCCAAGCTTGAGAAGAAAAACAATAAAAGAGGCAAGAACAAATGGAAGAGGCATTAAATAGGGTCTGGAACCCTAGGTTGGCTGCCATGGGCTGATTAGGGTGAGGGTTTGCTACATGGTGTGGGCCTATGGGCTTTAAGTCTCAAGTCATTAGTCATGACTTATGAAGTCATAGGCCATTCTAGCCTAATCAACTCCTAAACTCTCCAAACAAGTTCCCATGAGTTAAACCTCACTAACTTAGGTCAAACCAAGGTTACTTAACCTAACCAAGTGGCCATAACCTAGGTTAGTCTCTAGGTTAGTCTCCTAGTCAACACTAGTCAAAGTCAACTATAGGCCCAAAATCAATTATACTAAAAATCTCTAAAAATCACTAAAAATCACATTAATTATAATAAATCTAAATAATAAATAATAATTCCAAATAATTTCCAAAATTACAAAAATGACTAAAATACCCCTCAATCTAGAAATGATAAATAAAATACCCTAATCACATAGCTAGGCTCTAGGGTTACACTAGCAAGACACCAAATCATAAGTCATGATTTAAAATAGTTTTTAAAATGGTAAAAAATCAATAAAAATTATATGAAATTTTAAATACCATAATTAAATAAATTAAAATACAAAATTTTAAAATTACCCTCATCTGGAAAAACTGGGTGTTACAATCCTATCCACCTTATAAAAATTTTGTCCTCGAAATTAAGATGATCGCACCCCTTCTAGGTCAAACATAGACAAGGGTCAATCACTAGTCAATTCTCTCAACATCCTAGTACTTGGTCATTAGCTGGTCAACTTCTTAGGATTTTACCTATGCTAGCTACCTAGTGTTGGCAATCAGAATTTAGCAAAAGAGAAACTCTATAATAGGCTAGCTCTAACCTTCCAAATCCTATCAAGTCACCCATAACTAAATACTCACAAGCTAAACACACCAATCCCAAATACCACATATATATATACTCAAGAGCAACAACCTATCACATATATCCCAAGTATATCATCTGTATATATAGACCTCTTAGTCTCAGGTGAAACTACAACTATACTCGAGGACGGGCTCTGGTCATGGGTGCCTCACTGAAAAATGGTAAGGTAAAATAATAATAATCATAAAGGCTGCAAGGCATACTAACATCCTATACGTAACTGGTTGATATTATAAATAATATGGGAGTCACCTACACTGGGTTACTACTCTAATCACCAATGCTAACTATCATCTCTCGGGTACAGACACTCTACAAGTCATCATACCATTATACTATGAGGGAACTACCTATGAATAGGCTCTACAAAACTAAATATCCTTACTCCTAAGTTATTTACAACAACAGAAGGGTATGATGTTCAAAAACCTTCAAGATACAATCTGATAATCATATGCGTCTGTCCAAAATCATGTTGCTCGGAGTCTTCGTCATGCTAGTGAGCAAGGCTACGATAATCACAGAGTCCTTGACTAAGATACATACCTCTAGGTTCATGGTATTTAAAATTTCCGTATTGCCGCATGCGACGGCGAAAATCTTAAATTCTCACACCCAAAAAATACGTCCAAAATCTGACTACGTGTCCTCACTATGCCAACTAACACGACTATCGAAGATTCTAGATCCCATGATTTAGGTGACCTAGCCCATATAATTTTCTCAGAAAGGAAAAAAAAAAAAACAAACATAACAAAAGAGCAACATAACAAAATTAATCAATCAACAGGAAACAGATGGAACCGGATTTCAAGGTAGTTATAAAAGACAATTTCAGGAATGGAGTTGACAAGAACGGAACTTGCAGCAAGATCTCCAATGGTCTGTGTATCCTCAACAGTCCTGATGATAGCTCGCCCTGCTGGTTTCCTCTGGCATGTTACTGATGTTGCATGAACCGCTGCTGCTGAGAGAAATCAGAAATGACGGGAGAAAGTCTCTGTACAGATAGAGGTGCACCTCCAATGTAGCAGAAACGCCAACCTGAGTCGGCACAAAAGGAGCTGCGGTCTCGAAGCCCTGATGAACAGGACGAGAGGTGGCCAACCTCTCGATAGTATACCCCGAACCGAAGCGATGAGATCATGTCTTCATAACCATCATGAAGACAGATCAAAACAAGAAACAATTTCTGAGAATGAAGCAAAAATTCAAAGGAGATCAGTTTATATCCAAGGAAAACAACAAGCAGCAAATTTAGAAAAAAAAGGATCTGATAAGGAGTTTTTCCTAATGTGATTGAGTACATTCAATTATCCTAATCCTACTGCAGGCTGTAGTGATACTCTAGTTCGAATACCACTACATAAACTCGACCTGCATGGGCCACCACTAAAAACGTGTCACGACCCGCACCCACCGTGAGGGTACGAGTACGTAACAGCGTCCAGCCTACGCCGTAGTATCGGCGGTAGAACGCTGTTCTAGGTCATGAACTATAACTACATAACATGAAATATACTCTCCAAAAGGAGGCCAACACAGAGGTACAACTCAATCACAATCTAAGGTAGAATGTAGCATGATGGAAATAGATAAGAAATCCTCAACTGAGGTACAACAGAATGAAATAACAAAGTCTCATCATCTCTAAAATATACAACTCTGAAAATAAAGACAACGGCTAAACATAAAAAGAAGGAACAGTCTAAGCTATCTACACTATACAAGGTATCATCCTGAGCAGCTGCCTGAACCTTCACAGGGGTCCAGGTCGCGAGTGTCAACTAGGCAAGCTCCAAGTAAGGGTGCAGGGTTCCTCATCATCCTCTGTAAAATTTTCAACAGGTCTAGTCAGGACGGAAGCGGGCACAAAACATCTCACGCAGTTCATATCATGTTAGGAAATATAAAGCATACAATAGAGTAAGGTACAGAAAACGCTGAAAGAAGAATGTATATGAAAACAACAGAGATTTGATAATGGGAAATATCTATATATGATAAGTAAGAACTGTAAGCAACATGTGATTTAGAGCACAATATGGTTATGTAAACGGGTTAGGTTATACAATAAAATGGGAATCCTTTGTACGTGGGTGTACAATGGACATATACAATTTCTTATACAATAGGATTGATCACATAACCATTTCTACTCTCCCTCCCCAATCAATACACAAGGATCCAATTCAGTTACATTACCTTATACAATGGCTTATACAATAGCTTATACAATGGCTTGTACAATGGCTCAATGTGAGAATGAGAGTACAATATGCACAATGAGTGTACAATGATAAAGGTATTCAATAAATATAATATGTAAGTGAAACACACATCACAATATGTATTTAGTGAATACGAGGAGATAACATCTCAGAAGAAGATCTATATAGTACCAATCCTTGTTAACGATCGTGTCAGCATCAAGTACAATAATCTAGAGCAAGAATGTAAGTCCAGACAAGTATGAAACGGTCAGAAAATGTACTCGCCTCGTATCTGAATGTCTGAAGTAAATGTACTGTCCGAGATGAGATACCTGACTCCTATTTATAGCAACACAAGTCAAGATGTATACAGGGGATGATAAATGAAATCTACAATGCATCTGCATGCTGTCTAGGTCAAACTAGACTAAAGTCAACCCTTGGTCAACTCCAGTCAACTATACTAGTCAAGGCTAGGTCAACTAGGTCAAACTTAACCCAAACAAGTCTGATAAGTCTCACTAGGCCTAACCAAGCCTAGTCTAGCAATCACACACCAATCAAAAGGCTATACAAGCCAAACACAAGCCACACATCAAGGCACATTCACATTTAGCTATTTATCATGGAATTTATATATAGCTATATGTATATAGGATTTCATTTATTTACGACATTATACAATAAGAGAAAGTTAGAGAGGGAACTAGCATGTAAGGCTATGTGTGTGAACATGGAGGTGAAATGGAAGGCATAGGCTATACTGTAGTGCCCCGTCCCGCAAAGTCAATCGGAGGAATCGAAACGCCGACGGCGTTCGGACTCGGCCTTACAACGGCGACTCGAAGACATCGCTCAGGTGGGGTAGTTTCGGTGAACTTGCCTCATCTCAGCCTTCACTTAATAATTCGTGTTTTCAACTTGCACAAGTAGGCTAGAATAAAAGCTACGAACGCACATAGCTAAGGGAGTAATCCCGGCCCGTCGGAATGTCTTAGAACATGGAAAATGGTCCCACAGTCTCAATAGAAGTCGGCTCAGCGTGCTTTAAAATGACACTCGGTCCTTCGTCCCGTGGCTTGGGAGGAGAAAAGTTGGTATTCGACACAAACGTTGAGTTAGCCTAAGTCATAGGCGTCGCCCGCATGAATGCTCGATAAAGCATGTCCGTTTCCACTGCGCAAGGCTTGGCATAGCCTTGGCTCGTCCCTCGGGTTAAGTTGTAGGCTTGAGTAAGTTAGGCAAAATTATGCCGATCGACCTAAGTCATTCTAAGTGCCGTCCCGCTCGTTCTGCGGTTGTCAAGTCAAATAGTCCCACGATCTCACGGGCCGTCATATAACGTATGACTTGGGTGATAGCGTCACGTAAGACGGAAGTCAGTTACAGGCACGAGCTACGGTTGGCACGATGTAAAGTTAGCCACGGTCCATGGCACTTAAGGAACACGTTTTGTCAAGTTAAGTTGGAAGGCTACGTAGTAGTCGTTCCCCCGAGTTCAAAGGGGTTTCGAGGCGGTCCCTCGTTTGGGAGTCTCGCGTTCCTATCCACGTTGAGTATTCGAGGCGGTCCCTCGGTTGGGAGTCTCGCGTTCCTATCCACGTTGAGTATTCGAGGCGGTCCCTCGGTTGGGAGTCTCGCGTTCCTATCCACGTTGAGTATTCGAGGCGGTCCCTCGGTTGGGAGTCTCGCGTTCCTATCCACGTTAAGAAGTTCGAGGCGTTCCCTCGGTTGGGAGTCTCGCGGCCCCGATGCACGTAATGCAAAGGATGGTTCAGAGCACGAGTTGCTAAGTACAGTTCCAGTCGTACCAACAAATAGGCCATGCATTTACGTGAGTCTAGATGTTCCGTAGGTGCGTGGTCATTGGACACCTTGTCGACAAGGATTTCTGCCTAGACTGGTTATACGCCGGGGCACCGGGCCCAGTCATCCTAGGGGGTAGACGTTATAGCGCGCATGCTTTTATTGCGTGGGTAGTCGGGGGCTTTCCATGGGGCTAGCTACCTTGCATCGAAGGACCCGCCGCCTACCCGAGCTATGTCCGCGATGGCTTGTCATGCCAGTGGCCTTTCATATAGATAATTGGCGTGCTAAGCGGCGAATCCGCATGCACGGTATCGGTCCTAACAAAGGAAGTGTAAGCACGGTATGCGTTGAATGGTGAAATGTGTGCTCGGTTGCACCAAAGTGTTATAAAGCCTACGATTCGGTTATACGTAAAAGACACGTGCTTCGGCACGAGATACGTTATCGTACTTGAGTTCTCAACATCGGTTCCACAAGTTTGGTTATACGTTTCGAGTTAAGTCGAGAAGGGCCGTAGGGCAAGTATTTGACACGACCTAGTCGTTACGTCCAAGAGTATGGTACGAAAGACAAGTATGAGTCGGTACGTTGACAATACAAGCACGAGAAAGGTCTAGAGCCAAAGTATGGGTACGTTATTAGTGCAAGGCACGAAGATGGTCTAAAGACACTAAATAGGCCGAGCGTCGGTCCTAAAATCGATCCTAAGGCAAGACTAGAAAGACAATCGAAAAAGGGGGGCTTGTATTGCACAAAGTAAAATAAACGTGTCGGTTTTGTATGGGTGGGCGAGGAGCTCACTCCACCAGTACAGTGGTACTGACACCCACACAGTGTTTATGTGCAGGCACAGGTAGAAGCTCGTGGCACGGAGCTCGCTTGGATGCGTCGAGGCACGGAGTTCCTTGGCGATTCGATGCGTGCAGCCGTATGGATTCAAAGACTTATACGGGACATAATGTATGGACATCGCCTTCCGAAGCTTCCGCTGGATCGACAAATATGCATCGAGAGATGAGAGAGAGCTGAGCGAATTGTAATATGAGACGAGTGTATCTGAGTGATTGTAATCTTGGCCTTGTGCCCCCAATGTAACCGTTGTTTCGATATCAATAAAAGAGCTTCTTTTGAATAACTTGTGTTTTGTTCTAAATTTCCGCTGCGTGTTCAATGTCTCTGCTCGGGACTTCTGTGCGACGACCCCGTCTCAGCCGCTGTAATCGGCCGTTATGGAACCCGCCTTGCACGAGCGCAATCTAGGCTCGTGCGGCATCACGCCTTAGCGAGGACGATCGCTCCTACGGGAGCGGGGCGTGACATAATGGTATCAGAGCACGGCTTTACGTCCTTGGACCGTCGATTGAATTCTTTAACTTCGATGTTTTCGCAAAACTCTGTTGCTTCCGCAAGTTGGTTATCGTTGGTGCGCTCTCTCTCAAATGTCCCTCGGCATGTCCATACAATAAGTCTAAATATTTTCGAAAGCTCGTACAAGCGTTCAATCTAATGCATCGGTAGGCCGTTGCCAAATGCGTCGATAGGGCCTTTGTGCCGAATGTTACAAACTTGACTCGATAGAAAACATGTGCTAATGTTCGCAAAGTCGCACGTATGCCCGAATAGTCCTACGTCGACCTTAGCAAGTCGCGTGCATGCCTAATTAGTCCAATGTCGACCTTAGCAATTGAGCGTGCAAACTCGAATATAGTCCTTACGGGATGGCTATGCACACGGCCTTTTGGCTAAGTTGTGTTTCGTATCGCGCACCTCGACTTATTGGTGCAAACGAATTGCGAGTGATATCAAGTATCGCTCGATCGGGAACGGAAATACACTTGGAGTGTATATCGATAGGAACGTTATCAGACTAACGCTTAGGCGTACACGAGGATTGATTGGGATTTGAGGATTGTGCGAACGACTTAGTGCGTCGATACGAACGTGATTGAGGACTAAATCGGATGGCTCGAACCCGAGTGGTGTATGGACGTTATAGAAATTGTTCGAGCGAAACCAGAGGAGTTACGGATAGTACGAGTATGTCGACAAGCGATGATATCGCAAAGCCTTAGAACGAGTAGCGCTTAGATGGTCATGATTCGAGAGTCGCAAACGTAATACCGTTCGAACGATTTGTAAACGATAGTGCAAATTACGAAATGGTTGAATGGGAATTCTAAATGATAGAATAAATGGATGACTTGATTGAAGAAATTGATACGGATAGTATACGAAAAGTTAGCACGATGGGAAGATAGCGTGTACGAAAGGTTTGACTTTGAAGTTACGCAAACGACTCTGAGGATTGAAATCGATGTGCTCGATGGTTTATGTTAGCAAGGAATGATACGAATTGAGGAAATACGTAGTCGATGATGTAAGATAAACGGATAAAACGATACGTGAATTTGGGTTGAAGAAATTGATGTTGTGAACGATTCGAGGAGATTATCCGGTCGGACGATAGCATCATTCGTACGATTCGAAATTCGTTGCAAAGGAAGATCGTCAGGTTACGCATATCATCGATGGTATTGAGGCGTATCAAAGATCGATATGCGATAATTCGGGGGCACTCTAATTCGAGGAATGACGATCGTACAAGTGTTATTATTCGGTTGGATGTAATACTTGGGATTTTGAGTGAATGGAATGTTGGATGAAAGTGATCGTGGCTTGATGGTTACGCGGATAACCACAACGTCGACGATCTTGTCTTGTGCGAGTGCAACTCTAGCCTCGCACATGCGTTGCGTCGGATTTGGGGCGATCGTTCCGCGTGAGCGCTGACATGGTGATTCATGTCGCGGGAATGATCGAACTCGAAAAAAAAAAAAAAAAATCAAGATGCGGCAACTTTGATTGTCCCGACTTGTTGGTTTGATGCGAAGGACTAACGAATGAATGAAACTTGAGGATTGTGTAGGTCCAATCTGCGCATCGAGAATGAACGAGTCTAGACAAAAAAATAAGTGTTACGTCCCGATGAGAATGATTATCTCGCGGGCATGGTGATTCGTGCCCACCGTGGATGATCTGACTCGCGTGAGATCGGGGCGCAACATGTGGTTAAGTCAGACGACCTTGTGATCGAATACGTGAATTGGAATAGATGATTTCAGAAATGTAAAATATGAATTACGGTTTAGCGATGAATTGTGTCGTAGCGTGCTTGTGAAATCGGTTGAAACGTGAGTTATCGGAGGATGGCTTTACTAAACGAGTCGGACCCCAGGCGACGAATAATTAGGATGTGCGTAGAGAATCGATGCTCGATGTTTAAAAATCGGAGTGATGCGAGCTTGGGTAGAAAACCCCGTACCATCGATTTGGTTGACCTTAGGATGGGGTCAGTGTTGATATCGTTGTTTGGGAACTATGATTCCAGTGCTGACGAAAAGACTTAGCCTAGCGATAAGGCAGACGTCCCGACGCAAAGCGATAGGAGTTACGAGGCACCACTCGCGAGCCTCGGCTGACATGCACGTATATCAGAGACGTCCGAATATGTGCACGATCCGACTCGAGTGGTGATGGCGGATTCTCTATCACGAGGCTTGGCTGACATGCATGTATTTTGGGGACGCCTGGAATATGTGCACGATCCAACTAAGTGATACGTTGAATCAAGTGAGACTTGAGAAACCGGAAAGTGTCGAGGATTTTGAAATCGTGAGTTTCGAAGAAATGTTGGTGATAATACGATCATTGATTTGAAACGAATTCGAATGTTGGTTGATCGATTAGTGTGCCTTACGACTAAGTTAGCGATAGCACGAGCGTGGCTTAAAAATCGAAGAAATGCGTAGGCAAAATGTGTACGATTGAGTCTTGGCCATAGAAATATATGATGGCTGCCTTCAGGAAAGTCTCGAGGACGAGACTTGTTCTGAGTGGTGTATGTTGTAGTGCCCCGTCCCGCAAAGTCAATCGGAGGAATCGAAACGCCGACGGCGTTCGGACTTGGCCTTACAACGGCGACTCGAAGACATCGCTCAGGTGGGATAGTTTCGGTGAACTTGCCTTATCTCAGCCTTCACTTAATAATTCGTATTTTCAACTTGCACAAGTAGGCTAGAATAAAAGCTACGAACGCACATAGCTAAGGGAGTAATCCCGGCCCGTCGGAATGTCTTAGAACATGGAAAATGGTCCCACAGTCTCAATAGAAGTCGGCTCAGCGTGCTTTAAAATGACACTCGGTCCTTCGTCCCGTGGCTTGGGAGGAGGAAAGTTGGTATTCGACACAAACGTTGAGTTAGCCTAAGTCATAGGCGTCGCCCGCATGAATGCTCGATAAAGCATGTCCGTTTCCACTGCACAAGGCTTGGCATAGCCTTGGCTCGTCCCTCGGGTTAAGTTGTAGGCTTGAGTAAGTTAGGCAAAATTATGCCGATCGACCTAAGTCATTCTAAGTGCCGTCCCGCTCGTTCTGCGGTTGTCAAGTCAAATAGTCCCACGATCTCACGGGCCGTCATATAACGTATGACTTGGGTGATAGCGTCACGTAAGACGGAAGTCAGTTACAGGCACGAGCTACGGTTGGCACGATGTAAAGTTAGCCACGGTCCATGGCACTTAAGGAACACGTTTTGTCAAGTTAAGTTGGAAGGCTACGTAGTAGTCGTTCCCCCGAGTTCAAAGGGGTTTCGAGGCGGTCCCTCGTTTGGGAGTCTCGCGTTCCTATCCACGTTGAGTATTCGAGGCGGTCCCTCGGTTGGGAGTCTCGCGTTCCTATCCACGTTGAGTATTCGAGGCGGTCCCTCGGTTGGGAGTCTCGCGTTCCTATCCACGTTGAGTATTCGAGGCGGTCCCTCGGTTGGGAGTCTCGCGTTCCTATCCACGTTAAGAAGTTCGAGGCGTTCCCTCGGTTGGGAGTCTCGCGGCCCCGATGCACGTAATGCAAAGGATGGTTCAGAGCACGAGTTGCTAAGTACAGTTCCAGTCGTACCAACAAATAGGCCATGCATTTACGTGAGTCTAGATGTTCCGTAGGTGCGTGGTCATTGGACACCTTGTCGACAAGGATTTCTGCCTAGACTGGTTATACGCCGGGGCACCGGGCCCAGTCATCCTAGGGGTAGACGTTATAGCGCGCATACTTTTATTGCGTGGGTAGTCGGGGGCTTTCCATGGGGCTAGCTACCTTGCATCGAAGGACCCGCCGCCTACCCGAGCTATGTCCGCGATGGCTTGTCATGCCAGTGGCCTTTCATATAGATAATTGGCGTGCTAAGCGGCGAATCCGCATGCACGGTATCGGTCCTAACAAAGGAAGTGTAAGCACGGTATGCGTTGAATGGTGAAATGTGTGCTCGGTTGCACCAAAGTGTTATAAAGCCTACGATTCGGTTATACGTAAAAGACACGTGCTTCGGCACGAGATACGTTATCGTACTTGAGTTCTCAACATCGGTTCCACAAGTTTGGTTATACGTTTCGAGTTAAGTCGAGAAGGGCCGTAGGGCAAGTATTTGACACGACCTAGTCGTTACGTCTAAGAGTATGGTACGAAAGACAAGTATGAGTCGGTACGTTGACAATACAAGACGAGAAAGGTCTAGAGCCAAAGTATGGGTACGTTATTAGTGCAAGGCACGAAGATGGTCTAAAGACACTAAATAGGCCGAGCGTCGGTCCTAAAATCGATCCTAAGGCAAGACTAGAAAGACAATCGAAAAAGGGGGGCTTGTATTGCACAAAGTAAAATAAACGTGTCGGTTTTGTATGGGTGGGCGAGGAGCTCACTCCACCAGTACAGTGGTACTGACACCCACACAGTGTTTATGTGCAGGCACAGGTAGAAGCTCGTGGCGCGGAGCTCGCTTGGATGCGTCGAGGCACGGAGTTCCTTGGCGATTCGATGCGTGCAGCCGCATAGATTCAAAGACTTATACGAGACATAATGTATGGACATCGCCTTCCGAAGCTTCCGCTGGATCGACAAATATGCATCGAGAGATGAGAGAGAGCTGAGCGAATTGTAATGTGAGACGAGTGTATCTGAGTGATTGTAATCTTGGCCTTGTGCCCCCAATGTAACCGTTGTTTCGATATCAATAAAAGAGCTTCTTTTGAATAACTTGTGTTTTGTTCTAAATTTCCGCTGCGTGTTCAATGTCTCTGCTCGGGACTTCTGTGCGACGACCCCGTCTCAGCCGCTGTAATCGGCCGTTATGGAACCCGCCTTGCACGAGCGCAATCTAGGCTCGTGCGGCATCACGCCTTAGCGAGGACGATCGCTCCTACGGGAGCGGGGCGTGACATATACTATCTATATGTTAATTACATATCAAGCATGCTAACACAAACATATATCTATGCATACATTGAACCAAGTAAATTAACTAGTTGTATGCATGCATGTGTATACTCTATATATTTATTAATCATGAACTTATATATAGTGAAATAGAGAGGGGGAAATGTGTATAGTGTCATGGCAAGGTGAAATGAAATGTGTCTAAGTGTACATAGGCTTACACAAACATACACAATAGCTCATAATACACACACACATAGGTGTCCTATAGGACAGCTAGTAGCTGGTTTTAAGAGCCTGAAACATGGCTGAAAGGGGGACTAACAAGAACTGGTTAGGGATAGGTATTAGGGCTGTTTTGAGGCTGCATATAGGCTGGTTTGTAGGGGGCCAATGTGGGCTGGAATGGGGACATGTTAGAACTCAAATGGTGATAGCCAACAAGGCTTGTGTGGACTGATATTTAGGATAGCAATATGCTGGTTATGGGGACAGCCATATCGGCTTATTTTGGGGGGACTTGTAGGCTGAATACAAGGCTGAGATGGACCTAAAAATGGGACTGCCTAATGGTTGATATGTGGGTTAGATATAGGGTGTTATATAGGCTACTGTGGAGTGGATTTGAGGCTTGGTTTTTGGGGTGAAATAGGACAGTTATAGGAGGCTGATTTGGAGCAGTTAGTAGACTGATTTGTAGGGATGTAAGGGACTGAAATGTAGAGGTGATGTGAACTGCTGCTAAGGTATGCTGTTGATCAAGGAATTCCCTAAGGCTGAATCATGGACTGAACAAGTTCCAATGAACTAATAGGATGTGGCTAATAGCTAGTGTAAGGGAACATCACAAACCAATACCATGTGTGTGTGTGTGGATTTGTAATAGAGTGTCTAATCTCAGGTTTGTCCCAGGTTCAAAATGTTCTCAGGAAATGTAGGGAATGTGTCAAGTGATTCACATATATGTGTGTGACATGTAAAGGGTATACATGGATGTAAAGTGTCAGGTTTCAGGTAGTAGTGAATTAATGTGTGAACATGCTCAGATTAACATGGTAGTTTAGATAGGGTGAGTGCAATAAGGTTTCAGTTAAGCAAAATGAAATTTAGAATTTGAAATCAGTGATGAGTGTATGTTATTGTGTGAGGAATGTCACATAGCCATAGCTAAAAAGAGTGTCAATGTGAATTGGAAAACAGGGAATAGGTTGTTGTGTCAAGTGTCTCGGATTTCATATTTGGATGTGCAAAACTGTGAAACAAGGCAATGGCAACCCATACCATTCCACATACCCAAGTAGCCAAAAATCAATGTGAAAGTGTATGCTAATGGTGCCTACACAAGTTCTCAGGAAATGTAGTTCAGGTTATATAAAGGAAACTCAGGTTCTTCTCATTCACAGGTTCATTTTAGTTCAAACACAAGTCGGGTTATCACATATATACATTCATACAATTCAGTTGGAACCAACCCAGTTTACATATTAGCTACATCTCATCATTCACCACATCACCTATATAAGTTCAGAAATGTATGCACATTATCAAGTATCAGTTAATGAATCCCATTAATTTCAGAAAAAAAAATCAAACAATGCATAAGTGCATTCAGAAATTGAGAATTTAACAGTTTGAAATGCAAATTGAAAGCTGAATTCCCTGCTATCATAAAACCCAAGTATGTAGGCCATTTTCCCAGATATGTATAGGTGTACATACATCAAAATAAATCAATGAACAGTTACAATTTCATCAATGACTCAAAAACCAGCTAACAGTTTACATGTATCAAAAAAATGAGGAAATTTCCTAATTCGAATTGGAAATAACAATTAATAGTTTAATTTAGTGGTTGGTAATTGATGATACATGTGAGAGAGTGTTAGAGGGTGTCTTCGTGTCCAAAAACTGGACACGAATCGTGTCCAATCACAACACACAAATACAGACACAAACTGTGCACACAATCATCGTGCACGCGTGCACGTCATTCGTGGACACGACACGACACGAATTAGGACATGTACCCGTGGCTATGGGTTCGTCTAGGATAGGGCTAACTGCCTAGGGTCCTGATACGTGTCCAATATGTGTCTAGGTGAGACACGAATACCGTGTCAGTGTGCGTTCTGTGCGTGTACTCCTCCAATGCATGAACATTGCGGGCCAATGTTCTCCTTAACCACTCGATAAGGTCCCACAAAATTTCGTGGGCCTTGTGTCAGTCATCTAGGGAAGGCTCACGCCAAATTTCGGGTCACGAAGTGTCGTGTCCACGGAGAACTGGGACACGGGCAGCAGGGCACGTGGACGGGGCTGTACGCGTGTGTGCGTGTCCAATCCCGACACGAATAAGACACGAAATTCATTCCAGTCTTCACAAACATTATCATACACATATAGGCCTAGGTGTCACGCCCCGACCCAGAATCACCCGAATCTTCGTCCTCGTATAGGGCGTGATGCCGCACGAGCCTGGAGTTGCGCTCGTGCAAGGCAAGATGACAAGTTCTCAAATGGTTATCTTTGAGTTGAATATTAACAACGAAAGGAAAATAGAGTATATGAAACGATTCTCTTTATTGATATTCGAAATCAGATTACAAAGGCTTTCGATAGCCCAACGGAATTTGCCAGATTGGCTACAACACTCAGGTTCTCTCTTGCCCACAAAGGATTTTACCGTTCCATACATCATGCCTTCTATATCTCGGCCGCATCAATCCTGTTGCATATCCGAGCGTCAATACAATCGCACGCTTCAATACGCTTCGGCATTCCAAGCCTCAACGCGTTCAAGCGAAGCTCCGCCGCGAGCAGACCAATCCCTGAACCTTCTAACAAACTAGTGGGGGATTAGTACTTTCGTCCTCGCTGTACTGATCAAAAACTCACTTAACAAACCGACATTTAGTATTGTATTGATTCATGCAAGCATACAATTTAGTTCTCTTTCTATATTCTCCTTAGGATGAGTTCATGGCATATTCGAAGACTGTAAAGCATGGCAAGCATGTTATTCATTTCGCATAAGTAAACAGGCAAGCAATCTCATGTTTGATTCGTGGCGCAACTTAGCAATATTGATGCACTCGCCCTTGCACCGATGCAAGGTGAATACGCATATCCGTTTTTCCTGTCATGTTATAAGTGCTCGCTATTCAGATCCATCCGTGCAGGATATATGCATACCTTGTACTTCCAAACCTGTCGCCCTTAACTATATAAAGGTCACTAGCTTTCCGGGCTAGAATGGACTTATATTTATCGAATCGAAACATAAGACGATGTTAACTCTGTGCGGTTGCTAACCAACATCAGAGGCCATCAAAATAATCGCAGCAAGTGGCTTATCACGTTCACCAGAAGGTCGCTACCCATCTAAATGACGTGCACCAACAATACTGAAAATGAATCCTTCATAGGCCGAACGGTCCCAGCGCCCTGGCGCGCCGCGTTCGAGGGAATACCCATGCACAGGCTTTTATATCTTTAAGTCCATTTGACCATGCAATGAATCTCATCTTTCATACAACCAAGCAAGTTCGCTTATCTCTATTTCAATTGGCACAATCGCCCGAATGTCCTCAACGAACGCCCGAAGGCCATAGATATTTCGAAGGCACCATGCCGCCTTATCATCTCGTAATTCTTTCGTCAACTTTTTATGTTCTTACGTTTCATACTTCGTTTCAATGTTCAATGGCATCATGCCTCAACTCAATGCTCATCAACCGAATGACCCGAAGGTCCCGAACACCTTTCGAGGTATTATGTCATATTCGACAGTTCCGCCACATTCATGCCAAAACTGTAATCTTTCGCAACGAAGCCATCTTTTATTATCCCGTGCACATAGGCACGTTTCGACCGTATTCCGATGTTCTATGACTTAGCATTCAATGTTCGTGGCTTGCGCGCTAGGGCGCTCGCCTATTGTCTTTCAATGTTCTAGTCGTTCTAACTCGTGCGCGAAGGCACGGTATGGTTCGTGCACTAAGGCACTCGCCGAGTACAGTTATCCCATGTTCTTACGGCTTGCGCACCGAGGCGCTCGCCTTTACGATATCCAATGTTCCATAGCGACTCGTACGTTTGCCGTACGATTCATTTCAATTGTTCTATCTAGTGTTCGACACGCACTACGTTTATCTCTCTATCGATCCACGCCCGTGGTGTTGATAGGTTAACTCAGCATTCAATGATATGTATTTTATTTAAGCATGACGGAGTAGAAAAGAGAGTTAATGTCCTCCCACCTTGAATCAATGCGCCTTGTCGTTTCGCCGAGCCGTTGCGGCTCGATTTCATAACTTCGTTGCACGGCCACTCTCCTGACTTAGCCATTCGAGCACTTCGTGCTTCATTGAGTTATACGTCCGATTTGCCTTAGCGTGCCAAAGTCTCAGTCCATCGTAAGGCGACGATTTGCTTTCGCGGACCCCTTACTGAATAAGGCAAAAGATCGACCTCTAACATTTCAGCGTAAACGTATAGCCTGCACATGAAACCAACTAAAATCAATACTTACATCGATTTGGACTTGCGCCTTGGTCGATTCGATTTCTTAGAATCTTCGAGCCGTCTCAACGCACTTATCCTTCGAGGCAACACGACGCTTAGCATCGATTCACTCGATGCATTCTTTGGGACAAGGCAACTCTTCGCATCTTCGCATCGACTTAGTTCGATGCATTGCTCGGGACAACTTAACACTTTGTATCGATTCGCATCGATACGTAATCGGGTCAATGCAACTCTTCGAGTCAATGACTCAGCATAATGCACCGTGCGGAGCGGGGCATTACACTAGGTATCTATGTAATTAGTTTTTCAAAAATCGAAAATAAAATCCTTTGTGGCATTTAATCAAACACCTATACACACATCATGACACGTGTCCGATACGGACACCAAACGGACACGAAACGACACAAATCCAATACCTACTGCTAGGGGAGACCTAGGGCTTCCTATCCATGCAAAGAAAACTAAATTTGGTGGAGGGAATAGGGATTTACCTATATGTTGAAATTCCAATAAAAAGCTCCAAAAAGGGGGTTTCTCCTTGTTAGCCAAACTCTCCAAATTGTCCCAAGGCTGGGATTATCTTCCATGAACAGCAAGAGGGAGACAATTAGAATCTAATGCAAGTGGTTTGAGGCAAAAATGAGTTAAAATGGAAAAGTTATGGATTGGGGAAGATGACTATACCTCTTTCTCCAAGCTTGAGAAGAAAAATAATAAAAGAGGCAAGAACAAATGGAAGAGGCATTAAATAGGGTGTGGAACCCTAGGTTGGCTGCCATGGGCTGATTAGGGTGAGGGTTTGTTACATGGTGTGGGCCTATGGGCTTTAAGTCTCAAGTCATTTGACTTATGAAGTCATAAGCCATTCTAGCCTAATCAACTCGTAAACTCTCCAAACAAGTTCCCATGAGTTAAACCTCACTAACTTAGGTCAAACCAAGATTACTTAACCTAACAAAGTGGCCATAACCTAGGTTAGTCTCCTAGTCAACACTAGTCAAAGTCAATTATAGGCCCAAAATCAATTATACTAAAAATCTCTAAAAATCACTAAAAATCACATTAATTATAATAAATCTAAATAATAAATAATAATTCCAAATAATTCTCAAAATTGCAAAAATGACTAAAATATCCCTCAATCTGGAAATGATAAATGAAATACCCTAATCACATAGCTAGGCTCTAGGGTTACACTAGCAAGACACCAAATTATAAGTCATGATTTAAAATAATTTTTAAAATAATTAAAAATCAATAAAAATTACATAAAATTTTAAATACCATAATTAAATAAATTAAAATACAAAATTTTAAAATTACTCTCATCTGGAAAAACTGGGTGTTACATCAGAGAAAGACACTTGCATGCCACTTGCACCACCCATCTGTAATGCATATAGTTCGTATTACGTATTTTGGAATACGTGTACATATTTTCTTGTATTGTATGATTTCTTGCTTGTCTTATCTTGACATTACATGGCTTGGTCTATTTTGGGTTGGTTCGGCTAGGCTTGGGTTGCCTTGGTTCATCATGAACCAAGGGGAGAACCCCTATCTACCACCACCATCACCATTTATTAACTCATTCCCTTATTCTCTCTCTTCATTTACTTATTCTTCTCCACCATTACTTCTTCAACCACCAGAAGAGAGAGAGAGAGATCTTAGGCAAGTAAAACTTGCTTCATGATGGATCTCAAGTTTTATTGTTCCATTCTCTTCCTTACTTGACTCTAAGCCTCTTTAGAACTTGGCATTTTGGATTTGATGGATGGATTTTTGTAGATCTAAGTTTGTAACGTTTTGGTTTTTTTGGTTTTGATCTCTAAAACTTGGTTATTTTCGAAAACTAATAGTTCTATGTTGTAGAGAATTCAATTTTATGCAGTTTTGGCTTTGTTTCGCTTGATTTCGACTTTGGATGAGGAAGTTATGGCCATGGCAAGTTTTTGGAACTTTTATGGCTGAACTTGCTGATTGGGGACGATGACCCCCATGCGCCCGGGAGGCCATGCGCTGTGAAGTCCCGGCAATGTATCCCTTAACTCCGAGCGTGTCATGCGCGTAGTTTCCTTACGCGCATGTACTGAAGACGCAACGTGAGTTTCCCACGCACCGATGTGCAGGAATTTCCACGCGCCGATGTGCAGGAATTCCCACGCGCCGATGCGCAGGAATTTCCACGTGCGGATGTGCAGGAATTCCATGCGCCGGAATTGCTCTATTTCACTGTCTTTGCCTATTTAAGTTGTTTTGTAGCTAGAATCTTAAAAAACTCAAAACATGAAAGTTGTAGATCTTTTCTTGGCTTCAAGAATATGTCACTAGTTATTTTGTGCAAGTTTCTCTCATTCATGATAATGTAAGAATAGAACACGATAGTGGCCCGCTGTGGCGCACTCTTGACAAGTAAACTGACATGATATAACTCGACATGCTGTTACGACAGCTAGCCTGACATGACAAGTATGAATGACCTGGACATCGTGGACGATTGCGTTTGTACAAATAAACCAGTACTATCTTGCATCATGTCTAGGATAGGGATCCCTGAGTACCACGGTCAGGGATACCTACAGTAATTGACTAAGACTAATAAACTAGAATAATTTAGTAGACATGAAGAGATTTTCAGCTACAGGCAATCCCGTTATCTGGGCACATCAAGTGGACTTGTAGCCTACCGACGAGTAGGGCACATTTTCAGTACACAGTCACGTGTTGCATTCTTCATAAACGAACATTCGACCTGGATAACCGGATGGTCTGCAGGGCTTATGGCTGTTGGGATAATCTCATTGCATCTTGCTAGTAACTAGGCCTGTGATAACCCTACTTAGTTAAAAGTATCAAGCCATACTCTTGATTGGCCGTGATTGATTGGATGGAGATTATTCCAGCTTAGTCTTATCCTGATCCTGTGCAAGATTGTGACATGACATGATTATTAATACTTGCCTTAACAATAACGATCGGTGGTCCAGTTCTGTTCAGGCGAAGGGTTACAACCCTGATCCTTGTTTGGTTTAAGGGTTGTAGCCTGGCTTCCGGAGCAGTTCTGTGTCATCTCTTCGTTTATTATCTTATTGCACCCCATGCCATGCTCGTCATGTTTCACCTTACTTCAACAGCATGATTAATTATGTATACTGGCCTTAACAATAAAGATCAGGGGTCCAGTTCTGTTCAGGCAAAGGGTTATAATCTCGGTCCTTGTTTGATTTAAGGGTTATAACCTGGCTCTCGGAGCAGTTCTATGTCCTCTCTTCTTTTATTGTCTTTTCTGTACCAATAGTATTTGAGACGGGTTTCTATTCAGGTGAAGGGTTACAACCCTGATCCTTGTTTGGTTTAAGGGTTGTGACCTGGCTACTTGAATGGTTTCCTCGTACTCAGTTTACTGTGGTTATCTTTATTATTATTATCAGTTCTTTATTTATTACCTTTAATATTCCATTGTGATATGCTGGGTTTTAGTTCCTAAGTGAAGCCACCTTTGTGGTACTTGCTCTTTCTGGGGTCTGACCCAACTGGTTTTGTATGGCCAGATATCGGAGCAGCAACAGAGGATCTACCTGTCTTCCAGCCAGATGGTGACCACCAGGCGTAACCCTGGCAACGAATGGGTTTCTTTTTGTCCTCTCACTTTATTGTAAAAATTATTCTTTTGAGACGTTTAGCCGGCGAGCACGTGTTAGCTCGTATTGCATCTTTATTTACTGTCTGCCCACGGGCTGTAACATGATTGACAGATCCTAGGGTTGATCATGTATGACTGAACTCTTGCTAGTCTTGACATTTTTTACGACTAGCTTCATGATCATCCAATATATAATGTATGGGACACCTTGCTATTATATATTTGGTGCTCTGACATCTTATAACTATTATTGCTTGCTTGAGATTGAGACAATAGGCTTGTTCATGACCATAGGAGACTGTTGGCTTGTAGTTAAACCCTCATGTATCTAGACAGCTGTGACCGTATAGCGAGGTGGATTGCACTTCAATATACGTAGCTGGCTATGTACGCCTCCGCTCTCCAGTATTCTGGTTCTGGGGCGTTACACCATCCAAACGTCGAATCTCGTTGGAGTTGTCTCCACTTGCAGCAGTGTAAGCCCTCTGGATTTTTAGGGTTATTTTAAATTTTTAAATGATTTATTTTCAATAAATATTTTTATTATATTTAGTTTTGATAATTAAATATACTATTCGTGATTTTAATTTTTGGAGCGCCAGAGATGTCAAACTCTCGAAATGCCCTTTATGATTTTTGATCTAGACAAATTTATCTTCAGGTTAAAATATCATGTCCCACCCAAACTTGTTCCCTTGTGCTCTATTTGCATCGCAGAACTGTCGGGTCAAATTAGGCCATTTGAATTATTATTAAATTCCCACTTTTATTTTTGATCATCATGTGTACCTTACCGTGACTTTTAATTTAGGAGCACAAGACTAGTTATTTTCTCCAAACCAATTTGTCATGCATGATCTACTCGAGACGTTCTACACCCATGATCTTCGTGTCCCACTCAGACACACTCTCTTGTGCTTCATTTTTATCGCACAACTTTCCGGACAATTGATCCAATCTCGATTTACCCCACCGAGTCACATTTAATTCCAACTTGTATTAGAGACACCATTTTGACCCAAACTGGTCGACCCAAGTTATGGACACGAACCATTTTGAGCCTACTACACACAAGCCACTGGCGTCCCATCCAATTGAGTCCCCGTGTACTATTTATTTATCAATGATTTTAATCGACTACTTTAAGTTATTTTAATTATCGGGACCCAATTGTGACCCCACCCGATCCATTGAGACTCAACCCAAGCACCATGACAACACCCCTTCATCATGCCCCCACACACACAACACCAATAAAGTAATTCTACAAAATACCAAACATCCAAACATCACTATCACCATCACCCCACTCTCTTTCCTCTCTCCTCCCCACATGACCGGCTACCCATTTCCTCTCCCCCTCTTTTCAAATCACCCCCCTATATTAAATACACACATCACCATCACTTTTTTTCTCTCTCCCTATATTAAAACACCCTTCCTTACACATCACTATCACCCACACACTCTCCCTCACTTTAGCCAACCTAGAAGAACCCCCATCTCCCTACACCCGAGCCCCCCTCTATTTCAGCCACTCTCTCACTTCTCATCCTCTCTCTCACTCCTCACCCCCTAACCCGATAGGAACATCCTCCCCCACTTCTTCCCCATCTCCTCTCCTCCTCCTCCTCTAGTCGAGACCACCACCACCATTCTCTTCTCCTCCTCCTTCTTCTCCATTTCACTTCACCACCATCATCTCCATCATCTTCCTCATCTCTCCACCCTCTTCATCACAACCACCACACCCCCTACTCTACCCGACGGCAGCCCCTCCCAAGCAGCAGCCCCCATGCCATCGCCACCCTCCACAGGCCGAGCCCCCTCCTTCTTCATCTTCTCCTCCTCCGCCTTGCGTTTGCTGCTGCTGCGAACTGCTGCAATTGCTACCGCGTTACTGTACGTGCCGCGCGCTAGGCCGTCCACCGCCGACCTCCCCTCTGGCCGACGGACCCAAGGTGCCCCCCTCGATCAGGCCGCACAGCAGCAGCCTTGAGCTGCTGCAGCTGTTGCTGCTGCGTATGCTTCGCGCACCGCCGCGAGCGCGGTCACGCGTTTCCCGTGCCGCCGCGTGCACTCAGTCGGCCACGCCGATCTCCAGTCTTCACCGTCGCATACGAGGCGCAGGCACGCCCCCACGACGGCGAGGTATAACCCTCTTCCTCCTCTTCTATGTTGTTTTCGTGATATCCATGCATGTGTCACTCTATCTTGATTGAACATATAACAGTAGGCTTTCCCTACATTCATTCTTGTAGATATCCCATATTTATATATATACATATATATGTTTCTATTAAATAATGTTTATATATATATAAATTTGTATATATATATATATGTGTATTCGTATGGGTATACACTCGTATATATGTTGCTATATACGTTTCTTACATAGATCCCCTATATATATTATCGGATGTATATGATGCGGGTATATACACTCCTACGTATTATCTCATATATATATATATATATATATATATATATATATATATATATATATATATATATATATATATATATATATATATAATGATATATATATGTTTTCTTATATATAACTTATATATATAATTTTCCTATATACATTTTCGTGTATATATATTTCCCTTTACATATATATATTTGTATGTATATATTTTTATATATATGTATATATTTTCGTATATACATCCCCTTATATATAACTCTTATATATTTCCAATTTACATTTTCGTAGATATAACTCATATATATATATTCTCGTATATATATTTCCTATATATATATATATATATAATTTCCTTTATATCCGTTCCGTATGTACACTTTTATATATCCTTGTATACAATTCCGTATGTATATTTTTATATATAACGTTTTCGTATATATACTTTATATATATATATATTTTTGCGTATGTGTATATACGTGTATACGTATATACGTATGCACAACTTTGTGTGTGTGAATGGATATATAAATCATGAATGTTTGTTTAACGTATCATAAATCGTGATTGTTGTATTTGTAGGTACACCAGACGATACGATCTTGATCGAGGAGCCCGGATCTTCGTTTGTGCCTCCCGGAGTTTCAGGCAAGATACCTTGCCTTGTATTACTGGTTTTATTCATTCATACTTATATTGTGCACTTGGTAGAGTGGACGTAGTTATGTGTTCGAGTGATAGCTCGGATACAGTCGATGACGGCATTGTCATCGCGTTTCATGCATTCGACTTAGTCCTAGGTGACACCCCTAAGTTGTGGAATCATAGTCATGATTCCCATAACCTTGACACGTGTTACGACACGGCACTGAGTGAGTTCGTACCATGGCACGGGCTTGCGCATCTGGCTAGCTACCAGTACAAGGGCCCATGCTCTGGTACATAGAATGGTTAGGTATGTCTAGTAATTGTGACCTTGCGTTGATAGTCGGAATGATCAAGTGGTGGATACGACTTGTGCATTCCGAGGGATAGGGGAAGACAATTAATAGACGTATGGGACAGCCAAAATATCTGAGAAAGGGCCAAGTCGCTCAGTGTTGCCCGGATGAGTGGGACCTCGGCTCGTGATCCGACGTCAGCCCGTGCTTCGACGCCAAAGCCTTATTACCTACCCATACGTACTAGGGTTGTCTTCAAAGTGCATTCACTTAGCTTGTTAGTTCACCCTTTACAGTTATTCAGTATTACTTTATGGCATGTTTACTCTGTATCTTGCTATGTCCCCTGAGGACCTGGTTGCTTTCCAGATTTAGACGAGCACTTGCAGTTGACTGGGTGCGAACCGGGACTTGAGACAGGACTTGCTGCAGTAGACGACGAGGTGCTTCCTGAGAAGTTTCCTTGACTCAGGGTATGGTGTTGTTTAGGTTATGAGCATCATTATCTAGATAGTCGATGCTCATGACCAGTTATCTTTCTACTTTCAGCATTTTCATTCAGTGTTGTACTCCGTGGGCTTGTACCCTCCAGACTATTCAGTTGTATTTATTTCAGACTCCATGTTATTTCCAGTTTTATATATTTCAGCATTACTTTCTTTGTTCCTGTGGATGAGATCTAGATGATACCACTTGCCTGTGTAGTATAGTTATTTTTACAGCGTAGTACGCCTAAGTGAGTCCATTAAATTGGGTAGCTCACTCTAGGTCGTATCAGCTGGCCAGGTTATGTCCTAATCCCATATGTTTTGGGAGCGGAGCGTGACATGGTTTTAGTGGTGGCCCATGCAGGTCACGTTTATCGTTTCGGTTACGTTAATGTGCCGATTCGAGCCTGCAATTAGGATTAGCAGTGTTAGGATCTCCTCCACTTGTGATTATCGCCTTTGAACCTCACATCGTATTCAATTGTTGATTTTCTTGTATCATGCTTCCTTCTGTCCCTTTTGTAAGGGAATTCTGTCTATTCCAGAGAAATAAATTTGCGTAGTGGACGTGCGACTCATGGCGTTGCCCCAACATCCGACACCGAGCCCAGTGACGACAGAACTCCAGCTCTATCAGCGGACCAGATTCCGGGACATGTTACAACCTTCCAGTCGACTCCACCGATTCACGTGGAACCTGTACCGCAGCCTGCACCAACTCACCAGGAGGGTCAGACTTCACCAGTACCGATCCAGCAGGAGATTCCTTTGCCTCCTCCGCCTTCTTTTCTCCCTCAGATGTCGTGCGTGCCCCTTGCTCCCCAGATGGCCCAGCAGGAGATGTTCCAGTTCTTTCAGATGATGATGCAAGCACAGTGGCAACAGACCGAAGCTTTGATACAGAGTATGACGACGATCCTAGAGAGGATACCCGTACCTCAGCCTGCACCAACTCACCGAAGGAACGTGACTGTAGACGAGCATGATGCGGAGTTCAGACGCACTCAGACGAGGAACTCGTATGCGGAGACGTTAGAAGAAGACAGAGTCCAGGAGGCCATCAACCAGGATCCATTGATTCAGAGGTACCCTGCTACCACCGACGCACTAGCTGGAGGACAACATGGAGGACCAATCAGGCATTCAAGAGAGCACATTCAGCAGAGAGTCGTTCCGTGCCAAGCGAAGGAGTTCAAAACTTGTTACTTTTGCGGCAAGAAGGGGCACATTCAGAAGGAGTGCAGAAAGAGGTTACGGTTGTGCTTGAAATGTGGATCGAAGCAACATCATGTTAGGAGATGTCCATGGCGTCGGGACATGAATCAGCAGTTAATCTCGACACCAGTTCTGCCGGAAAGGGATATGTTTTACACTGAATATTTCATTATTATATTCTTGTGCTGTTATATATGATGTGTTTAATTTCGAGGACAAAATTCTGTAAGGTGGATAGATTGTAAGCCCTCTGGATTTTTAGGGTTATTTTAAATTTTTAAATGATTTATTTTCAATAAATATTTTTATTATATTTAGTTTTGGTAATTAAATATACTATTCATGATTTTAATTTTGGAGCGCCAGAGATGTCAACCTCTCGAAACGCCCTTTATGATTTTTGATCTAGACAAATTTATCTTCAGGTTAAAATATCATGTCCCACCCAAACTTGTTTCCTTGTGCTCTATTTGCATCGCAGAACTGTCGGGTCAAATTAGGCCATTTGAATTATTATTAAATTCTCACTTTTATTTTTGATCATCATGTGTACCTTACCGTGACTTTTAATTTAGGAGCACAAGACTAGTTATTTTCTCCAAACTAATTTGTCATGCATGATCTACTCGAGACGCTCTACACCCATGACCTTCGTGTCCCACTCAGACACACTCTCTTGTGCTTCATTTTTATCGCACAACTTTCCGGACAATTGACCCAATCTCGATTTATCCCACCGAGTCACATTTAATTCCAACTTATATTAGAGACACCATTTTGACCCAAACTGGTCGACCCAAGTTATGGACACGGACCATTTTGAGCCTACTATACACATGCCACTGGTGTCCCATCCAATTGAGTCCCCGTGTACTATTTATTTATCAATGATTTTAATCGACAAATTTAAGTTATTTTAATTACCGGGACCCAATTGTGACCCCACCCGACCCATTGAGACTCAACCCAAGCACCATGACAACACCCCTTCATCATGCCCCCCCACATACAACACCAATAAAGTAATTCTACAAAATACCAAACATCCAAACATCACTATCACCCTATATTTAAAACACACTCCCATCACTATCACCATCACCCTACTCTCTTTCCTCTCTCCTCTCCACATGACCGGCCACCCATTTCCTCTCCCCCTCTTTTCAAATCACCCCCTATATTAAACACACACATCACCATTACTTTTTTTCTCTCTCCCTATATTAAAACACCCTTCCTTACACATCACTATCACCCACACACTCTCCCTCACTCTAGCCAACCTAGGAGAACCCCCATCCTCCTACACCCGAGCCCCCCTCTATTTCAGCCACTCTCTCACTTCTCATCCTCTCTCTCACTCCTCACCCCCTAACGCGACAGGAACATCCCCCCCACTTCTTCCCCATCTCCTCTCCTCCTTCTCCTCTAGCCGAGACCACCACCACCATTATCTTCTCCTCCTCCTTCTTCTCCATTTCACTTCACCACCATCATCTCTATCATCTTCCTCATCTCTCCACCCTCTTCATCACAACCACCACACCCCCTACTCTACCCGACGGCAGCCCCTCCCAAGCAGCAGCCCCCACGCCATCGCCACCCCCCCACAGGCCGAGCCCCCTCCTTCTTCATCTACTCCTCCTCCGCCTTGCGTTTGCTGCTGCTGCGAACTGCTGCAGTGCTGCCGCATTACTGTGCTCGCCGCACGCGAGGCCGTCCACCGCCGACCTCCCCTCTGGCCGGCGGACCCAAGGTGCCCCCCTCGATCAGGCCGCACAGCAGCAGCCTTGAGCTGCTGCAGCTGTTGCTGCTGCGTGTGCTTCGCGCACCGCCGCGAGCGCGGTCACGCGTTTCCTGCGCCGCCGCGTGCACTCAGTCGGCCACGCCGATCTCCAGTCTTCACCGTCGCATACGAGGCGCAGGTACGCCCTCACGACGGCGAGGTATAACCCTCTTCCTCCTCGTCCATGTTGTTTTCGTGATATCCATGCATGTGTCACTCTATCTTGATTGAACATATAACAGTAGGCTTTCCCTACATTCATTCTTGTAGATATCCCATATTTATATATATACATATATATGTTTCTATTAAATAATGTTTATATATATATAAATTTGTATATATATATATATGTGTATTTGTATGGGTATACACTCGTATATATGTTGCTATATACGTTTCTTACATAGATCCCCTATATATATTATCGGATGTATATGATGCGGGTATATACACTCCTATGTATTATCTCATATATATATATATATATATATATATATATATATATATATATATATATATATATATATATATATATATATATATATATATATATATATATATATGTTTTCTTATCTATAACTTATATATATAATTTTCCTATATACATTTTCGTGTATATATATTTCCCTTTACATATATATTTGTATGTATATATTTTTATATATATGTATATATTTTCGTATATACATCCCCTCATATATAAACTCTTATATATTTCCTATTTACATTTTCGTAGATATAACTCATATATATATATTCTCGTATATATATTTCCTATATATATATATATATATATATATATATATATATATATATATATATATATATATATATATTATATATATATATATATATATATATATATAATTTCCTTTATATCCGTTCCGTATGTACACTTTTATATATCCTTGTATACAATTCCGTATGTATATTTTTATATATAACGTTTTCGTATATATACTTTATATATATATATTTTCGCGTATGTGTATATACGTGTATACGTATATACGTATGCACAACTTTGTGTGTGTGAATGGATATATAAATCACGAATGTTTGTTTAACGTATCGTAAATCGTGATTGTTGTATTTGTAGGTACACCAGACGATACGATCTTGATCGAGGAGCCCGGATCTTCGCTTGCGCCTCCCGGAGTTTCAGGCAAGATACCTTACCTTGTATTACTGGTTTTATTTATTTATACTTATATTGTGCACTTGGTAGAGTGGACGTAGTTGTGTGTCCGAGTGATAGCTCGGATACAGTCGATGACGGCATTGTCATCGCGTTTCATGCATTCGACTTAGTCCTAGGTGACACCCCTAAGTTGTGGAATCATAGTCATGATTCCCATAATCTTGACACGTGTTACGACACGGCACTGAGTGAGTTCGTACCATGGCACGGGCTTGCGCATCTGGCTAGCTACCAGTACAAGGGCCCATGCTCTGGTACATAGAATGGTTAGGTATGTCTAGTAATTGTGACCTTGCGTTGAGAGTCGGAATGATCAAGTGGTGGATACGACTTGTGCATTCCGAGGGATAGGGGAAGACAATTAATAGACGTATGGGACAGCCAAAATATCTGAGAAAGGGCCAAGTCGCTCAGTGTTGCCCGGATGAGTGGGACCTCGGCTCGTGATCCGACGTCGGCCCGTGCTTCGACGCCAAAGCCTTATTACCTACCCATACGTACTAGGGTTGTCTTCAAAGTGCATTCACTTAGCTGGTTAGTTCACCCTTTACAGTTATTCAGTATTACTTTATGGCATGTTTACTCTGTATCTTGCTATGTCCCCTGAGGACCTGGTTGCTTTCCAGATTTAGATGAGCACTTGCAGTTGACTGGGTGCGAACCGGGACTTGAGACAGGACTTGCTGCAGTAGACGATGAGGTGCTTCCTGAGGAGTTTCCTTGACTCAGGGTATGGTGTTGTTTAGGTTATGAGCATCATTATCTAGTTAGTCGATGCTCATGACTAGTTATCTTTCTACTTTCAGCATTTTCATTCAGTGTTGTACTCCGTGGGCTTGTACCCACCAGACTATTCAGTTGTATTTATTTCAGACTCCATGTTATTTCCAGTTTCATATATTTCAACATTACTTTCTTTGTTCCTGTGGATGAGATCTAGATGATACCATTTGCCTGTGTAGTATAGTTATTTTTACAGCGTAGTACGCCTAAGTGAGTCCATTAAATTGGGCAGCTCACTCTAGGTCGTATCAGCTGGCCATGTTATGTCCTAATCCCATATGTTTTGGGAGCGGGGCGTACAAGCAGAAAGTGTGAGTTACGGAGGAGATGCTGTCATCCAAAGACGCCCTAAGTAAAAGAAATAATTATGGAAGGGTAAAGTGCATTTAAACCCTCCTTAGATATTACGAAAACGCAATTAAAGACTCACTGATTTGAAAAACCCAAAATGTTTCAATAATGCTTAAATCACCCCCTAATCTCACTTTTATATTAACTGGTGTTAAAACGGGGTTGTGCTGACAATTTTACCCCTGGATGTAGATTCTCTACACTTACCAATAAAACCCAAAGCTATTTACTGTAGTAAAACTTGGGACGTTTAAATACTATAGTCAGAAAATTTATTTTTCTATAAAGTTATTATTTAAAATTATTGTTTCATAAATTATTTTTTATTTAAAAAATATATAAATATTTTTGGGGAAAACAAAACTGATAAATACATAAAAAATCAATTCTTAAAAATGGAAACTATGAAAAAATGGGAAAAAATACCAAACAAAAAACAAAAAAATACTATTAAGATATGGAAAAAATAAAAAAATAGACAAAACATTCCAAAAAAACCAAAAAAATGAAGATAAATCTTAAACAATGAAAGTAGACAAAAATAAAAAACTATACAAATTTGAAAAAAAAAATATTTAAGAAATAAAAAAAAATTACCCAAAAATATAAAAGTCAGTCTTAAAAAACTAAAAGGATTCTTAAAAAGATGAAAAAAAATATAACAAATATGAAATAAGAACTAAAAATGGAAACAAAAAACAAAAGAATAAAAAGACAAGAAAACTAAACAAAAAATAAAAAAGAATTTACTCGGGCAAAAAGTTGACTGAGACAAAAAAAAACCTCCCATTCTTAAAAAGATAGAATTCTCGTGCTTGACGTAATTTTCGAAAATAAATATTTATAATCTAAATAGTTAATATTAATTAATAATAATTAAATCATAATTATAATTATAGTTAATAATTTATATATTATAATAATTTTAGTTAATAATTTATTAATCATAATTATAATCATCATTATAGTCTTACTTAATAATTTATTAGTCATGACTATTATCATAATTATTTGTTTATTTATTAATTCTAACTATATTAATAATTATAATCTTAATTAATAATTTATTAATTAAAATTTTATTATAATATTAATTAATCATAATTTAATCATAATTATAATTATAGTTAATAATTTATATATTATAATAATTTTAACTAATAATTTATTAATCATCATTATAGTCTTACTTAATAATTTATTAGTCATGGCTATTATCATAATTATTTATTTATTAATTCTAACTGGAATTGTAAATCTTGGTACAAATTTATGTTCATCACATGTATTCTTTAAACAAATAACTTAAATATTACTAAACATGTCAAAAATCCAAAAATAAATTGTAAACATGTATGTTGAAGCATGGTCCGGTTCAGTTGCTTCCACCGCCACTGTCGATTCTCTAGGAATAGGCTGTAAACCTTGGCCTCGGTGCTACTTTAATTCTTTCATTAAATTTCACATTAGAATTTGATGGTGTTCTGATTTATCATCCTCCAATATTAGAAAACCACAATAATTTGTTGAAAAATTTGCACACCTGTAAAATCTTCTTCCAGGATTTGTTGGTGTCCATGAAGTCTTCAGTGGACTAATTAATCCACAATAGAATAAATTGTTCTTCCATAATTTCTATTTGAACGTCTTGAGAATAAGATTGCGAGCTACTAGCCATAATTTGCAGTTGGATTTGAGATCTGTATGTAAGAAAAATCTTCAATACATTAAATGAGAGCAAATAAGTAAAAAAAAAGGAAGATGAAAAAAAAATTAATGTTATTTTTCTAACCAACCGGTCAAAAAAGTAGAAAATAGAAAGCTTGAGTTTTATGTTTCAAAATAATCCTATATACAGAGAATGAAAGAGGGGAATCACAATGTTAACGTTAGCATTCAGAAAGGTATTTTGGGAAGTGCAAAATTTATTTTACCCAAAAAATGATTTCTAACGGCTAGTTTTAACGTCATTTTGACGGAAAGGGACATTCTGAGCAAAACATGTTTTGCGGAAGGTGCAAATTGCTTAAGTTTTTTAAAAAAAATTATTTTGCAAACTAGATAAATCTAAGAAGAGTTTAAATGCACTTTACCCATTATTGAATGGCGTGACAAGCATTCTGATCCAGTTTAGTTTCTTCAAGTCTATTTGACTATTTATAAAATATAAACCCAATAATAATAAGTAACTTGTCGTATTTTTGTAATTGCTTCTCGATGACGAGATTGGTAGATCCAAATTTGCACCAAACATTAATAATAGTGGGCTCTTATTTTTATAATTGGTTC
The DNA here is from genome assembly GCA_029216955.1 of Iris pallida. Classification (NCBI taxonomy): domain Eukaryota; kingdom Viridiplantae; phylum Streptophyta; class Magnoliopsida; order Asparagales; family Iridaceae; genus Iris; species Iris pallida. Next base: position 1,162,350 of record JANAVB010035818.1, read on the forward strand.
TCAAGTTGTCCTTGCAACGAGGCTGGCAACCGACATGATAGGAGCTGCTGGCCTCACAATAATTTTGTTTGCAACATTGAATTATATATACACGCTTGTGACATGCATAATATAATACACCTAATTGCACCTAAAAAATGACAACTTTTCATTTATTTTCAACCCATTGGCATTAGGTTTTTTTTTATGGGATGTCCGATGTTATGCGTAAACTTTGTACGTGTTCTATGTTTTATAATTCTTTTGGATTCATTGTCCCAACTATCATCATTTTTGTAATGAAAGAATAATACATTTCTATGACTCAGATTCATTGATCTTTCGTCACTCAGTTAAGATCTTATATTTTTCTCCGGTAACAACAAAGATTTTTGAGTTCGACATAATGATATCAAAGTGATAAAAACTGAATGATGGGTTCATTACGGGCAAAAGGAAAAAAAAATTGTGACAGAAGTAATAATATGGAGAGCTATGGTATTTAAATGCAAACTATCACCACTGAGCCAAGCCGAGTTAAACTCGATAGCTCGGCTCCCGTTAGACGATACATCAGCTCGCAACGCCGTCATCTACGGTACGGAACCCTAACTAGAAAAACCACCAAAATCAGAACAACAGCAGTAGCAGCAGCCAAAGGAGAGCGAAAATAGAAACCCTAACTCCCACTTTTCCTCAAATAAATCGCTATAATTCGGCGATCTCACAGAGCGAGGTTGGTTGATGCCCAATTTCTCTTCTTCTTCTTTTTGTTAAAATTTGTGTTCTTATGTTAATAATGGGAATTCTTTGTGCTATTAGGGTTCGTTTTGAGTAAATTCGTTCTCCATTTGCTTAATTTGTAGAATTGGAGATTAAAAGTTTTCTATTTTTGTCCTTTCTTAATTTAATTATGCGTGGTAGATAATTTTTTTTTGTACGCGATTGGGATTAGTCTATTTTCCACATAATTAAGCTATTTCTGTTTTAAGCTTTTCCAAGTTTCAATCTCAATTTAAAGGTTGGATATTGGTATTGTTTCGATAAATTATTTTTACTGGTGTTTAAAGCTTTGATCATTGTTTCATTTCTTCACTTTTTTAAATATCTTTTTGTTCTTAGGAATATGAGTACATGATTGTGATGAATTATGGTTATGTCATAGATTTATGAATTTTGTAGTGTTCCGCACAAGAACTCGTGTATTTTTTAAATTTCTTTGTATGTTTTAAATTTCATGCTAGAAGGAAAATTTGCTCTTTTAGATTAAATATTGCTGCGATTGTCATTGCTTTATATTTTTTAATTTACAGGCTTATGTTGGAAGGACACGATACGGACACAGCACCGGTTTTGGGATGTTCTACTTTATTTTTTACTGTGCCGTGTCCATTACGTGTCTGGCATGCGTGCGACGATTTTTGGAGTGTCGGTGGTTCCTATATTATGTTTGAAATTTTGGACCTTGCACTGTTTATGGTAGATTTTGTTCAGAGACCATGAGTTTATAGTTAGAATTTCATCCTTTTGATAATAGATACTATGCATAAGTAGTCCCCCTCCCCGCCCCCCCCCCCCCCCCCCCCCCCCCCCCCCCCCCCCCCCCCCTTCTTTTTTTTTTTTCCCAAAAAATGGGTTTTATTGATAACTATGTTAATTGTTTGAAATTATTTGGTTTAGTCTAAGTAAGCATGCACATTCTAAAAGCTGTGCTTGTGTCCATGTCCCTTCAGACACGTGTCAGACACAACACAGACATTCCAAAATACAGACACGGAAAAATATGCGGTGCCGAGCTTTATCCTGTATAACCTGGTTTTATTTTAGTGGTTATAAAAATAAGATGGAAATTTTAGTTTTTTTAAATATTTTTATGGGCTTCCCAGTGTACCTAATCTTAATAAATATTTGTCATTTGTGGATACTGGGAATTATTTGTCGAAAGGGTGCTTTCTTTCTAAAAGATGGTTGCTCTGACCTATGTACCCTTACTGTGCTTGTTAGTGGTGAAACATGATGTTCTTTCTACAACATAATGTCCCAAATGCACTGGAGTTGAGCAAGCCTAATCTAGGATTGTTCTCCCCGGAAATTATATCATTTTGGTGTTCCTTGGTGGAAACACCTGCAACTTTTGCTTCTTAGTTAATCCCCAGAAATTATATCAGCTTTGATTTCATATTGGAGATGTGTTTTTGGTGAAAATTATATTTTGGCAAGGCCACGCTCATATTACTATTTTTTCATCCTTTGGCTAGAAATATATAGCAGGGTCATACTTTGCTAGAAATATAATAGACTCATGGATTGACTAATATGAGATATCTTTTTGACTTATATTGAATAGAATGATTTTGGTGAAGTCGTAATATTGGGATTGATTTGTGTCTAAAAGCAATGAGTTTTCCTCTGATCTTTCTTTAGAAGTATAGAGTCATAGATGTTTTAAAATTGGACAACACATGCCTTGCAACATAACAACAATGGACCTAGATTAGAGTTGTGGGATATATTATGTATCTATAGATTGGAATTGCATTTTGACTGTAACTCATTGGAGTTGAACTGTCTACTGAAGTGAAGATAATTTTTTATTTGCTTGTTTTATATGTTGATGTTGTCAAAAGTAGGTGTCTTTAAAATAATATGTTTGAATCAAGGATTGCATTTAGTTCTCTAACTGATTGTCTTGCAACTCTTGAGGTTGAATGTCCAAATAATTGTGTAATTTTAGCTGTTTACATTTTTTTATGTTAGCAGAAGGAAAAGGTCCTAGTCAAAGGGGACAGACCATGGCATGGCTATGTTCCGTAGAAGTGGCTACCTTAACAGCTATGTTGCACAAGTACGGACACGGATAGGGACAAGGACACTGATACGGGTGTGAAATTACGGGCATTTTCAAATAGGTTCAGTTTAATCACCTATGTTACACAAATACGGATACGGGTATGGGCACCATTTTCTCCTGTCCGTGCAACGTGGCTTAACAATCTTCAACTCACTAGTATTCTTCTAGATCCTTAGGAAAATCTTCCTTTTTCATTTTGATGAAAGTTTGTGGAATAAGTGGAAATAAGCTGCTTGTTCTAGCAAGGAGATATATACGGGGATGTAGTAATGAATAACTGCATTTCTTAATCTTTATCTGGAATTATATACTAAAATCCTTTATATTCATTTTACTTGACATTTTTTACGTGGGTTAAATTTATAAACATTAATATTATTGATGTAAGTACTTCATGTGTTGATGTCTTCCATAGCTGATATTCCCATGTCTTCTTCCCTCTCTGCACGTGCACTCTTGCATATGTAGGGCCCATCTTGTTAGACAAGATAGGGGAACATAGGCATGCATAGTTGCGTTGTTGTGACTTGAGACCAGTAAGGGCATTTTGGTATTGGCCTTTTGTTTGGCTAGGCACGTACACTATCAATGGATGCTCTATAATTTCTCGTGTTAGCCTTGAATCTATATAGTGATACACTGATAATTGTCTTTTGATTGATCTAGAGTTGATATCACCTTATTTTCATCATACACGAGCATTTTTTTTTTTCAATACTTTATTTCATACTTTAAGCGTGACCGATATCTAAGACACCTGTGTTGCATTAGAAATGCTGAAGTCCTGGTGGTGGCATCTAACTACTTTTTACAAGTTATTTATTACTTTTCACAATGAGGTGGACTATCCTAATGAGGAAAAATGGCAAGCCAAATTCTATTATTTATTGTCTAAGTGTGTTTTTTTTCCCTGGTCATCCTAAAAGAATAAATAATATTAGTGGCCTGCTATGCACTTAAAAGTGGTAGCAAAGTGGTCGATACCGCTTTTTGACTAGTCGGGAGTAGTTGTCAAAAAAGGGTAAAAAAATAATCATGTTATTTTTAATATTAGTACTAATTCTACGTAATAATATTCAATGTCCTCTCTCTCCCTCTATAATTTATTCTCTCCCTCGACTTTACTTTCTCTACAATTTATTCTCTTCATGCTTATACGTGTATATCCCAACAGCTTCTTTTATAGGGAGCGGAATTTGTCCAAGTATATAGCATCAACTTTGTTACACTTTCTATATTTTGCTAAAAGCCCACTTTCTATATTTTGCTAAAAGCAAACTAACACCCATCCATATATGAAACCAAGCTACTTGGATTCAAATATGACTCTTACTTCACTAAGACTAGAAGCTATCAAATATAACTCTTAATAAATATCAAATCTATTTATAAGTTAAGTAGGATTTGGATTTTATTTTCAACAAAGTAGTGAGAAACTATACACATTGCTTCATTAAATTTTCATTGGAAAAGAACAACACGTTTTAAGACAAAAAATCACTTGCGAAAAGAATTCTCTGTTGTCAAGGGGTATTTTCCAATTGATCTAATTAACCTAATATTATTATCAATACCACGTACATCACAAGGTTCCAGTCTCCCTAATCTTTGACATTGATTTGAAAATATTCCATTTATTGATTTGACAATTTTCAATTATGTTACATAATATATCCAAAGCGGTAAAAATTGTAAAAACGGTTAAAAAGCGACAAAATGATGACTAGCCAGTGGTTTTCAAGGGCCGATTTTCTTACCCGTTTTTCGTGAAAAATCAGATGTTGCTACAAAGCCAGTCGACTGTCAACTAGTCGCTGACTAGTCCCCACTTTAACTGCATAGGTGGCTTGTCATTAGGAACTGTTGGTAAAGGCTGTAGAAATTTCACCTTATTGTGCATTTGTACGAGCATTTATTTGATTGAGTTAATCTCCAGCTGATGATGTTCAGCAGACATGCTTTGTTTTACCTGTCTGTATCTTGTGGTCTAGTACTAAATGTGCTAAATATTATATATGTTGAGTTAGTCTTTTTGATGAGAATCTGTTGGAATTTCTATTTTGTAGGATTCATGAAGTTCAAAGCTTCTTCTGAATAGCTGTTTGGGTTTTCTTCTCATCCAATCTTGAGTAAATTTCAATGGTCTTCCTCTATCAAAAGTGACACAGATATGCTAAGGGCCCTGTAGCCTTTTGATCCAAGTTCACCGCAACTCCTCAACATTATGGACAGGGCAGATACTTCAGGCTTCGTGAGTGGTGGAGGTTATATGTTAAAGTTTCACATGTATTTCTACTTCATTTATACTAGTTTTTCTCTCAAGGATAACGCATTAGTAAGGGTATTTTAGAATATAGAAGTTCATCTACCCCTCATTGAACAAATTCAATCCAACTTCTGCACCAAAAGCAAATGGATCGGAACATTACCCATCTCTTGTTTCATGGAAATGGAACATCGGTGAATTCTTCAATAAATGGAACAGACTATATTATGATTTGCGACAAGAATGACAGCTCGGGTGACACTACATTGCGTTTGGATTGCCAAGGGTTTGAGGCTAATAATACTCTTGGAATGATATTTCCTCAAGGCAGCTGTGATCCTTTCTCTGCACAAGATGATGGCTGTAAGTTGGTACTTGGATTGGGTCCGACTCCCACTTCATACTGTGCTGATTTCCCGTCAGGGCTCACCAAGAGCAAAGAATCCGTCAGTATGCCTTCTGGAGCTGATTCTAGTATGTTACAGCTTGTGCTTGGCACCCCGATTGTGGATGAGAGTTCTACTTTATCCAAAAGGATGTCGGGCGGCTACATGCCATCCCTCTTGTTTGCGCCAAGGGCAGAAGAAAGTGTGAGCCAGCCAGGGACTCATGACCTATTAGACCTTGGGAGCGACATCAGTGTTCACCATCATAAGCATCAGTTCAGTCCTGAACCCTCAGCCACTACTGATTGTTCCATCGGTGGTGCATCTGATCAACACCAGGTCAACCACCATCATCCAAAAAAGTGCCGTTTCAAGGGATGCACGAAAGGAGCAAGGGGTGCTTCTGGTCTTTGCATTGCGCATGGTGGTGGACAACGGTGCCAGAAGCCCGGTTGCAACAAGGGCGCCGAGAGCAGAACAGCATACTGCAAGGCCCATGGCGGCGGCCGCCGCTGCCATCTGCTCGGGTGCACCAAGAGCGCAGAGGGGAGGACTGACTTTTGCATTGCCCATGGCGGTGGGCGGCGATGCAACCACCTAGGGTGCACCAAGGCAGCACGGGGCAAGTCTGGACTCTGCATCCGGCACGGTGGTGGGAAGCGCTGCTCTGTTGAGGGTTGCACTCGAAGTGCTGAGGGTCAGGCTGGCTTGTGCATCTCCCATGGCGGGGGCCGCCGATGCCAGTTCCCGGGATGCAACAAAGGTGCCCAGGGAGGTACTATGCACTGCAAGGCCCATGGCGGTGGAAAACGGTGTGTGTTTGAGGGATGCACTAAAGGGGCAGAGGGGAGCACTCCGTTGTGCAAGGGTCACGGTGGAGGTAAGAGATGCCTCTTTGAAGGGGGTGGAGTGTGCCCGAAGAGTGTCCATGGCGGGACCAACTACTGCGTGGCACATGGAGGCGGCAAGCGTTGTGTGGTGCCAGGGTGTACCAAGAGCGCAAGGGGAAGGACCGATTGCTGCGTGCGCCACGGAGGAGGGAAGAGGTGCAAATCGGAGGGGTGCGGAAAGAGTGCTCAGGGTAGTACGGACTACTGCAAGGCGCACGGCGGGGGCAAACGCTGCAGTTGGGGAGGGTGCGAGAAGTTCGCAAGGGGGAGGAGCGGGCTGTGTGCAGCCCATGCCAGCATGACGACAGTATCGAAGGAGGGCAGTGAGGGAATGATTGGTTCAGGGCTTTTCAGAGGGATTGTATCATCGACATCAGTGGCAGTGACGACGACTACAACTGCAGGGAGCAGCGACCGCGCGTCATCAGATCTGAGCGCCGTGTCAGATTGCGCCCAGTCTGCAGATATTGCAGGAAGGCGGAAGCTATTCATACCTCAGGTGCTGGTTCCAACTGAGATGAAGGCGGATGTGCAGGAGAAGGGGTATGGATTTGCGATACCGGAGGGAAGGGTACATGGTGGCGGATTGATGTCGTTGCTCGGAGGAACTATGAAGAATTTTATCGACAATCCAATAATTTGAACTCTTTTCTCTTCACACCTTCAAATTTATGGAACAAATGGAGAGGTGAGATGAGAAGGGTTAGTAGTGTTATGTATATACATATAATGTAGGGTTCAGTGTACTCTGCTGGGTGTGAATTGGTTTGGTCTGTTTGTTCTTCAAACATCTGTCTTGTGCTTATGTTATGTATTTGGGATGATATGATTTTATTGTTGTAATGGTTGTGAAAGCTTCCAAGTCTCGAAGCTTATTCTTGTGAATAAGGTTTTCTCATCAGATTTCTGGTAGCAGCATTATTTTGCTAGTGCATCTATTTGAAGATGGCATTTTCTTAGCTGTTCAATGTCTTTGCCAATTCTGAAGTCTATATATGTTGTTTAAGTTATTCTTGAGCTCTCTTATGGTTGAATTGGTTGCACAATTGCAATTTTTTTCTCTTTTTTTTTCTTCCTTTGCCCAAGTGTCAGCTAAGGACAGCCTGTTCTGATCGTGTTGTTGCTGCTTTGTATCAATTGGCACTCTTTTAAATGTGCTTTTTATGTACTCTCCCCACCGCCATTATTGGCTCCTCCTTACCGAAGAACCTCAGTTCTAGCTCAATAAACCCCTCTGAATCGACATCCAATGAATCGCCTACGGAACTACAACCGCTGGCGCTGCCAACGGCACATCTTGTGGCATTCAAATTTAAGTTTTTATAAGCTCAACATTATTGACTATTGTGAAATGTAGTGATGGAAACGGGTCCATTCCTATGATGACTGCATGCATGCAACATTGATGTATTACTTTTTTCATGCAACGAACCTTGGAAAAAGAAACGAACCTTGGAGAAGGAAGAACGAAATCTTGAGAGGTGAAATGGCTATTGTTTTTTTTTTGGTATTCTCAATGCAATGAATGTGTTGTACCCAAGAGATATATTCCCTCTATAAATAGTAGGATTATGGTGAAGGTTGAAACAAGACAACTACACAACTTGAATCCTCCTCAAGTGAGTTTGTGAGAGAAAGTGATCCCCAAGTTAAGTTGTACCAACTTGAGAGAATGCTCTTTGTAATCTTTCATTTGATTCTACTGAAAACGGCAAAGAAAGGACGGAGGGAGGACGTCGACTCAAATTAAGGTGAACCTCGATAAATCTTGTGTGTGTGCAATCTGTCTTATTTTATCATCTCTTCCATTTTTTTAGTTTATTCACATCTTATCACAAAGGCAAAAAATGTCTTATTGTTTTTTGGCTTAATTGCAACTTGATATTCCCAACTATTCTTATTTTTCAACTTGATACCCTAAATTTTTTTGTAACAACTTGATACCCTGAAATTTTTTTGGACAAAAATACCCATAATCTAAACTTAAATACTCCCCCCCTCCCCCTCGGCCGTCGCCCCCTCTGGCCATCCGCCTGCCCCCTCCCAACACCCCCCTCCAGCCACCGCCCGCCCCCACCTCTCCCCCCCTCCTCCAGCCACCGCGCAAGTCCGGAGAGTGTGTGTGTGTGGTGGTGGTGGTTGTCACGTCCCGATTCCGTAGAATCGATAGTCGTCCCCCGGACGTGATGCCGTGCAAGCCTAAGTTGCGCTCGCACAAGGCATAGTCATAAGGTTATCCGAAACACAACAACAAGAGAATGCGCAGAGTAAATTAAACACACATTATAGAGAAGAAAATTTAAGCTTTATTGATAATGAACATTATTTTACAGACTCGATACAAAGGCGCCGCGCGGACTTTTTACAAACTGACTCCATTACAAAATGTATGTCGACGAGATAGCCATTCCATACATTCATCCCTTGATTATACAACCAAAATTACAAAAACACCTGGGATGGTGGGAAGTCGCTCCATCTGTCTTCGATCTTCAACAACGGAGTCTTCAAAGGTTTGATCCAAGCTTCGATGCACGAACGAAGCTTCAAAACACACGAGCGTTGCCTCCCTTCACGTAGCATGCTCCTCCCGATCTATCGCACCTGTAGAGAGAGCGAGGATCAGTACAATCAACATGTACTGGCGAGTGGCTAATTAATTTCCAGGCTCTCATTTGGTTCAAGAATTTAGATAAAATCATACAACTTGCTTTTAGTGGTCTTTCTAGTCATCCTAGATATTTTCATAAGAAGCAATAAGTTACACCAAGATTTTCTCCGGCAGAGCGTGCCGTGCGACATAAAACTTACCATCACTTTTCCTGTTAGTTGATAACAATTTATATCAAGTGTTTAATATGGAGGTCACTGGCATTAACTAGCCATCTTGGACATAGCCTGGTAATACGGGACCCTTGCAACGCAAGTAGCGAGCTCCGATGCAAGTCCCCGTCTTACCGATTGCCTATTACCCAGCTCGGCTACAACCTGTTTCTTCCTAGGCCGAGTCGGTCCCGTGGTCCCGGGTTGCCGCTCGAAGAAACCATCGCCCTTGTCGACAAGTTGTCCATGACCGTGATAGGTTAACAAGGTATAATTTAGGGTACCGTTGGGGCTTGTTACATAGTCGATTCACTTACTTGGTTGTTTTGCTGGCCTAAAATAATTCTATCTCTTTTCAACACAACACATCTCTTTTCTCTTCTTGCACATAGGACTTGTATTCTTCAAACGAATCATTCAGTTTCGATATCATTACCCGAGTTCTCATTTTGAAACAGAGGGTCGAGGCGAAGGAGGTCAGCCACTCACCTTAGTATTTACTTGAGGCGAGAAACTGGTTGGCCGCGCTAGACGTTGCCTACGCGATCACCTGAAATCGCACAAGCAACCGATTAGAACACTGTGTTATTCAAGAAAATTTGATATGAATGCGAAGTTCGAAACGTAAGCCATGAAAACCATCGAAAACATTCACGAAAACGCATTCAGAAAACAAAGCCAAAACCAACGCAAGCGGCGTGAAAAGCAGAGCAACAAGAGGTCTCTCCCGACTCAGCCGCAGAGTCAATCCTTGAGGCGCAGCCCGCTGAATATGGGACTTGGTTCCGAAGAAGCCATTCCATAACGGAGAATGGATCTTAATTCAACCGTTCCCGTTCGATCGATTTGATCGATCCCGACCTATCGGTCCCGACCGAGTCGATAGCGATAGTGTTCCTTTCTCGCGCACCCCATAGACGAACAACGGGGCACGATGTAGGGACGGGGCACTACACCATAACCAACTAAGAAAAAGTTTTGTCCTCGAAACTTAAGAACAGAACCTACCTCTATGAAAACAATGAAGGAAACTTTTCCTTCATCTCTGACTCGAGTTTCTATGTCGACTCTTCTGCCGCATGGTTCCTCCAGAGTATGCGAACGAGAGGGATCACCCGATTCCGCAGCAGTTTATCCTTGCGTTCTAAGATTTGAACTGGCTCTTCAACGTAGGATAAGTCGGACTTTAGCTCCAGCTGGCCAAAATCCACCACGTGGCTAGGGTCGTGCACGTACTTTCGCAGCTGGGAGACGTGGAAGACATTGTGCACACCTTCAAGCGCCAGTGGTAGGACAATTTTATAGGCCACTGGGGCGACTCGCTCGAGTATTTCGAACGGCCCAACAAATCTCGGACTCAGCTTTCCCTTCGCGTCGAACCGAGTAACTCCTCGCATAGCGACACCTTCAGGAACACGTGATCGTCCACCTGGAACTCAAGCGGTCTTCGATGGGTGTCGGCGTAGCTCTTTTGCCGACTCTGTGCAATCTTCAGTCTTTCCCGAATTAGCTTGACCTTTTCTAAAGTCTGTTCCACCAGCTCCGGGCCGAGTATCTGCCGTTCCCTGACTTCATCCCAACAAATAGGCGATCTGCACTTCCGGCCGTACAAAGCTTCATACGGCGCCATTTGGATGCTGGATTGGTAGCTATTGTTGTATGCAAATTCCACCAGCGGTAGGTGGACGTCCCAGCTTGATTTGAAGTCAATTGCGCAGAGCCGTAGCATGTCTTCGAGAATCTGATTAACGCGCTCTGTTTGGCCGTCAGTCTGAGGATGGTAAGCTGAGCTGAACTGCAACTTGGTACCCAGCGCCGACTGAAGGCTACTCCAGAATTGTGACATGAACCGTGAATCCCGATCAGAGACGATGGATACTGGAACTCCGTGCAGCCGTACTATCTCGTCAAGATAAATCTGCGCCAGGCGATCAACGCTCCAAGTAACTTTGATGGCGATAAAGTGCGCTGACTTGGTTAATCGATCGACGATGACCCAGATGGCGTCGTTCTCCCGTGGTGTCTTCGGCAGGCCAACAATAAAATCTATAGTGACGTGATCCCATTTCCACTCGGGAATAGCGAGGTTCTGCATCTCCCCGTCCGGTCGCTGATGCTCAGCTTTCACCTGCTGACAGGCCATGCATTGCGACACGAAGAGCGCCACATCTCTCTTCATCCCGTGCCACCAGAAGGTCGTGCGGAGGTCCTTATACATCTTGGTACTGCCTGGATGCAAGGTATATTTCGCACAATGCACCTCCGACATTATCTCCTTTCGTAGTTCTGAATCATCCGGAACACATAGTCGACCATTCATTCTCAGCACGCCGATCTTATCTTTCGCAAAGTCGGTCGCACTACCTGTCGAAATTTGCTCGCGTATTTTCTTCAGGTACGGATCATCCTTCTGAGCGGCCATGATCTTTTCCAGCAAACTCGGCTCTAACTGAAGCTGCGCCAACCATATATCCCTGAATCGAACCCGGAGATCGATGTCCATTTCCTCTAGATCTTGTAGTAGTCTGCGGTTGATGGATAGCGAGGCAAGATATTTTCGACTAAGAGCGTCCGCCACCACATTTCCTTTGCCCGGAGTGTAGTCGATCGTCAAGTCATAGTCTTTGATCAGTTCGAGCCAGCGCCTCTGTCGCAAGTTCAATTCCTTCTGGGTGAAGAGATACTTGAGGCTCTTATGGTCGGTATAGATTGCGCACGCCACGCCATATAGATAGTGACGCCACAATTTCAACGCGAACACAATCGTCGCTAACTCCAAGTCGTGCGTAGGATAGTTCTTCTCGTGCGGCTTTAACTGTCTGGAGGCGAAGGAGATCACCGTGTTTTGCTGCATGAGTACACATCCCAAGCCCTGGCCTGAAGCATCGCTGAATATCTGGAAACCCTCTGGCCCATCCGGAAGTGCGAGTATAGGTGCCGAAATTAGCCGCTGTTTCAGCTCTTGGAAGGAAGCCTCACAGCCATCCGACCACTCATACGCGACTCCCTTTTGAGTGAGGCGAGTCAGAGGCGATGCAATCTTCGCGAAGTCCTTCACGAAGCGTCGATAATATCCCGCCAAACCAAGAAAACTTCGAATCTCACTAGCAGACGCAGGCCGCTTCCAATCAGCAACGGCTTCAACTTTCTTCGGATCGACTGCAATGCCTTCGGACAAAATAATGTGACCGAGAAAGGATACGCTGCTTAGCCAAAATTTGCACTTACTCCGCTTTGCATATAACTCATTCTCTCGAAGTGTCTGGAGCACGGCCCGTAGATGTTCTGCATGCTGCGCTCTGTCCTTTGAGTAGACGAGAATATCATCAATAAAGACTACCACAAATTTATCAAGAAAGGGTCGAAATACCCGATTCATTAGATCCATGAAGGCGGCAGGGGCGTTCGTCAGGCCGAATGGCATCACCAGGAACTCGTAGTGGCCGTAGCGAGTGCGAAAAACTGACTTTTGCACGTCGTCTGACTTGATCTTGAGTTGATGATAGCCCGAGCGGAGATCAATCTTCGAAAATATCGAGGCATCTTACAGTTGATCGAATAAGTCGTCTATACGGGACAATGGGTACTTGCTCCGGATGGTGGCCTTGTTCAGCTCTCGGTAATCGACGCACAGACGCATGGACCCATCCTTCTTCTTCACGAACAACACGGGCGCTCCCCACGGGAAAACACTAGGCCGAATAAATCCTCTGTCGAGTAACTCTTATAACTGGACCTTGAGTTCCTTCAGCTCGGCGGGGGCCATTCTGTACGGGGCCTTGAAAATCGGTCGGGTATCGGGGAATGTATCGATGTTAAACTCGTGTCACTCCCCGTTCCCAGAATACGTATTTTTAATACATGTACTGCTTTAATATATTTATTTAAATATTCATCATGTATTGTTTTGTATTTAAATCTCTTTAAATTCATGTTAATTAATTTCCTGTAATTAATTTTCTTTATTTTACTTTCTGCTTTTATTCTCTGCTTTAGCTTACTTTAGGTTTGGCCTAGGTTGGTTTATTTTCGGATTATGGTGGTTCATCATGAACCGAACCCACCATCACCATTTAAAGCCCCAATCCTTTCTCTCTCTCTTTTCATTACTTCTCCTTCTCATTTACTCTTCTTCTTCTTCATAACTCCCTCTACCTACCAATTCATAGGCAAGTGCAACTTGCTTCCACAAAAGAGCCCATTTTTATTGTTCCATTAGCTTCTTCTCATGTTTCTAAGACACATTAGAACTTGTCATTTTCCATTTTGAGGCTTTAATTTTTGTAGATCTAGAAATTAGTTATTTTCGGATTTTGGTAGTTTTGATCTATCAAACTTCTTTGTTTTCAAGTTTTGATGGTTCCATGTTGTAGAGAATTTTATTCTACCCAATCTTGACCTTTGAAAAGTTGGATTTGGACTTATTTTGACCAAGTTATGGACTTTTGAAGCTTGGGTTCAAACCATGGAGTTCTTGCTGATTTGGAGAAGACAGTGAGCAGTGTGCGTGAGCTTTTTAGCTGCGCGCGCTCTTTAGCGCAGCGCAGTCTGCCTCATACGCTGCCTTTTGGAGGCGTATGTCTTGCATACGCTGCCTTGATGAGGAGTCGTATGGAGTACATACGCTGCCTTGAAGAGGAGTCGTATGGAGTCCATACGCTGCCTTTTGGAGGCGTATGTCTTGCATACGCTGCCTTGATGAGGAGTCGTATGGAGTACATACGCTGCCTTGATGATGAGTCGTATGGAGTACATACGCTGCCTCTTGGAGACGTATGTCTTGCATACGCTGACTTGAGCGTAGCCTGACTTGAGCGCAGCCTGACTTGAGCGTAGCCTGACTTGAGCGTAGCCTGACTTGAGCGTAGCCTGACTTGAGCGCAGCCTGACTTGAGCGTAGCCTGACTTGAGCACAGCCTGACTTGAGCGTAGCCTGACTTGAGCGCAGCCTGACTTGAGCGCAGTCTGACTCAGGCGCAACCTGATGTTTAGGCGCAACTGGACATGACCCTACTTACCCTGGATCTTCTATAGCCCTGTATATTAATATTTTATTAGATATTTAACGTCCATTTTATATCCTTACGCCTTTTGGCATAAACTTGATATAATCATGATATGTTAATATTTCTGTTAAATATAGATTGTTACGTGGGATGTACCATGTGTCGTAAATTGAGTTATAGATACCCCGATTGACTGGAATTAAACCCTGAGAGTTGTAGACTCGACCCCACTGAATACTAGTTGACTTTCATGCCTTGTCACCATTGATAATGATTGTGACCTTGACTAATAATTGATCATGCGTTCCTAGTTGGAACTAAGAGACTGGCTAGTCGTCTTTTTGAATTGAATGAATGAGACACATTCATATTAATTATGAACTATTGAAATCGACTGACTAATCCCGAATATTGGCATACAGGCACATGCAGGCTTCAATTCATTTATTATTTATTTATCTTACCAAAGAAGCATGTGTACTTTATGGTCAAGGCATGATTACTCCGTGGTTAGTTTTGATTGTTGCATTACGCTATGTAAGACCTACAACCTGACCGCACTAGTATCATTGTAGAGTTGTGCATATCGTACCCCGTACGAAAGTACTCATTCTGAATGACCATGATCCACGGCATGGTACTTCACTCAACGTAGAGACTATTAAGTTAAATAAAATAATGATTGCATGGAGAGAATGGATTCCCGAGTTCTTACATGGCAGCCCTCTTGGGACTAGTAGTGCCCGACAGGCCGGTTGGTCCCCACAGATACTGTAAATCTGCCACACGGGCAGGGAGCGGTATCTGGTTATATTATCTATTGAATATTGTATATTAATGACGGGCGTCCCGCTGGGACTCGTCTAATTCATGATTGGCGCAATTGATTGACTGGGTAAACCAGCCTTGCTTGCGTATAGTAAGAACTGAGAAATCCTTTATTGCATAATTCCAGGATAACTTGGAACTCACAATAGCAAGCCGTAGTAGTTGCCTGACCGTTTAAATTGATTTGTTTGTGTACTGTACCTACTCTGTTACTTAACTGAGATAATCAGAATGTCAGGACATGACGGGCCAACTTCTGTCCTTGTTTGGTTGGAAGATTGGTTCGAAGTGTCGTGATGTTGTGTGAGTCCTAGTAGATAGCAGAGATCTATTATCATATTCTCTTATTACTGGCTTCATTCCTCATATCGTGCTCTCTTGCGGTACTTGCTATTAGAGGTCTAACCTCTCTGGTTTTGCATGGCCAGATTTAGAGCCGGTCCCTGAGGATCCAGCTTACTTCTACCTCCAAGATGGTCAACACTAGAGGGATGATCGCAGGAGGACTCGAGTGGGTTTCTTACTTCCCCGCCCGTTTTGTTATCTACTTCATACTTTGCCGTTTGGCACCGACATGTTAGTCGGATTGTCTTGTACCTACTTTTGCATAATTGTAACTAAGTCAGGCTGCAGCTGCTAACAATTGTGTATACTTACTACATCATCTGGCTGTATTTTGTAAAGCCAGATATCAAGAACATTTTGACTGAGCGTTTGGAACGCCTTACTGCTTTATCTCACATGTTCTCTATTTCTGTTTCTTGTTTGAATGATTGAGACAATAGAAGTAAAGTGAACATAGGGAGACTTTCATGTAGTATGCACCCCCTCGTCTTGTAGACAGCATTGATCGTATTATACGGTATTCATCTACCCGTAATACGTAGCTGGCTGAGTCATTCCCCCGCTCTCCAGTATTCTGGTTCTGGGACGTGACAACTCAATTTCTCTGTCGGGGGGCATGCCGGGTAGCTCGTCCGGGAACACATCAGGGAATTCTGCCACAACGTCGGTCTGACCTGCGTTTGCACCATCCTGTCGCATGTCTCGGACGGACGCCAAATAGCCTTCGCATCCAGAATGCAGCATCCTCCGAGCAGAAATTGCCGAGATCAACATGTAGGTCGACGACGCCTCACCACACGAAAAGCAGAATTCAGGCACTCCGGGTATGTGGAAGGTGACCGTCTTTCCGGTTCAGTCTATGGTTGCGTTGCACGGCCCGAGCCAATCTATTCCCAGAATGATGTCAAAGTCCTTCATATCTAGAACTATCACGTCAAGACCGATCTTTTGACCGTCGATACAGATAATCCCGTCAGCGCAAGCTAAGTTTGTGAGTATTGGTGTGCCAGAAGGTGTGTTTACGCTAAGGTCGAGATCTAATGATATTACAGAAAATTTGTGCTCAACGGCAAAATCTGCCGATATAAAACTATGCGAAGCACCTGAATCAAATAGTACACGAACAGGCACATTATTGAAATTTAGTATACCTGTCACGACCGTATCTGATGCATGCACTTCATCCCGAGTCATGGCGTAGACGCGGCCCTGGGCATTGGGGCGACGATCTTGGCCATTTTGCGGCGCAGGTTGATGGGCTCGAGGCGCTGGGACTTGATTCCCTGGACGGTGCTGTTGGGGCGCCATTGGACGGTGCTGTTGGGGCGCCGTTGGGTTCGGCCTTCTGGTTGGACAATCAGCACGAAAGTGGCCCCTCTTGCCACAGTTCCAGCATCCATCCTCTGGTATCTGGCAGTTGTCGATCGTGTGACCGATATTATGACATCGGTTGCAGTAAGGCCGTAGATTACGCCCTTGATATCCGCCTTGGGGCCCATTATTCGGACGCTTGGTCACGTTGTTTCCTCCCGCGTGGCTAGGGCGTTTGTGATTATAGGTATGCACAGCGCCGGCAGCACCTGGAGGGTATTGGCGTTCAAGGCGGAGGGCGTGGTTGAGAGACTCCTCCATCGTTTGGTATTTGGGAACAGACACATGGGCGTAGATAGCTGGTCGTAGGCCCACTTCGAACCGTCGTGCACGACTCGCCATGGAGGGCAGGAATTATCCAGCAAACTTGGCTAACTTGTTGAACTCTGCTGCATACTGCCGCACCGTCATATTCCCTTGCCTTAGCTGCATAAATTCATTCTCCTTCTCTTGTCGAACGGCTTCGGGAAGGTACTCGATCTCGAACGCCTCTCGGAATGTGGCCCAAGATATTGCCGATGTCTCGTTGTCGCGTCTGATTGCTCGCTTTTGTACGGCCCACCAGTCGTGCGCGTTCAATCGGAGTAGAAGTTGAGCGCATGCGACTTTCTTGGACTCATCGACACCCAGAAGCTCGAACCGGTCTTCCAACTCCTCCAGCCAATCGATCGCCAACGAAGGGTCTTCAGTACCGCAGAAGGAAGTACGGAAGCTCTTTGTGAATTTTGACACGTCGAAGTTGAAACTTCTCGGTGCTGCAGGCATAAGCTCGGGTACCTCCGGTTCGACTTCACTTTGTCTGGCTGCAGGCTCGGTCACGGCAGGAGTTGTCGCGTAATTGTTGTTGTTGGCCACCACTGTCTGTACAATCTGCTGAAGAATATCAAGCTGCTTCTGCTGCAACTTGAATTGTGCATCGAATCGGACCTCAAACTGGGTCTGGCGTGCCTCTACCTCCCGTCGATGTGCCTCTGTCTCCCGTCGATGTTGCTCATTCAGGCGTTGATTCTCCTGAGCTTGTTGTTGTTGCGCTTCCAGCATGCGCAACATCCGTTCTATGGCATCGTTAGAGGGTCCGGGCCTCGAGCTACTCGAGCCGCTCGAAGCACTTTTTTCGTTCGCCGCCACATTCACCGCCGCACCTTCTGGGATTTTGAAGGTAAAAATACATTAGTCACAAAACTCATTTCGGACTCCCTCGTATGGAACGACATATCTCATCGACACGAGACCAACGATTTGAGACTGGAAACTCGACATTAGAGGCCAAGGACGTAAAGCCGTGCTCTGATGCCAATATGTCACGCCCCGATTCTGTAGAATCGATAGTCGTCCCCCGGGCGTGATGCCGTGCAAGCCTAAGTTGCGCTCACACAAGGCATAGTCATAAGGTTATCCGAAACACAACAACAAGAGAATGCGCAGAGTAAATTGAACACACATTATAGAGAAGGAAATTTAAGCTTTATTGATAATGAACATCATTTTACAGACTCGATATAAAGGCGCCGCGCAGGCTTTTTATAAACTGACTCCATTACAAAATGTATGTCGACGAGATAGCCATTCCATACATTCATCCCTTGATTATACAACCAAAATTACAAAAACACCTGGGATGGTGGGAAGTCGCTCCATCTGTCTTCGATCTTCAACAGCGGAGTCTTCAAAGGTTTGATCCAAGCTTCGATGCACGAACGAAGCTTCAAAACACACGAGCGTTGCCTCCCTTCACGTAGCACGCTCCTCCCGATCTATCGCACCTGTAGAGAGAGCGAGGATCAGTACAATCAACATGTACTGGCGAGTGGCTAATTAATTTCCAGGCTCTCATTTGGTTCAAGAATTTAGATAAAATCATACAACTTGCTTTTAGTGGTCTTTCTAGTCATCCTAGATATTTTCATAAGAAGCAATAAGTTACACCAAGATTTCCTCCGGCAGAGCGTGCCGTGCGACATAAAACTTACCATCACTTTCCCTGTTAGTTGATAACAATTTATATCAAGTGTTTGATATGGAGGTCACTGGCATTAACTAGCCATCTTGGACATAGCCTGGTAATACGGGACCCTTGCAACGCAAGTAGCGAGCTCTGATGCAAGTCCCCGTCTTACCGATTGCCTATTATCCAGCTCGGCTATAACCTGTTTCTTCCTAGGCCGAGTCGGTCCCGTGGCCCCGGGTTGCCGCTCGAAGAAACCATCGCCCTTGTCGACAAGTTGTCCATGACCGTGATAGGTTAACAAGGTATAATTTAGGGTACCGTTGGGGCTTGTTACATAGTCGATTCACTTACTTGGTTGTTTTGCTGGCCTAAAATAATTCTATCTCTTTTCAACACAACACATCTCTTTTCTCTTCTTGCACATAGGACTTGTATTCTTCAAACGAATCATTCGGTTTCGATATCATTACCCGAGTTCTCATTTTGAAACAGAGGGTCGAGGCGAAGGAGGTCAGCCACTCACCTTAGTATTTACTTGAGGCGAGAAACTGGTTGGCCGTGCTAGACGTTGCCTACGCGATCACCTGAAATCGCACAAGCAACCGATTAGAACACTGTGTTATTCAAGGAAATTCGATATGAATGCGAAGTTCGAAACGTAAGCCATGAAAACCATCGAAAACATTCACGAAAACGCATTCAGAAAACAAAGCCAAAACCAACGCAAGCGGCGTGAAAAGTAGAGCAACGGCAGGTCTCTCCCGACTCAGCCGCGGAGTCAATCCTTGAGGCGCAGCCCGCTGAATATGGGACTTGGTTCCGAAGAAGCCATTCCATAACGGGGAATGGATCTTAATTCAACCGTTCCCGTTCGATCGATTCGATCGATCCCGACCTATCGGTCCCGACCGAGTCGATAGCGACAATGTTCCTTTCTCGCGCACCCCGTAGACGAACAACGGGGCACGATGTAGGGACGGGGCACTACAGTGGTGGGGGGGTGCAGCTGGGTTGGGGGAGCGGGGACGGCAGGGGGGTGGGGTCGAGGGTGGTTGGAGGGGAGGGGGCGGGGGCCGGGGAGGGGGGGGTGGGGAGGAGGGGGGGTGGTGTAAGGGGAGTGGTGAGCCGGCAGGGGCGAGGGGGAGAGGGATTGGGTTCGGTTGGAAAGTGAAGGGTAGAAATAATTTTGTCATTTTTAAAATTTTGGGTATTAAATCGAAAATATTAAATAGTTGATGGTATCAAGTTGTCGAGTAAAAAAAATTAGGATACCAAGTTGAAAAATAGGAATAGTTGATGGTATCTAGTTGCAATTAAGCCTTTTTTTAAAGTTGTATCATAGCACAAATTGCTAATCTTCTTGTGTTGAGATGGAGACTTTCATTGACGGTATTCGAATTATCAGCTTGAATGGTCGTAATTGGATGATATGGAAGGCGAAGAAGATTATCCTTATTTATTGCAAGGACCTCTATGCTCCGGTTGAAGGTGAATTCTCTATGCCAGAATCCACGACGCGGAAGAACGAAAGAAGCTCAACCGGAAGACTATTGGCACCATTCGACAATGGGTGGATGACAGTGTATTCCACCACCATTTGTTTATTAGACTTACATTCCATTTTTTTGCCACAGAAAATATTCATTTTGTCACGAAAGATATTTTTCGTGACAAAAAATGTAATATAAAGTCTACTAAACACAAAAAATGAAATGTAAATCCAAATTCATATTAATAAGTGAGATATTTTTCGTGACAAAAAATGTAATATAAGTCTAATAAACGCAAAAAATGAAATATAAATACAAATTCATATTAATAAGTGGAACACAAGTAAAAAAATCACTATGTCATTTAACCAACTTTTGAATATTTTCTGATATGCTTATAATAACTTACAATACCAGTTAATTATAAATGTTCGAAATCCATGTAATACTCAAATATATTGTTCATCAATTTATCGAGTAATGATTGATTGATATACTAAACTGGTCCACTAATTTAATCTCAACTCATACTAATGTATTGGATAATTAAAGCTTTTCAAATACGAACGTTTGAAGCTCTAAACAAATTAGGGTAAGCATATAACAAATAAAAATATTCAACAAGTAGGAAGATTTTTGGGGGGATGGCGAAGTCGGGTGTGAAGATGTTGCCCGTCTTTAACTATAAAGACCATGCCCATGCCCTTGAAATGGTGATGCTCAAAGTGGCAATGCAGAAGCCATACACCTGCCAAAGTTGAACGAAAGATGTATTAACAAATAAGTGAGAGAGAACAAAATTACATTCCTATGAAAAGGCTATCATTTTCACTAAAAAGAAATAGGGTAGTGACGAAAACAAACGTTGTGGTATTTTAAAAAAAAAAGTCACTAAAAAGAAGTAGGAGTGACGAAATCCGTAGCTAATCCCAATTTTTCCGTCGCTACCCAAATTTGTTTATTGAACTATCAACTCCCCTAATTTGTTTATTGAACTGTCAACTCTGATATCGAAAGATTTTGAACGTTTCAAGTATCGAACCATAGTCTACACTTCATTCTTTACAAATTCAAGAATGACCACCGGTAAAGTCACTATAGCTGTCAAAATTTTGATAGTCAAGGAACCGTCAAAATTATGCTAGTCATATGTTCTGAAAAAAAAAAATAGGATTGTCAAAATTTTAACTGCATATCCAGGTGACTGACAAAATTTTATCAGTATTTATAAAATTAGGAGGACTAACAAAATTTTATCAGTCTATACAAAATCATAACTGTCAAAAAATTTGACACTCATATATATGTAACAGTCCCAAAAAAAATAGGACTATTAAAATTTTGATAGTCTATATAAAATCACGACCGTCAAGTATCAAAAATTTTACAGTCCTCCAATGAGTTGTCAAAGTATAGTGCCGGTATTTATTTATTTATATTTCTGTGATTGTCTGTCATAAACGTTAGGGACATAACTAATTAGAACTGTAAAAAAAATTTTGACGAAACGAAGACTTACCGGGGTTGTCTGCTCTGAACCTGATCACAGCCCAGCCGCCCTTGGGCACGGCGAACGTAGACTGCTTGGGCGGATTGACGAGGTTGTACTTGAGAGGATCCTTCTCGGGATCGAAGTTCCCGAAGCCCCACCCCACGACGTAGAAGCTGTGCCCGTGGAAGTGCATGGGGTGGCTCTCCTCCCCCGTCACGCTCGCCGCCTGGAGCACGACCTCCACGCTCCTCCCGTACTCCACCACCTTCGCCTTCGTCCCCCGCTCCGGCGGCCACATCTCCTCCTCCGCCGCCCCGTCCCCCGTGTAGTCGAACCTCCTCGCCGGCTCCCCCGGGAAGTCCTCCTCGTATACGCCCGACACGTTGCGGTAGTAGGCCCCGAGCACGTCCGCTCCCCGCGGCTCCGCGAAGCTTATGTTGTTCATGCTCGCCGACTTCCTCGTCGCCATCGCCATCGCCATCCCCCCGCCGCCGCTCGTCGGGCCCATCGTGTTCATCGAGAGCACCACGAACATGCGCTCGTCCGCGACGCGGCCCAGAGCCGCCCTGTCGCGGCCCCGGATGCGGCTGGTGAAGCTGTTTGCGGAATGGGAGTCGTTGTAGGAAGGGAGGGAAGGGAACATAGGGGTGGAGGAGGAGGAGGAGCCGACGACGTACTGAAACAAGCCGGTGGTTGCGTTGTTGGTACCGGCCGTTGGCGGCACGGAGCCGCCGCCCATGCCGTTCGTGCGGCTCGTGTGGCGGTGGTGCATTGAGCCCATTCCGCTGTCGAACGGGCTCGCGGCCATCGCGTAGTCGCCCGGCGGCTGGTCGGCGAGGAGGAGGAGGTCCATGGTCTGGCCGGGGGAGATCATGATGTGGTCGGTGGCGAGGGGCTCGGTGTAGCTGCCGTCGGTCCCGACCAGCGTCAGCCGGTGTCCGGCGACGGCGAAGAACAGCTGCTCCTCCATCGCTGCGTTGATGACTCGCAGGAGGTACGTCTTGCCTTGCTCTACTTGCATCTTGAAGGTCTCTTCTGCAATTGGAATTTAGTTGCGGAAAATAGTTTCAAGTCTTAGTAATCATCCAAGTCTTCTCCCATCAAAATAAAATCTCGGCTACGAAGAGTACGAAAATTTTATAAATAATTTGACAGTTTTTATGACAATCAAATATTAAAAATCCGGTTGGCAATCAAAAAAATATGTTTGGCATGCTCGCAATAGGTCGTCGTCGCCCCTCCCCCCTTGTGATCCGTGTCCGACCTCCCCGCTGTCGTGCACACGCACAAGCACGAGCGCAAGCACGTAGCACAGTTGATTGGCAATATGCTATGCGAATATAGGAAACATTAGATGCGGGGGTGAGGATTAGGGGTGAGCATATATCGGTTGAAAACCGAAAACCGAATCGAACCGAACCGAACCGAAATATGACAAACGGTTCAGTTTTTCGGTTTTCGGTTCGATTTTCGGTTTTAAAATTTAAAATTTTAAAATAACGGTTCGGTTTTCGGTTCTTAATCCGGGTAACCGAACCGAACCAAAAACCGATTTAGATTTAGTAATTTATCAAACTACCTTCAATCTACATATACTAATATTTTGTAACTCCTAAGAGAGCAATCTCTTCTCCTATTCTCTGTCGGTACTTCTTTGAGCGCTCTCTCTCTTTACTCTCAATCTATATATAGTAATATTTTTTTACACTATGTAATATAATAATTCGTAAATACAATAATGTCATATTTTTAAAATAAGGTCCGACACATTGGCTCATGAAATCGAACCGACCAAAAACCGAACCGAATTAATTTGGTTCGATTTTTTTCGGTTTTTATAAAAACGGTTTGCTTTTCGGTTTTGAGAAATACTGTTTACGGTTATTTCGGTTTTCATATATTCGGTTCGGTTTGAACCGAACCGAACCGATGCTCACCCCTAGTGAGGATCGATTCGGTTGAAACGGAACGGATTTTTAAGAAAATCGATAACACATAATTTTGAAAACCAAAAATCAAACAAATTTTTTAAAAATCGAACAAAAACGAATCGAAATAAAATTGTTCGATTTTCGGTCGGTTCGATTTTATGGACCACTAGATCTTCGATCGATTCAATTACATGCACCGTTGGGCCGGACATTCATATTTTAGCAAATTTGGTATATTTAAATAACAAATCTGTGAAAAAAAAAATCTCAAATAATTTTGAGATAATTCTCAAATAGCAAATTGGGTAGGCCCTTAAACTCGAAAACCGAGTCGTAGAAGTTGAAAATTTGAAATTCAAAACTTAATTCCGAACAATAATATTTAAAATCGAAACGACTAATTCGGTTCGGTCAGAATTGGTTGGATTTTCGGTCGGTTTGAAAACCGAGAAGGGGCTCACCCCCTATATGTTTTAAAGAGAGGGGTAATTTTTTTTTTTTTTTTTTGGTACCTGGCTTGGAGCATGAGTAGAGGTAACCCGGCTGACCATTGATGGTGTAGGCGTCAGAATGCATTGGATCTTCCCCTGTCTGTGCTGCTGCTTCGTATATGTCGAGCACATCCATCTCCCACCATTCTCCTGTACAAAATTGGGAAGAAATTTGAAAGACAAATGTACGAACAATTTCTTCAAAGCTAATACACTGTACATTGACTATGTTGATATCATCGCCATTTGATTACTTGTGTGAAACTGAAACTGAAGATTGTTGCGAACTTTCTGTCTCTCAAACTAAGGAAACAATAATCATATACACCATTGTACAAGGATTACTAGGAGAAAAACACTTTTGACAATCTTAGAAGTAGCAAAATTCTGGTTGTTTTAGGACCGTAAAAAATTTGATAATTCTGAAACAGTCCATACAAAATCAGGATTGCCAAAATTTTAAGGAGTACAAAAAAAAAAAAAAAAAAAAGCTAGTCCTGGATATACAAAAAACTGGATACGCAAAAAGTGTGTTATCCTTAATTAACTTTTGTAGTGCCCTTTAACATATTTGTCTTAATAAATGGGGGAGACTTTCCTTTTTAATTTTCCTTTCTAACACGAAACATGAAATTTTTTTATCAAAGTGCTAAAGGTGTATGTCATTTTTTTATCAAAGTGCTAAAGGTGTATGTCATATTCATCCAGTTCTCCGTAAGGCCTTTTCCATCAAATGGTTGTGGAGCATGACTA
This sequence comes from Iris pallida, assembly GCA_029216955.1. Classification (NCBI taxonomy): domain Eukaryota; kingdom Viridiplantae; phylum Streptophyta; class Magnoliopsida; order Asparagales; family Iridaceae; genus Iris; species Iris pallida. The sequence goes on from JANAVB010035818.1 coordinate 1,187,200, forward strand.
CTACTCCACCAAATTAATGGACCAAATTTATGATTAGGATTCAACTTCTTGACATCTACACACAACTTGAAGAGTTAGTTCCAGCTTTAATTCAAGTAAAATACTAGCAAGATTTTCCAATAAAAAAAAAGATTTAATTCAAGAAAAACACTTGCAAGATTTTCCAATAAAAAAGAATAATGTAATTCTAGGAATATATGCAAAAGATCAAGTAAAAGCAATCTTAGGTTAGTCATATAACCTACTAAGTATAAGGTTATGATCTCTACTATAGTTGTTTCATCTTAGAACTTTTGGTTTGAAGGTTATTGTTTGTGTGGTAGAGTCCCGCTATTTTTTTTTTCCTCATAATAACCTTATAATTTACATATACCGTGTGTTCCTTGAACTTACCTAGTATAATTTCTTCTAAGAATAACCTTATAATTTACATATACTTTGTATTCCTTGAACTTATCTAGTATAATTTATTCTGAGAGTAACCTTGTAATTTATGTAATTTACATATACGGTGTGCTCCTTGAACTTACCTAGTATAACTTCTTAGAGTAACCTTGTAATTTACATATATCATGTGTCCCTTGAACTTACCTAGTATAGTTTCTTCTGAGAATAACCTAGTAATCTTGTAATTTACATATATCATGTGTCCCTTGAACTTACCTAGTATAATTTCTTCTGAGAATAACCTAGTAGCCTTGTAATTTACATATACCCTGTGTTTCTTGAACTTACCTAGTATAATTGGTACCTCCTTGTGAGGCTTTGGGAAAGGATATGTCGTCCCTGGTCTCGGAAAGACGATGATGGCTCCATGAACGGTCGCTCGCGCCGCATGATCGTGCGCGTGCCACCACACCGTTCCCTCTTCTTCGGTGAGCCTAACAGTATATGTGAAGTTTTGGCCCGGCCAAATGGGGCACTGCGTGATGTACGACGCGCCATCGGACCACGGATCCCGTAGCTGTCTCACTCCGTGCCTGAAAATGATGCGAGAAACTTATATAAACTTTGGAGAAGAAAAAATTTCAAATGTGTACCAAGGCATATGTTACAAAATTATAAGGTAAGATACAAGTAAGTCATATGTTCCAGACACTAACAAATATACTAAGGCATACGAAATAGATTGTGTTCATGTCGTGTCGTATATGTGTACTTGTAACTTCTAGTATAAGTAGTTTTTTTAATCATTTCTTAAGGGTCTGCTTGGCATTATTTCTTGAGGATCTACTTGGCAATTATATGGGTAACGGTTATGAGGTATTTTTAGAGTATCAGTTATGAGCGGTTATGAGGAGTCCGATTTTAGATGGTTTTTAAGTAGCGGCTTTTAAACCAGTCCAATATACATGTTTGGTAGTTCACTAACGAGTGATTCTGAAAGTTCTTTACACGAATAAACTTAAATAGGGAAAGGTATCAGTAGGTATAATTATATATTTTTTACAAGGATATAAATGGAATAAAATAATGAAATCGTTCAAAATCGATTTTGGGTGTTTATAAAGCCACCCAAAATTAATTACACCAATTTTTGAGCCGACCAAAATCAGTGCCTCAAAAATTAACAAACAAAAATTTTCATAAACGGTCGGTTCAAAAATACTCCAGAACATATAAAAATATCGTTACCAAGCAGATCCCTTCCTTTTGTTTAAAAAAACAACAGAAAATTTTCTATATGGTGCCGAACTTTAAAAAAATTGGAGAGAGAGTAACATCTTTGAAAAAATTAGAAGTAGGAGAACATTCCGCCAGACGGTCTGGCGGAATTTGAGCGGGGTTGTTTTTATTTTTCTTTCTGAACATTGTTCATCCCCGAACAACGCTCCCCCCCCTCCCCTCCCAAACCCTGCTCAAATTCCGCCAGACTGTCTGGCGGAATTTGGACACCCCGCTCAAATTCCGCCAGACCGTCTGGAGGAATTTGAACACCCCGCTCAAATTCCTCCAGACCGTCTGGAGGAATTTGGACGAGTCCAAATTCCGCCAAACCGTCTGTCGGAATGGTATCTTACTTCTAATTTCTCAAAAGTGTTACTCTCTGTACAATTTCTCTAAAGTTCAGAATCCTATAGAGAATTTTCTGAAAAAACAAATAACTGAAGTTTTCTTGTACACAAACACTCTTTCTTGTACACAAACACTCAAAATGCTACCAAGTCCTAGGGGTGAGCATTCGGTTAATTCGGTTCCATCCGAACCAAATAATCCAAAACCGAATTCGACCGAAAACCGAATAAGCAAAACCGAAATCGAACCGAATTTGTTGATAAATGAATTAAACCAAACCGAATTAAATCAGTTCGGTTTTCGGTTTATTCGGTTTATTTAATTTTTTGATTTATTTGCTCCTTTTTTTGTTAATATATATAGTAACTATATATATATATATATATATATATATATATATATATATATATATATGTTTCTTATTCGGTTTTCGGTTTTGACCAAAACTCAAAACGAAACCGAATAAAAAAAATTAATATTTTCAAAACCGAAATCGAACCGAATTTTTTTTAAACCGGACCGAATCTCTTTTTCAGTTCGGTTCGATTCGATTTTCGGTCCAAAACCGAATAATGCTCACCCCTACCGAGTCCTGTTCAACAGTCGAGCCACTAAGAAAATGTAACTTTTTAGAAGTAGGAAGCTGAAACAGTAGACATGACATAAAATGGGAGAGAAACAGACCAGTGGATGGTTATATTGTGCTGAGCTTGATTGTGGACATTGACAACAAGGGTATCCCATCTGTGAGCACGAAGTGTAGGGCCTGGAAACTGGCCATTCACGCTGAGGATGTTCTTCTTCTCGCATAATCGAACCAATGGAGTAGATTTCACCTGCAACATACAAATAAAAATGAAATAAAATCATGGATTTATTCTTGCTTGGCAGTTGCAAGGGTAGCAGTTATGACGTGTTTTTAAAGTATCACTTATGAGTTATGAGGGATCCGATTTTGGAAGGTTTTTAAGTAACGGCTTTTAAATCAGTCCAATCCATGATTGGTAATTTACTACGAACGGTTCTGAAAATTTTTACACAAATAAAATTAAATAGGGAAGGGTATTAGTAGTTATAATTATATATTCTTGGTGAGGATATAAATGAAATAAAATAATAAAACTCTTAAAAATCCACCGTTACACCGGATTTGGAGAAATTTTGAGCCGACCAAAACCAGTACCTCAAAAAAATTAACAACTAGAGGTCAAAAATACCCCAAAACCACTAGAGGTTTTCATAAACGATCGGCTCAAAAATATCCCGCAGACGCAGGCCTCCCTTTGGTTCGCGGAAAGAAAGAAAGAAAATCAATTCTTTGCTCTTAATTACTTTTATTTCGGAACACGCATAAAGCTACTCAAAATTAGTTGGATGAAGAAAAACCAAATAAAAGAGGGCTACTTACCACAAAATCATGGTAATATGTTCTTGAAAATGGATTCTTGCGACGCTGCCTGATCTTGGTTGATGCACTAACACCCGAAGGCGCAAGGACGAGCACTGCCAATACGAATAATAGATTCAAATTGATGCATAATATTCTTCTCTCCATCTTTGCTTCTCCTCCTCTTTCACTCTGCAGCCTGGAAAGTAAAACCACGGTTGTGTTTGATTGGGCTTTTTTTCCATGGAAAATATTTTCACCACAAATTTTCCACCAATTGTAGTGTTTGATAGCTTATATTTTTCATGGAATTATTTTCCAAAAAACTATCATTTTTCATATTTTCTTCTAAAATGGTGGAAAATGAAACTTGTCTAACCCATAGGAAAATATCATTTTTCATGGAAAATAACTATTTTTCGTGGAAAATAATGACAATCAAACAACCAAATTAAGTTTTAAAATTTCATGAAATTTTTTTCCTAGGAAAATAATTTCATAGAATTAATTTCTTTTCCACGCATTTTCCACCTTGCAATCAAACACACCCTTAGTATGATATAAAAAAAAACTCTTGCTTCATATTTTCTAGTTGTGTTTTGTTTGAGTAATATAAAAATAGAATTATATTTCCATCCAAGCCCAACCATTCACAACAAGCAAAGCACTTCTAGAGAGAGAGAGAGAGAGAGAGAGAGAGAGAGAGGGAGGGAGCATACCTTTGGTTTCATATGACAGTAAGGCTATCGATCATGTTGGAGTGAAGGGAGAGATGAATGAATTAATAAGTTTGGCAAGGAGAAAACTAAATGGAGAGAGAAATAAGGAAAAGGTTGACATCGCATAATATAGAAGAGTTGATAGAGAGGAGGGTTTGTTTACTTTAACTGCCTTCTTTTTATCGGATTGGTAGACCATAACTATGACGTGGCACATTACGATTCCAAACCCCTTCCTTGCTTTAAACATCACATCATCATCATATTCTCCCTTTATTTATTTATTTATTTATTTATTTATTTATGGATTGAATATATTCTAATCAGAATTTGTTATAAAATATTTTTAGAATTTTTGATATGTATTTAGTTAGATAATATCATATATTTAGATTAAGTTTAATAGTAAATATATTCTAGGATTTATTTATGTGTTGAGCTAGTTAGAAGAATTTTATAATTTTGATTTTTTTTTAAATTGAGAAGATATATATGCAATAGTTAGAGCATCCACAGTGGCAACACTCCAAGTCATACTCCAAATTACTTCAAACCATACTCCAAAAATTAATTTTGAAGTATTTCCTTCATGTTGGTACACAAAGGTATACTCCAAATAAACACTCCAAATTGACAAATGGCATTTTATATGAGGTTACAATTTTTTTTTGAATTTTTAATTTATATGAGGTTACAATATCCACAGTTAGAAGAATTTTATATGAGGTTACAATTTTTTTTGAATTTTTAATTTACTAATTAATGGAGGATACATATGTGCTTTAGACGGATCATTTTTTAGCTGTTTTGAAGTTGCATTATAATAGTATAAATAAATAAATATAGATAATTATAATTGCCAAATAACTCTGATAATGTATAAAAAAATTTAAGATGAGCTATCAAAACTATTCTCAATTTATTACGATTTTAGAAAATAAAATTTATAGCTTCCCTCATAAAATAAAGATATTTTTGATAATACATTTTAAAATGGTGTGGACATTGTAGAATTTTTTTTGGAAAATTACAGTTCCCTGTGTCACGACCTCTTGCAGAATATATTTTCTATAGGAGAGAATTCTATAACAATTTCAATCAGTCTTATCTATTCAGTTTGTATTCTTAACATCTTCTCAATCCTTTTCCATATATAAATAAATAAAAAATTTAAAAAAAGAGTTGCACCCGTCTTACTTTACAGTACCTAATTATTTTACTATAATGTATGAAACCTCCACTTTCTCGTCAATAACTAACTTACTTTTAATGAAAACCATCAATGACTAATTGTCAACTCCTTTAGCCTTCAGTGCACACTTTTGAAATCAAAATATCCTCAATTTGCATTGTTCACATTTGACATTTATCTATGCACATGAGTATGCAACTACCTGGGACCCAAAAATTTTGGTCTCAAAAGTGCCCATATTGAATTATTGTAAAACAAGTGAAATGCAACTCAAAAAATTTCTTTCTAGTGGGATGCATATTGAATTATTGTAAGACAAGTGAAATGTAACTCAAAAATTTTCTTTCGTAAATTCGGACAACAGGATCACCCATAAGATGGCTCTCTTTTAGATTCGGTTATCCATTCTGCGTCAGGATCACCCATTCAACAGCACCGTTTTAGATTTCATTATTACTTTGAGATTTTGTTTTGGAAATTAAGTTTTGATAATGGAGTAAATAAATAAAATTTAACTGGTAGTAATAGGACATTTGGTTCTTTTTCTCACTGGATTATGTGCAGTACTAAGTACAAAACTGACACTTAAGATCAAACTTTGAACAACTTCAATCATGTTACTAAATCTGAAATTAATAGAGATTACATCAAGAGATTCTTTGTTCAAAGCTCCTACTCTTTTTCTTAATTGATCAAATCATATATATATTGTCTATTATGTAATAATTTAACCACTTAACGTAATGGAGATCAAATAAACTATGTTGCTTAATTTTATAATTTGGTTGGATCGGGTCCCGCATTGATAAACAATACAAATGTTGATTTTGAACTTTCATAGGTAAGACTATGAAGTATGAACCTTACTATATAAATCTCTACCAAATTCTATGCAAAAAATCCTAAATAGTTGAAACTTATCTCACTAAATAATACCATTATCTATAACAAAAGATTTGATAATATGGTATTATTAATAATATGGTATTATCTTTTTAAATAATACCATAATGTAACGAAAGATATAATACGATATGATAATAGAAATTTATACCATATTGATTCAATATTAGATAATACCATTTAATATTTTTCATAAATATTTCATATATTATGTTCATCTTTTTCTTATAATTTAAAATTCTGGAAATTGCTGAGAAACCCAATTTCGGGGTGGGCTTTTATGAAATGCCCACCCGCTGGATAAGTTTTATGAAATACCCAGAATTAAGTATTTTCACGTTAAATATTCCAAGATTCCCTTTTAGATGCCACCCGCTAGAAACTGCTATTTTTATAATACCGAAACTACCCCTCCGCGCGAATTGGTCATCTATATGTATTTGAATTCAAAAAACTCATATCTGGATTGCGATTTTCGTCTTCTTCTTCTTCACGGGAATCTGAATTCCATTGCTCTCATATTCAGCAGAGATCGCAAAGATCGTTCGTAGTTCGGTGTGTTTTTCTTCAGTCGAACTCAGATCATCGCTCGTCATCATCATCACCATCATCATCATCTTCATCGTGGAGACATTTGAACTCAGATCTTCAATTGTGGACAGAAGATCTTTCTTCTTCTTTTCCATAAGAATTATCATCGCTTTGAAAGAAGAACGAAACTCTTTATTCCTGAAAAAAACTAAATTACATGTTTTAACACTGGAAATGACCATTCTCCGTCTTAATTAGGACGGAGAATGGCATTCTCCGTCTTAATTAGGACGGAGAATGGCATTCTCCGTTTTATTTAAGACGGAGAATGCCATTCTCCGTCCTAATTAACACGGAGAATGACATTCTCCGTTTCCGTCTTAATTAGGACCGAGAATGTCATTCTCCGTCTTAATTAGGACGGAGAATGGCATTCTCCGTTTTATTTAAGACGGAGAATGGCATTCTCCGTCCTAATTAACACGGAGAATGGCATTCTCCGTGTTTCTAACACGGAGAATGGTCATTCTCCTGCGTTTTAACACTAGAATGACCATTCTCCGTGATAAATTACACGGAGAATGGCATTCTCCGTCCTAATTAAGACGGAGAATGGTCATTCTCCGTTTAATTTAGCACGGAGAATGGCCATTCTCCGTCTTAATTAGGACGGAGAATGCCATTCTCCGTTTTATTTAACACGGAGAATGACATTCTCCGTTTCATTTAACACGGAGAATGGCATTCTCCGTGTTTCTAACACGGAGAATGGCATTCTCCGTGTTTCTAACACGGAGAATGGTCATTCTCCTGCGTTTAACACTGGAATGACCATTCTCCGTGTAAATTAAGACGGAGAATGGTCATTCTCCGTGTAAATTAAGACGGAGAATGCCATTCTCCTGCATTTTATGGTTAGCTGAAACTTTGGAGGGCCATAACTTTTGACTGGGAGGTCGAAACGAGGTCCCGTTTGTCGCAAAATGAGCGTATCGTCGAGGAGACTGAAAGTAACAGCTTCACAGTTAGACGGCCTTCCGAAATTTTAGATTCGCAAAAAAATAATGTTTGGACCTCCGTTTTAGCACTTTTGTCGTTCGTCCCGGTCTTTCCGAAATTTTTCGACGAGTTTTTGAAGATTTTTGAGGAGAAAACCTAGATTCGAAAGTGAGCAGCGTATGGAAGAAGATGGAGTATTGAAACGTTTTTTTAAGAGCAGTTTTGTGGGTGTTTCCAATAAATTAAAAGGAAGGGCAAAAGGGTCATTTGGAACCCGCTTTGGATAAGTTTCTCTAATTCTGGGCACGCGATGAAAGTTTTTTTAACGGTAGGTTTTACATAAAACTTTTTTAGTTTTTGGGCATTTCATAAATCTTTATTTGTCTCAATATCAATTCTTTTTTCCTAACCATATCTAGACATGTATAACAAAAATATATGTAGTTATTAAAATATATACAATTAGACATCCAAAGATTTTGAGAACAATCCAATAGTAAGTTTATTCAACCACATTGAAGTAGTTGATAGCCCGGACAAAACTCAACTATTACATTGTAAACAAGTATTTAACCAAAGTATGATTTTCGTTGGCCTTCTACTTTAATTCTGTCAACTACTACGTCTAGAACTATAAACCAAGATTAAGTCAATAGGATGGAAGTAAGTTATTATATCAATAAGTACATGCCAATTGTGACAACGACTTATATAGATAATTACCTAATGACTACTTGGCTATAGTTCCAATCCTTGTTAGCAATTCGGCGACGGAAAAAATTCGAGACGGCAAAAGTACGAGTATAAATCGACACAATATAAGTAAAATATGGTAAAAAATTCGGTCAAAAAATTGTCTAACGAAAAACATTCGGATTAGATTTAATTCGTATTTAGTACATTTCATATGAACAAATTCGGCACTAAAAATTCGGCATATATATATGGTTCACCCACCTCTACTCCTTCATAAACAAGGGTTCAGTGTGAGAATAAGATGAGGTTGGAAAACATTATATAAAGAAAAGAAAGTGAAAGTAGGATAGAAAACCGAAAAGTTTTTCTTTGATTTTTACATGCAACATGTGCAAAGATTCTTAGGGTTTTTTTTTTTGTTACAGCTGTGAGATTTTTAAAACTGTTGGGTTTCTCAGTCAAATTTTTTTGGCCGAATGTTTTAAAAATTCATACGGTACGTGTTTAAAACTCCACAGGCTTAAAATTCGCGTACAAGTCCGAATTTTTCAAACGTACATAAGTATTATACATAAGTATTATACGTTTATGTAAGATACGAAAAAATTTGTGTATAATACGTATTTTATCCGGATAATTGCTAACAAGGGTTCCAATCACTTACATTATCATTTCACTTTAACATTAAAGATCTAAGTACCAGTAACGCTTATAATGCATGTCAATCATTAGAAAACTACTATAGTACTTTGATCAATATCAAGAACTCACCAAATGCCGGAGAGTCGGAGACCACAACTTAGATTAATGCAGCTGCCATTCAGCCAATAGTAACATTATCTTGTATTGCGCCTCGCGTTCTCGCTGTCGAAACTCGCACTCACTTCATTATCAAAATCAAAATTTACATATCATTACTATTAATTATTTCGCCAATCATTCTTTTATGAATATATATAAAGATAAAAAATAACAACAACAAATATTTACAAACTAACAAACGTCCACATTCCATTCATTTTGTAATCCCTAGATACTATATATGATAGATGATGGCATTTCCCAAAAAAAAAAATAATAATAATAAGAGCACAAAAAATTACGTACTAATTGGAGATTAGCATTTTCTTTGCCTCATGAAACCTAGAATATAGCACAACAAATTACGAACCAAGGGAGAACAAAAAATAAATTTTAAGAGAAGATGAGTGCATCCAAGAGAAGTAATTTACGATAGGTTAAAAATTTTAAATTAGTAAATGTAATTGACATTTTTATTCTTAAATAAATATGATTTAATGTAAGAATCTATATAATCTATATTATCCAAATACTCATGGTATTTGAATTATATAATAGTATAGATATAATTTGTCTTAAATGACAAAAATAATAATATAATAAAAGAGATATGTTGCCTATTTAAAGAGAAAGGAGAAAAAAAAAATACATAGGGATAATTTTGTCCAACCTTATTTGTTTGATGAACCGAGGTTTTTTCCTCGTGTTTCTAAGAACGAGAAATTTCTTGCTAACCAACCGAGTTCCAAGCAGTTACAAATCAGGTGTGCAGTACAATCAATATACTGGGATATGATTTAGGACTTGGTAATACACGGTTTAAGTTTGATCCATCGTCACAGGTTACTATTGTATGTAGGACGACTGTTGCTCAGTTAGGTCTCATTTAGTCCGTGGAATCTTCGGATTGGAAAAAGAAAGTGATTATTTTTCGATTGTGTGTCAAAGAAATTGAGGATAAAAAAAAAAGTGATTCACAATGGAGAAAAATCAAGAGGAAAAGTGATTTCATCCATCAAACAAGGAATTACTTTCCTCAAGGAAAATCAAGAGGAAAAGTATTCACTTTACTTTTCAAATTCCTTGTCATTTTCAAACATCGGAAAGGCAAATCAATGAAAATTAAAAAAATTCAAAGAAAAGGAAATGACAAGGAATTGGTTTCCTTTCCCTTCCATTCTGTGAACCAAACGAGGCCTTAGTGTAGTCGGTTCCGTTTGGTTCTCGGAATTGTTTACATGCGAATGAAAAATTAGAAATACTGTGTGCATTGGGATTCGCGTATATATATATATATATATATATATATATATATATATATATATATATAGGAAAACTTGATGGTGAAATTTTTGAATTCCAAAAATACCCTTACATGTATATACTAATTAAAAATGGTTCATTAATTTTAATAAGGACAACTTAATAATTATGAAAACTACCCCTTGATCTTCCTAAAGGGTTTTCCTAAATTAACTAAAAGAATATTAAAATACGTGCAAGGCACGTGCACATATGCTAGTATATATATATATATATATATATATATATATATATATATATATATATATATATATATATATATATATATAAATTAATGTGGAAACTACCATCCATAATTATAGTTAGTGGCCACATCAGACAAATCTGAATCATTAATTCTATTGGTGTAAGGCTGAGATTGCATGTTTTGTAGATGTCATTGTAAGGCACTAGCCTAGCGGTAGTGCGGGGGCCCGCCCAAGCACAGGTCTTGAGTTCGAATCCCTCCTCGGACGGCTGGGTGGCTTATTTAGTCACGACAATTTGGAGAAAGGACACCTCCAATATATATATATATATATATATATATTATCGGGTAGGGGTACAGCTCGGGCAGGCTAAATTCGAAATCCGTTAATGGGTTGGATTAGGGTTGAAGATACTCGGGTTCGGGTTAAAATATTTAAACCCGATCAAAAATTGAGTTGGACTAGAATTCATGGGTTGGATTACCCGAAGAACCCAACCCGAGTTGTTATCATAAATCTTATTTTAGTTTGTATTTCGTAGTAATCAAGACTTGATTGCTATTTTAGTTTGTATTTTGTAGTGATCAAGGAGATTCCTTCAAGTGACCCATTTTCTTTGTTTGGATATACCAAAGGAAATGAGGAAAGGAATTTGATTCCCAAGAGAAAAAAAAAATTGGTTGGTTGCTCTTACCAAAAGGAAATGAGGAAAGGAATTTAATAACAACAAAATAATGTTCCCACCAGAATGTCAGTATTTCTTAGACCGATCTTCCAAAGAAAATCCAGGAGACATGAAATGAGCAAAATCTAACTCTTTATTCTATTTTAGTTTATAGCTGCAGCAGAAAAATAAAATTTTATGAGTGATAAACAGAAGGTCAACGAACCGAGTGATGTGTGACCACATGTAACTCTTTTGGGCAGGCATGATTTTTGAGAGAGCAAAATCTCAACATCAGTGTCCAGTGGCATAAAAGAGCCAAACATTAACTGATGGAAAAGAACCTGTTATTTTGAACTTTTGGGCAAAATTATGTAAGTGCACAACAGTAATGCAACCACAATTACATGTAGACAGCAGATAAAAGCACATTCGCAACCAAGGAACATATAGAAATCCTAGTGACATGCAAAAACAGCATTACCAGTGGATAAAGGTAGCAACATCGAATCTAAAATGCCTTACAAGTCTTAGTATTGCCAACAGAAAATTAAAAGCCAAATTGGTTCGACAAACTACATCAAAAGCTGAAACGAAATTCCAAAACCGAGATATAAAAGTAAACTGGAGTTCGAAATGGAGGCTCTTAACGGTTTGCCTTGGCAACTCGCTCGATCTCATCCTTCTTCTTGATAGCATAGCTGCAACAAATCAGTATATACTAATGTTCAGGTAACAGCACACAAAAAACTACCGCAGCTGAAATTTGCAAAATTCTTGCACTTAAAAAGTATCGTCAAAAAATGTTAAAGACTGGTCAGCAAAAATAGCACAGATACCTGTTAGAAGAACCCTTTGCTGCATTGATGAGCTCGTCAGCAAGGCACTCAGCAATGGTCTTGATGTTCCTGAAAGAGCTCTCACGAGCACCAGTGGTAAGAAGGTAAAGTGCCTGGTTTACCCTCCTCAAGGGGGAGATATCAACAGCTTGTCGTCTAACCACACCAGCTGACCCAATCCTTGTTGCATCTTCCCTTGGCCCACTAATACATCGAAGATGAAAACATTAACTAAGTATCAAAAGGATTCAATCATTAGTGATAGTTCATCATCTTCAACGTAAGTTATTTTAGTTAAAATTTGCAATGCAAAAGGCCAAGAAATATAACTAACCATACTTCAACGTTGATAGGTAAGAAGCAACTTCTTAACTATGTAGAGGCATATGAGCCGCAACTAAAATCTAAAACAAATGTTTGCATCACATTATGTCCAATAACACCTCAAGCAATATAGAAAATGTACTTCAGATGTATGCTTCAAGTACTTGATCTAGTGAAACTCATCCTCGATCAGAGTAGCGAAGAGACCATCTTCAAACAGTTTTATTATGGCCATCAATAAACATAGTTTTTCATTAAAACTGTATTTTTTTCCTTAGTATGTTTCTCCATCCAAAGGAAAATAATGATGCATGTAGCAAACCAGAAGTACAAAGAACGTTTCAGCATCACCACATACAGTCAAATTTTGAAGTTCTAAATTGCTTTTCAATGGTACCGGCATAACATATTAACATGAATGGAACATATCTATTATGTTTTCTCTTCCACTTTGATGCTCAAAAAGATGAGGAAATTCAGTGACATTGAACCTTAAAAAATGATCCAGATATATGCAGACTTGCAGCATTTCTTGCAGAGGTCTGCAAAAAGTATATTTGTAAAATGTTCCATCAATTTAAAAAAAGAAATTTGTAAATAGTCATAGTTCGCAACTAATATGTGTGAAAGCATCCTATTTGAACCTCCTTGTATTTGTATCTCAAAATGTCAAGCAATCCTTAGTTGCAAGACTAGATACTTAAATCATGAAGATCAGTTATAGGTAGCTTTTACTAAAATACCTTAAAACTTTCCCATGTGTCCACTAACTTCTTTGTTCAAAATTGTTACCTAAACTTTTTTTGTCGTTTCATTGCCACGAAAGTAATGAAATCATCAACAGAAAAGATAAAATGGAAAAAAGCCAAAATGACGGTCATCTCTCTCGTACCCACCCACCAGCATCTTTTTCCTCCATACCTAAAAAACTTATTAATATCATAACCACCATCTTCTTCCCACTCACTCATCCATCTTCCTCACTCATCCCAAATTACCACATATCTAAAACCCTTATTAATACAATAACCAATCAAATGAACATTTCCAAATTACCACAGATTCAAAAGCAAGGTTGAAAAAACTCTTCCACAAAAAAAGATCAAGAATTTTATATATTAAATTCTTTTTTGATTGAAGTAATCACTCAATTCAAGTGTAAGGTATAATCCTTAAATGGCAAAAAAAATCGAACACAAATAATACAAAGTCAATTTGTGCATAAGTCTTCGTGGGCTGACAGTTACCTGTTAATAACAGCATCAACAATTACTTGGATTGGGTTCAAATCTGTAAGGAGATGAATGAGCTCCATTGCATGTTTGACAATGCGAACTGCCATCAGCTTCTTGCCATTGTTGCGACCGTGCATCATCAGAGAATTTGTTAATCGCTCAACTATGGGACATTGAGCTTTACGGAACCTTTTTGCAGAGTATCGGCCAGCAGTGTGTGGGAGAAAAGTAGCATGCTTCCCACTAACACCAATATAATCTGAGAGAGAGATGTCACTCACCTGTATCCAATATCTAACATTAAATGTGATTCACAATCAATAACATTAGGATATAATTAATTGGAATATAAAGCAACAATATTTTCAGTTTTACCATGAAGATTAGAGTTGTCCCATGTTGACATACATTTAGTTACTTGTATCTACTACCAAAAGAATGAGCATTTGTTGTGAGATTTCATACACATCAAAACAAAACAAAAAAGTACATAGACCATAGTAAGTAAAAAAAAATTACAAGTCAAATATTATATTAACAAGAGCCAAATGCCAAGTTGGTTGTGAAGACTAACTGAAGTGTTTTGTTTGAGGAAAAGTGAGGGAAAGTAAAAGAAAATTAAAGAGATTATTTTTGTCATGTTTGGCTAGGAGAGAATGTATATATCCTCCCAATAGCCTTCTCCACACACTCTTCCTTACAATTTTTCTTCATCTCCACTTTCTTTTCAAACATTCTATCAACCAAACTAGGAGAGAATGTATATATCCTCCCAATAGCCTTCTCCACACTCTCTTCCTTACAATTTTTCTTCATCTCCACTTTCTTTTCAAAGATTCTATCAACCAAGCAAGCTTCTTTTTTGTTCTTTTTTCCTTCTCTTTCTATTTCTTTTCTCTCTCTCTTTCTTTTCACCATTTCCTCACAAACCAAACACAGCGAAAAAGAGATGCACTTAAGTGTCACAAATTTTAAGATACGTCTTCAAACCACAACAAATTGTTTCCTAGGGTTTTAGAACATGCAGATCATCACAATGAACTGTAAAGAGTGCCAATTTTTGTATGGCAGACCATGTCCTTTTGCATGCTCGCATAACTCTACAATAAATATTGCAGATTCCAACCCTTTCCACAAGCACACACAGACACTTGTAGAAAGAGAGTTCAGCTTATTGAAGACTTTATTTAGCAAGTATGTGAAGCAAAGGATCACCTAATAAAAAAATTGTTAATACTCCATGGATCCAAAAATGACAGGTATACCAATTGAATCGTATCAAGAATCAAACAAGATGACTAATAATATAATATCATAAGTTAAATATAAGCTAGGCTACAAACAAAACAGATATGCATGCTTGACTATATTCTTCTAGCAATGCTTCTCCAGGCCCCACCTACTGTACTATTAAACCCATTAAAATCAACAAGGTTTGTTTCAATGAAGCTTGAAACTACAAATTTATTTGCTGTCCTACATATCCTTTGCGACTTGGCAATCATTATGGATTCTTCTGACTAACAGCACCCACAGTGGAAGTAGTGCTACTTTTTTGTTTCAGTCAAAATTTGTAGAGGCTACAGTGGGCGTTTATCCACACTTGAAAAGTACTAGAAAGCCATGAGGCTCTCCAAATTTGGAGAGTGTCCTAGCTCGTGAATAGTAAAACTAATGGGCCCACAAGAGGGGAAAAGGAACAAAAAAATAATAGCAAAAGAGGGAGGAAAAAGAGGAGGTCGATTTGGAGTATGACTTTGGTATGTTATTTGGAGTGTACCATTTGTGTGCCAATATGAAGGGGCACTTCAAAAGTAATAATTACACAATTTTCAAAAAATTTGGAGTTTTGTATCCCCATCGTGGATGATCTAACATGTTAAAGAAAGCACTTGAAAGACTTATGTTCCACCTATATAGCACGCACAAAATCTCTACTATTATAAAGAGTTTTGAAAACAGCTCAAAATGAGCCATATAAGCCGTATGTTCCACCTATATATCATGCAGAAAATCTCTACTATTATAAAGAGTTTTGAAACAGCTCAAATTGAGCCATCTAAGCCGTACGTATATCCTCACGTAATTAAAAATTAAAAACAAAAATAAATCCTAATTGATAGCTTAACTACCTGTTATGGTCTAGTTACGTGCACATATATCTATAACAAATCATAATTAAAATATAAAGATATCTATAACAAATCCTAACTAAAATATATTCAAATCATATCTATAACAAATCTTAATTTAAATTTTTCAACAATATCAGAAGAATTTTTTTAAGTACAGGTGCCGGGTGATGTTGAGTAGTCAACTGTTAAAGCAGAAGTGTATATCTTATATACATGAGAATCGTAAACCTCATAACCAGAAATGAAATGCTATATGCATGTATCAAGCCAAACAGAAACAATAAATTTATTATTATTACCATTATACAACTTTCAGTACATTATAATTTCCATTTCAAAAACACAATCCAGTCAAAGACAATGAAATCTTCTACTGAGTGTAAATTTCAACAACTCATTTTAAAAGGTATGGTCATGTATGAACTTCCCAAAACAGTTATTAAACAGCACCAGGATGTCAACTCAAACGTTCCACATAGACCACACAACCTATTTTTCTATAAATTAGAAAGTCCCGCTTCTTCAAAATTCAAAGAAGTATATGAAGGAAATTTAAGTCACTATGTTGTCATAATAATCATCAAGAATACCACCAGCAAATGTAACACTTGACCTCAAATACAGATCTGCTCTTGCCTTAAGAACAAGTTACAATGAAATTCAAGGGTTTGATGACATACATTCATGAAACTGGTCACCAAAGAAAGTTATTCGACAGACTTGGGAGAATCAAATGCAGCTATCTATAATTCTATTTATTATTACATGACACGCACCCAGGAAATTTGTCTCAAAAATAAATTCTTTTATCAATGTTGCAGCATTTGAGCGTTAAAATCGTCAAAAATAAACATGTAGCTCACAACACTATCTTTATGCCTTCTGTAGGATAAAATGTTCAAAAGTTAGGTAAGCACTTCACATTTCTTCCATATCTCACATTGTCATATTTTGAAAGATATTTTGAGCGCACAGATGTGGGTTGAGACCAAAAAGTTTTTGAAGGAAAATTTCAATCGTGAGAATAATGGGTACAATATATTGATTAGTATACAAACATGGTAAGAATACAAATGATGATCTTAACAAATTGCGCTAGATTATAACTAAATAAACTAAAGTTTTCTTTCATATTAAAGTTACAACATTTTAGCTTATTCACAACACAATAATGAACTGATCGAAAATTCGAAAATATATATGTTAATAATGTAAAGGGTTATTTAGTTTTAGGGTCTTATATAATATTCAAAATTTGTATTTATGTCTCCATGTTGTCCAAAAGAGAGTATAGGTAACTTCAAATATTATAAGAAACCCTAAAACTAAGGGCATATATTGAATATTATGTAGACCTAAACGAGATCTACCGGTCAGTCCAAGTCAACAGTCAGGACGAAACCTAGACCCTATTCTAAAGGATATCAGACCTAAACGCAAATTTCAAATATTATATGAACCCTAAAACAAAACAAACTAAATAACCCTAATGTAAACTCAAATACATCAAAGCACCTGATAATATTTATAATACAAATTAAAATATAAAATGTAAAAAAAAAAATTATCAATCGTATCTTCTGCACTTGATCCAGTAACTTTTAACTATATATCTTTCGATTCCTGATGAACCGAATGAGTATCTATGTGATCTTACATGATTTCATTTGTTCTCCTTGCAATCATAAAAAAAATTACTGATCTGTATATGATTTAACACTATGTAGGCATAACTAATAAATCTAAACAAAATACATAAAACTAAGGACCAGATCTCCTCTGTAAGGAGAGGAAAACCTAATCAAAACCGTAAAAAACGTTGAAGAACAGAACATTTTCTTATCGATTGCGTATACGTACGTTGACATCATCGAAGGCCCAGCGGTTGAAGAGCTTCACGTCGTTGTTCGTCGTCTCCACCATAACAGGAACAGCAACCGCCGCCGCCATTGGAGATAGGAGGGGAGACAGAGAGAGAGAGAGAGAGAGAGAGAGAGCGTGTGATTTCTAGGGTTAGGGTTTGGCGAGGGAGGAGTCGGCGCGTTCTAGTTAGGAATTTATAAGACGGATGTGTCCCTTATCGGGTCGGGTCTTGTGGTCATTTTTTGGTGAGACCCGTTTACGTAGGGCTGAAACATGGGCTGGGTTCGGCCAACCCAAAACTGAAACGTTTCGGGCTTTAGCCAACCTGAATTTTGAAATGGAAAACTCTACTTAACGAAAAAAACAAACCGCAGCGTCACGTGGCAGCTGCGGATTGGCCCCTCCAAAAAAAAAAAACTCAGCCCCTCTGCTGACATAGGCCAAAAAAATCCGACCAACCGAAGATTGACACGTGGCCGCAGTTCGGATGCGGTCGAAACCGCAGTCTGTGCAAAAAAATTGTTTGAGATGGATCCGTGCTGATAAAATCATGGGATCATATACCCCTATTTAAAATATAGAAAATAGCACATACTTCCACTAGCTTAAAAAACTAGAAAATGTCAGCATTCTTTGTAAATCATCAAAAAAAATTGTTAAAAAGTAGGCTATCTTAAAATTTTATTTATTCCATACAAAAAAATAGGGACATTTGTTTTTTTTTTTTAAATAGAGGTATATGCTAGTTTCTATGTTTTGAATGGAAGTATTTGCTAAAATATGCCTAAATTTTTTGATTAAAGAATAAAAAT
The DNA here is from genome assembly GCA_029216955.1 of Iris pallida. Lineage (NCBI taxonomy): Eukaryota > Viridiplantae > Streptophyta > Magnoliopsida > Asparagales > Iridaceae > Iris > Iris pallida. The sequence continues at coordinate 1,205,827 of JANAVB010035818.1, forward strand.
AAAACTAATATTTTTAAGAGAAAATTTGAGTGGCATCCCACTTTTTTTACGCTTATTTAAGGTGCACCTCACAAGTTTACATGAATGTATGACACCGCCCACTTTGGACGATTTTCGTCTAAAACTAACGGTCAAATTTTTTTTTGACGAAAATGCCCTTGTCTAATTTTGTGTGTCCTGCCTTCCCGTCACACGTGGCTGTCCCCCCCCCCCCCTCCCCCCTTCCCCCCACCCCCCCCCCCCCCCCCCCGCGCCGTGCTCGGCCCCCCTCCACGGCGCCGCCGCACTCCCCCCACCATCCCCGACCTCGCCGCACCCCCCCTTCCGGCCATCACCACCATCACCAACACCATCACCATCATCATCATCATCATCATCACCACCACCATCCACCATCATCACCGCCACCCCCCCCACCCCCACTCCCGCTCCGCCCACCCTTCCTTTTTTTTATTCTTGATGAGAAGAAGAATAAGTTATCATGGAGAGGAATCAAGAAGGGAGGAGAGGATCCATGGCGGCTTCGGCGACGACGATGAACAGTGGTGGTCCGTCGAGGAGACGACAGCAGAGGAATTCATCATGTAAGGAGTTGAAAAAGGACCATCATCACCACCACCATCATCTTCGGCTAAGAGTCTCTCCAGGTTATCGTCCTTTTTGCAATAACAAGAAAGAGGACCATCATCACCACCACCATCATCTTGCATATACCCCATAGAGTAAAAGGACCATCATCATCTTCGGCTAAGAGTCTCTCCAGGTTTGTTCAAATTTTTCGTCCAGCTATGTAGTGGAATTCATAACTTTTTCTTGATTTTTTTTTTTGGTGGGTTTGATTTAATTTGAGCAGAGGATGATGATGGCGGTGGAGGAAGGATGGAGATGTACATATCCAGCAGCAGCAGCGCGCGTGCGGCAGCTAGGGCAGCAGCAGCAGCAGAGCGCGGCGACGACGGCGGGGGCTAGGGGGCGGAGCGGGAGGGGGGAGGTGATGATGGTGGATGGTGGTGGTGATGATGATGATGGTGATGATGTTGGTGATGGTGGTGGTGGTGATGGCCGGAAGGGGGGGTGCGGCGAGGTCGGGGAGGGTGGGGGGAGTGCGGCGGCGCCGTGGAGGGGGGTCGAGCACGACGGAGGAGGGGGGAGACGAATAGTTGACGCGGGGAAGAAGAGAGCAGATAGGGGATATTTTCGTCAAAAAAAATTGGTCAATGGAGTTGACCGTTCGTTTTAGACGGAAATCGTCCAAAGTGGGGGGTGTCATACATTCATGTAAACTTGTGGGGTGCACCTTAAATAAGCGTAAAAAAAGTGGGGTGCCACTCAAATTTTCTCTATTTTTAATATAAATTTTTTAGAAATTTTGTGTTTTCACCCCACTTATTCTACCCAAATTCAAGAAGCACCACCCCAATAACCCAACATCCACATTTTTGAGAGAAACCGTCATTCACTAACGATCAACTACTTTGATCATTTTTTTTAACAAAAATATCATCATCTTCTTCCCCACGACCCCCACCCCAAGCCCCCGCACCTGCCCCCTCCGCTGCCCGCCGTGCGATCGTGCTGGCTGTTTATGGTGGAATATTGATTCACAATATTGGTTTAGCTTAATAAAAATTTATTTCCGAAAAAATTGAATAGCGGGTACATCCACAAAATATTAGAATCATGTCCCATAAGAATTGGTGGATATTTTTTATTTTTCTCTATATATATTTTCAGGTTTTTTTTCTTTTTTTCTTTTTTCTCTCATTTTCTTCATTTCTTTGAAATAATTTTTCATTTTTAACTCTTTCTATTTTAATCTTTTTTTAAAAGTTTTTTTTCCTCTTTTATTGTTTCGAATCTTATTTTCCTTTGTTAATAAGAATTTTTTTATTTGTTTTAATTTATAATTTGTTAAACTTCAATTTTTTTTCTTTTTCTCATTGTTTTATGCTTTCTATATTTTAAAAAAACGTTAAATTTTTTTTTGCTTATAAAAAAGACACTTTTTCATTTTCATTTTTCCCTATTTTAAAAATTTTTCTTTTGTCTATACGTTTTTTTAAGCTTATTATTCGTTCTTTCTTTCTCATTTTTTTTATCTTTTCTTTGTCTTTTTAATTTTTTTATTTTATAAAAATCATTAATTTGTTTTTTTCTTCTTTCTATTCTTTACAAGATTACTTTTTGGGTTGGATTTGTTTTTCGTTCCCGTGAGTTTTTGGAATAGATTCAGTACGAATCGAGTTGTACAAAATAATTTATAAGTAAAAGAATGTAACGATGTCAATTATATTTGGACCGTGTTCTTTCGAATGCTGAATACTAACATATCACTTTAACCAACTACGCAATCTACGTTATAAAAAACACAAACAACGACTAACAACTATAAATATATATTGTCCATGCTCACAGCTCAGGTGGAAACTAACATGGACACCAAGCGGGACCAGCATGGTTCCATCTCCATCAATCATATGGATGTGTAGGCGTGTAGATTGTAATAAAATAAAGCTATAAAGTATATTTAATCATCAATAAATAAACGTTATATTTGATTACATGAACTATATATATTCCGCAAAAATGTATATATTTGAAATATAATTTTTAGGAAATTTATTCTTTATTCTTGATTCGTTTTTCTTTTTCTTCTTTTTCTTTTTCGTTTTTCGTTTTTATTTTATTTTTCCTCTTTTTAATCTCTTTTAACAAGTTTCTTGTTTTATCATTTTTTTCATTTCTTTGAAATAATTTTTCTTTTTTAAGTTTTTATGTTTGAATCTTTTTTAAAGTTTTTTCTCCGTTTTTCCTTTGTTTTTAAGATTTTTTTTTTATTTTGTTTTTGTTTGTAATTTAAAAAGCTTCACTTTTTTCTTTTCTTTTTCTCATCATTTTATGCTTTTTATAATTTAAAAAAACCGTTAAATTTTTCCCTTATAAAAAGATAATTTTTTTTCTTTTTCATTTTTCTCTGTTTTTAAAATTCTTTTTCTTTTGGCTATACATTTTATGAAGCTTATTATTCGTGTTTTTCTTTCTCATTTTTTTTATCTTCTCTTTGTCTTTTTATCTTTTTAAATTTTTTATATTTTATAAAAATAATTAATTTGTTTTTTCTTCTTTTTATTCTTTACAAAAATTATTTTGGGGTTGGGTTTGTTTCTCGTTATTGTGAGTTTTTTGAATAAATTCAGTACGAATCGAGTTGTAAAAAATAATTTATAAGTAAGAGAATATAATGATGTCAATTTAATTTGGATCATGTTCTTTTGAATACTAACATATCACCTTAACCAACTACGCAGTCTACGCTATAAAAAAACACAGATAACGACTATAAAATATATTGCCCAACGCTCGCAGCTCAAGTGGAAAGTAACACAGACACTAAACATGACCAACAAGGTTCGAGCTCCACAAATTGTATGGATGTGTAGGTGTGTAGATTGTAATAAAAAAGCTATAAAGTATCTTTATTGGTCAATAAATAAACGTTATATTTGATTACATGAACTATATATATTCCAAAAAAAATTATATATTTGAAATATAATTTTTAGAAAATTTAGTTCCAAAAAATTTGATTACGGTGAATATATAATTTTTAACTATATTTAACTCGACCAAAAGAAATATGATTTGTGGTCAACGAGCACTTGGGCAGTAAAAGAAAACTCAGTGGAGGCACGGACAAGTGGGAACTTGGCCAATAAAAAAAAGAGAAAATTTGAGTGGCATCCCATTTTGTTTATGCTTATTTAAGGTGCACCCCACCACTTTACACTATTGTAATTCACATCCCACTTTTGACGGATTACGTCCAATATGGATGGTCAACTGGGTTGATCCAATTTTTTTGACAAAAATACCCTCGACCAGTTGTCTTCTTTCCTGTGTCTCTTGCCGCTGCCACCCTCTCCCCGACCTCACCGCTGCTCCCCCCCTCCCCGACCTCGCTGCTGCTCCACCCCCTCCTCGACCTCGGGAGCGGCCGTCGGGACCGCGGGAGCCGACGTCGGCACCGGCGGAGAGGAGCTCCGAGACGAAGCCCGGCTTCCCGGCGACGGCGGAGCGGCGGAGCATCGCCGAGAGGTCGGAGGGGGAGCAGGAGGAGATCGCTCTGGAGACGAGGAAGGAGAATTCTAAGATTTCGGCCGCTAGGGTTTCGGAGAGGAGGAGGTGGTCGAGCACGTGCTGGCCGACGAGGAAGATGGGGATGTTGGCGTCCTTGAAGACGTGGACGCCGGGGACGAAGAAGAGGCGGCGCAGGCGGGCCGGGTCCGGCTTGCCGGTCGGGACGACGGCGGACCGGACCAGGAGCGTGTCGGTCGGGGAGCGGATCGGAGGGCGGTCGGTCGAGACGGTGAGCGTGGTCGGGGAGCTGGGGTGGGGAGGGGGGGCGGAGCTAGGACGCGGCGGTGGTGGTGATGGTGGTGTTGGTGAAGATGATGGTGGTGGAGGTGATAGTGATGGTAAAGGTGACTGTGGTGGTGATGGTGATGATGAAGGTGATGGTAGTGGTGGTGGTGGTTGTCAAACCAGAAAGAAAGATACTGGTCATCCCTTAAGAGATGCCTAAAGGGCACAAAACCAAAACAAGAGATAGAGTTGGGGTGATGAGCGCGGCAGCAGCGGGGCGGGAATACGGCAGCGGAGCGGGAGGGGGAGGGGAGCATGATTTGTGCTTGGATTTCGGAGGGTATTTTCGTCCAAAATTATCGGTCAAATGCGTTGACCGTTGGTTTTGGACGGAATCCGTCAAAAGTGGAAGGTAAATTACAATAGTGTAAAGTGGTGGGGTGCACCTTAAATGAAGGTAAACAAAGTAGGATGCCACTCAAATTTTCTCTAAGAAAAATCAGTGGGGCAAAGAATTAAAAAAATCTAATGCATTTTAGAGAACTTAACCTTTAGATATAAAACAGTCTTAATACATTTAACTTAACCAAAAGAAATATAATTTGTCAATGTTTCGTTATAGATCCAATTCATATATTTATAAACTGTTCCTCCAATTAGAGATGATAATGTCGAAGTCAGGTTGGGCAATATCCAAATTCAGTTCAAAAATATTTTTGGCCATAATTTTTTTGGCGCCACCAGGCTCTAATTATACAAACTTATAGCCTTAACCAGACTACACAAGGGCACGACCGGACTGTAATCCGGTCCAAAATTTTAGAATATATATATATTGTTTGAAATATTTTTTAGCCGTGTTTTCTTTTTTCTTAAGATTTGAAGTATGCAACAAATAAGTAATAATCTAAAAAAAATGATACATTTGACGGTGTGATATTAGTATTCTCGTGTCGTTTAAGCTATAACCAAAGTTAAGTCACCCTTCATTTTAGATTCTAGCTCCGCCATTAGTCTTAACCTGGCCCTTCAATTTTCGGTTCTGACCATGAGTTTGAGTCGAAATGATTTTAAGTTTTTCCCCCTCATATGACTTCAAATCATTTTCACTGTTCAATCAAAATCACAAAATATGATAAATATAATAAACTTAATATGCCAGAAGCGAGATGATAAATTTAACCTTTGTTCTTTATCAATGTCATATAGTCCTCACACGATATACAAATTTGAGTAATATTGTACGAGATTTTGGCTTAGAATGTAAAGTTTGTCATTTATGTTGTATATTATTGAATTCTACCACATTTTTGAACGAGATGTAAAAAAAAATTAAGGAATGGTAAAGGAGACGGTGTCAACGGACTCTACTTTATGTAATAAGCTTGATTTATGTCAAAATGACTAAAAGACGAGAAAAATATCAATTTACATAACGATTGGCTGTCAAAACGGCATCAAATAGTCGGCAAATTTGTCATGTAGGCCTGGTTATGTAGGCAAAATTGCTGGGAAAAACAATTTGTCTACAAAATATTAGAATCATATTCCTTAAGAACAAGTATATAGTTTTTATTTGCTGGTTTTTAGATTGTTTTTATTTGCTGGTATATGTATATATTTTTTTCTATATGCTCTTTCATACATTATTTTTTTGGTTTTAATCTTTTTAAGCACTTTTTCGGTTTTTTTTTTGTTTTTATCATTTTTTTGGATTCTGAATTTATTTTTTATACTTTTATTAAAGTTTTTTTTTTTTCACTTTTTTTAAATTTTTTTCCCTTTGTTTTTATTACATTTTTTAAATTTTATTTGTTCTTTGTATTTCATTTATTTAATTATTTCCCATTTTTATAAATTGTCATTTTGTTGTTTTTATCTATAATTTTGTAAAATGTTTTAGGTTTTTTTTCTCGTCCTTGTTTATTTTTTGAAAAAATCGTTAATTCTTTTCCTTATAGAAAAGACAATCCTTTTTTTGGTCTGTTTCATTTTCTTTTTCCTTGTTTTTATATTTTTAATTTTTTTTGTCTGTACTTTTTTAAAAGTTTTTTTCTTTCTCATTTTTTTTGTTTTCTCTAAAAAGTTTTTTTTTTTCATTGTTTATAAAAACCATTATTTTGGTTTTCTCTTGTTTTTTCTTTCTTCTTCTTTTCTGTTTTAAAGAAGTTAATTTTTTTGGTTGGGTTTGTTTCAAGTCATCATGGTGAGTTTGATGTTAGGTGATCGAGTCTTAAAAATTAATTTAGAAGTAAAAAAAGTTATCGTGTCTATTGAATTTGGACCATATTATCTTGGATATTAACCTATCACCTTAACCAACTACGTTATAGAAGTCACAAACAAATAATACAAATATTAAATATATTTAGTTATAAATAGATATATTATATTTTAGTATATGAACTATATATTTTTTGTAGATATTTATATATCACTAAACATGAAAATATAATTTGACAAGAAATTTAATTACAGAAATTTTAGTGTTGAAAATATAGATTTTCCAACTTATAGTATTTCGTAAAGGAAACGATCCCTAAATTATAATACAATTGTGACTATATGATTACATGAGTTTATGATGTAACCGATTTTAAAGAAAGTGACATAATATAATCTAAAATTTTGTAATCGTCACTACATTATATCTTTTTCTTATAATAAAATATTTAAATTATATTTATAAAATAATATCAATCTAAAATAGTGTAATCCGTCGAACTCGAGTGACCCTTATGGTTACTGAAAAGAGATGATCCTGGCTGTGTATTATTCTTTTTATTTATAAAAAATTGTGGGAGTTGGTGGTAGTGTACCCAAAGGCATGCAAATCTAAATTTATAGAAATGATAGAGTTGGGATATAGTGGACCCAAAAAAATACAAATATGCACAAAGTTTCGTGAATTATTAGAAACAGGTCCCTAACACTTCTCCACCTCCCTTTTATGAAAAATAAAAAACCCAATGCGATTTAGAGGACTTAACCTTGAGACCTAAATAGTCTTAATTAATATAAATAAATTAACTAAAAGAACTATATTTTATCAATGTTTCATTACACATATTGTGCATTTCTACTATTACAATACGGCTTGAAAACTATTCAAAAATGAGTCGTCTAAATCGTTTTTATATCTTCCGTTAATTAATAAAAATATATATATATATAATTATAATTATTGTGTATGTATCCTCTCAAGAACAAAAATAAAAAAAATCTAAAATTCTTCTAACTGTCGCATATGTCCCCAAGTAGTTAAAAAATCCTTAAAATATCCAAACTCATATAAACATCTTAACAAATCCTAAAATATATCCAATATTCAAATTATATTTAAATTAACTATATGATATTATCTATACTAGTATATAATGAGAATTTCCGTCGTGTCCATGAGTTTTTCGACGATGTTAAGTTTTTTTTTTTCCTTTCTTTACTTACTAATTAATGTATGTTTTCATTTAATTCCTTTAAATGAATGAATTAGCAATGAATGTATTCAATTTAATTCTTTTAAATCAATGAATGATGAATGGATATACTCACATTTTTCTACCTATGTATGCGGTGCTTAGGTAGCTTTAACAACTTAAGAATATTTAACAATTTTACCTAGATATCATTTCTAACTTTAATCTAACTTTTTAATTAGTAAATATATTGAATGCTATTTTAACTTCTACGGTGACTGAATTTTCTTATTATATAGCAGAATAGATATGATGATAAAATATTTTTACTCTTCAATCAAATCCATAAAATATGACAAATATATATGATAAATTTGACATTTGTTCTTTATCAATATGTTATAATCCTTGCACAATATACAAATTTGTTGTATTGTATGAGATTTTGGATTAGGAGATTCAAATATTGGACAAAAGTTTGGAAAAAGTTTGTTATTTATCTTGTATATTATTGAATTTTATAACATTTGTTTTTGGATGGAATGTATAAAACATTAACAAATGGTAAAAGGAGACGGCGTCAACGGAATATAATTAGAGATCTAATTGACAAAAAGACGAGAGAAAAAGACCAATTGGCATAGAGATTGGCTATTGAGACCACACCAAATAGCCGGCAAATTGTCATGAAGGACAGGTTCTGTAGGCAAAATGTTAGAATTTTTTTTTTTTTAATTTTTTGATCACAAAGTTCTCTTCTTTCATTGAGCTACATCCGTCAATTAGAGCATCCACAGTGAGACTAATTTCAAGTATTATATTTGGTCTTTAGCCAAATTTTGTAACACTTGATAGTTCCAATGGACTCTTATGCACATTTGAAAAATGATAGAAAGCTAAGAGATTCTTCAAATTTGGAGAGTCCACTAATTCAGCTATATTACTTGCGGGCCCACCATATTTACTTTTCTCCTTCATTCTTTTTTTGGAGTGTTGCCACTTGTCAATTATCAAAAATAAATAAAGAGAAAAACAAATGGAGTGTTGCCACTTGTCAATTTGGAGTGTTTATTTAGACTATACCATTGTGTACCAACATGAAGAAAATACTTCAAAATTAATTATTGGAGTATGGTTTGAAGTGATTTGGAGTATGACTTGGAGTATTACCACTGTGGATGCTCTTACTGGCAAAAAATAAAAAGTGCCTTAACTTGTTTGATTTGTTATATTCTTGACTAAGAAAAAGAAAAAGAAAATAAAAGGCAAAATAAAATTAACTTGTTTGGTTAGGAAAACAAATAGAAAAAGAAAAGGCGAAAGCAAATAAAAGAATTTTAACTGTTATATGTCTTTTTCTAATTTTATTTCAAAAGTGGTTTGATTCCTATTTTGTGTCCCTGATTTATTTTGCCCATCCTTTTTTCTCTTTTTTCCTCTTTCCTAAATTTTTTTCTCTTTCTTATTTTTTATTTTTTGTTCAATTTATTTTATCAACCAAACAATATATTGGATCCAAACAAATAAATATTGACACGAGAAGAAAGTAATAATGTTACGTTTTGACCCTTTTTTTTTCCAATCGAAAGACGAATAAGATCGGAAAACAATATAATTATTTCGGTTACAACGAAACCCAAAATGGTATAGAATAATATTTTTCTTTCAAACTAAATACAGTCTTAGCAGATATTATTTCAGTTGTTCAAACAACAACATTTGCGGAATTTGACTAAAATGTTTGAAAGAACAAGCTACATTTTTGAGGAGTAAATCACATTTTTGGAGAGACCAAATTGTATTTTAGAATATAAATTACTATCTAAAACTTAAATATTCATTAAAAGAAGTTAAAAAAAAAAAAAGAGGGAGAGACCATGGCCTCCTTAAGTGTCCATTAAGCTCCGTCGCTGAGCAACAGGCGTTCGATTTTTTAAAGTAAAATCGAAGAAACTAACAAAATTAGTAAGATATACAAAAGTATTTTCCATTTGTTGTAGGGGTGCAACTCGGGCGGGTTGGGTCGGGTTTGAGGTCAACCCGAGCCCAACCCGATAGATCATAAGCCTAGCCCAAGTCCAAGCCCGACCCGACTTCGGGTTCAACATATGAAGCCCAAAACCAAGCCCGAAGGATCGGGTTGGGCTCGGGTTGGGTCGGGTCCATCGGGTTTATCGGACTATAATATGATATTTGAAATAATTTTAAACAAGAGTAATATTAAATTCATAATCAAATAACAATCAAGCCTCAATCATTACAAAATAAAACTGAAACGAGATTTATGACAAGGAGTTGAAGAGTTCGGATGAAAAAAATTATAGTTTAAACTTTTATTTAAGTAGTATGAAACAATATATATTTAAATTATATGTATGTCGGGTTTCGGGTTCTTCGGGCTACCCAACACATGAACCCAAGCCCAACCCGATTTTTGATCGGGTTCAAATATTTTAACCCGAGCCCAAGCCCGAACCCGAATATCTTCAACCCTAATCCAACCCATTAACGGGTTTACCCGATCGGGTTCGGATTTAGCCCCCCGAGTTGCACCCCTAATTTGTTGTAACATTCCTCTTACACTGGAACTCTCTCTTTGAATTAGATTTCTCGAAATGGTTTATGGATAAATTGAACTAAACCAAGGCTACTAGTATTTCTATTTTATTTTTACTTGCTCATATTAATAAACACAATTATCCAGTCAGACTTCAAAAAAAATATATATATATATATATATATTTTGAAAGAAGGTAATTGTGGCAAATGCTCTCCCTCTCCCTCCCTCTCTCTCTCTCTCTCTCTATATATATATATATATATATATATATATATATATATATATATATATTCTACTATATAATAGGAAAACTTAGTTGGTGAAACTTTTGAATTCCAAAAATACCCTTACATACTTATACTAATTAAAAATAGTTCATTAATTTTAATAAGGACAACTTAGTAATTAGGAAAACTACCCTTTGGTCTTCCTAAAGAGTCTTCCTAAACTAATTAAGAAATATTAAAATACGTGCAAGGCACGTGTACATATGCTAGTGTATATATATAGTAAATGATCTCTAGCCTAGTGGTTAAGAGAGATGCATGCGGTCCGAGTGGTCAGGGGTTCGAAACTCAGTGGAAATGATGCTAGAAACAATTTACCTGATTTCAATATATATATATATATATATATATATATATATATATATATATATATATATAGCAAATGACCTCTAGCCTAGTGGTTAAGAGAGATGCATGCGGCCCGAGTGGTCAGGACTCAAAATCTTGGACCGAACAATAATAATTATGAGGCCCCCATCAAAATATTAAATCCCAACCACTGCTGGATGTGAATTTTCTTTGGATTTTCCATAAAACCCTACTCTCAATAATGCTCATCCACAACCATTATGAGTGCAAATCCCACCCTTTGGATTCCCCATAAAACCCCTCTCAATAATGCTCATTCCCCATAAAATCCTACTCTCAATAATGCTCATCCACAACCATTATGAGTGCAAACCCCACTCTTTGGATCCCCCATAAAATTCCACAACCGTTGATTCACCAAGATTAAATCCCAACCACTCTTTATCTTGGCACAGCCAGCCCTAGGATTCAAAAACCTTTGTGTTTTGTATATATATATATATATATATATATATATATATATATATATAAAAGACTTTAGTGATATATAGTATTAGAAATCTTTGTCTTTCTTAATTATCATTTTACGGAATCGAACGGCTGCCTAGTGCCTAGAGTAGCTGCCAGCATTATAGTATTAGAAATCTTTGTCTTTCTTAATTATAATTTTACGGAGTCAAACGGCTGCCTAGTTGAGTAGCTGCCAAGCATTATATATATGTGCATGTTGCTGATGTTGAAAACCTGTGCTTGATAACCACCACCTCCCTCCTCTGGATCTACCTCTCTAATCTTCATTTTGACAACACAGGTATGTTCCGTAATTCAATTGTTATTGATTTTTCTGCACACACCTACACATACACATTCTTATAGTTGTGGAGTTCGAATCCTGTCGGTTTCGTCTGATATCTGCACTGTTCTCCACACGAGCTACAAGCTCTGAACATCAATATATTGATTTATTTCTCACTTTTTAATTAGAAAATTAGTTATTATTAGCACATCTACTGATTCTGGATCCTGATTATAGATTCAGCAAGGAGAGAGACATACTAGTAGATGGCCATGCACGGGGTTTCAGTCTTGCAGTTGATGAGGTTCGGAGTAATCTTTGCAGTACTCCTGGACGGTCTGGTTTCAGCCTATGTTCGTGACTATGACTTCGTTGTAAGTTAATATCTAACAAAAATTTCGACTTAATTGCTTAATCTTATCAAAAATGCTATTTGGTTTCCAAAAAATTTGGATGATACCATTTTTCATTATGTGACATGTGACGTGGCTGATGACATGACAATCGACATGACAAAATTAAACATTAAAATTAAAATTAAAATTAATATCAAATTAACATGAACATTAGCATTAATATTAACTTTAACATTAACATTAAAATAAATTAATATTAATATTAAAATTAAATTAAAATTAAAATTAAAATTAATATCAAATTAACATGAATTAATATTAGTATTAATATTAACATTAACATTAATTAACATTAACATTGATTTTAATATTAACATTAAAATTAATATTAATATTAAATTAAAATTAATATTAGCATTAATATTAACAATAATTTTTTTGGGTAATTATTTTTTGGATTAAAACATGACATATCAGCTGCTATCTCAGTTGTCATGTCAGGTGTCACATAATGGAAGATGGCATCACCTAGAATTTTTGGGAGCGAAATAACATAATTGTAACCTTATCGATACTTTTCTTGGATTAAAAACTGGAAAGAGAGAGAGTCATCTCGCAAGAGTAATTAATATTAACCCCTTTCATTTGTGGGTTAATTAATTATAGGTAAAAGAAGCTCCCTATACTCGACTGTGCAACACGAAGAACATGTTGACTGTGAACGGCGAGTTCCCGGGTCCGACGATCAAGGCTCGCAAAGGCGATACTGTGATAGTTAGAGTCCACAACCAAGGTGGACACAACGTCTCGCTCCACTGGTACGTACATATCATCGATCAATCTTCTTCCTTCCAATATCTACATGGTCATAAACTAGAAGCTTGAATATACATATTTTGTACGTACGTGACTATAGGCATGGGGTGGACCAACCGAGGAACCCATGGGCCGATGGGCCCGCGTACATCACGCAGTGCCCGCTGAAGCCCGGCGCCAACTTCACCTACAAGATCTTGTTGTCCAAAGAGGAAGGCACCCTCTGGTGGCACGCCCACAGCGACTGGAGCCGAGCGACGGTCTACGGAGCCATCATCATTCACCCAGAGCTCGGCAAGACCTTTCCTTTCCCTGCTCCGTACAGAGAGGTCCCGATATTGCTAGGTAAATTAAGGCCAAGCTCAAATGTGGGTTTGATTTATTTAGAAGTTTGTCACTTGAAAAATTATTTAGAACTGTCAAATTTTCGGTATTTCATACAATCCTGCACATTATCAGGATTGTCAGAAATTTGGGCTGTCCTAAAATGACTTACTGGCAAGTCCATTTTAGGACTAATCTCTGACAGTCCTGGTAGTGTGCAGGATTGCCAGAAATTTGGACAGTCCAGCTAAATTATCAGGGAAGGAGGAGAAGGGGCAGCGGCCGGCGTCGACGGCCCACGACCCGCACGGCACCTCGTCGCGCGCCTCGGACCCCCTCTTCTCCCTCTTTGTCGGGTCGATCAGGATAGCGTTCCTGAACCTCGCCGGGAGGAACCGTGCCCGGCCATACGACGTCATCCTCCGACGGTCCCCGGACTCGGCCTCGGTGATGCTGACGTCGTCCTGTTAGGGACGTGCCGCTTCTTGGGAGGGGGAGCCCCGCGGCCGACCGACGAGGATGAGGTGGACGGGTTGCCGGAGATGGGAAAGATGGAGGTGGTGGAGAAGAAGAAGTAAGCTTGGATTGGAGGTAGCCATAAGAGTAAAAAAAAAAAAGACTGTGCTGAATATTTTTTTTTTTAACCTAGACTAGCCTCAATCCTCAATCCTAGATTAGTAGTAAATATTGAAGTGCCCTTATAATTCCTAAATTAACTACACTTCTTACCCTTTTTTTTTTAAAAGTTAAGTGCCATTTGTCGACCATGAGCTTATACATTCTAAACAGTACTATAAATCAGAAATGACAAATATATATATATATTCTGAGTTAAATGCAGGCGAATGGTGGAACCGCGACGTGCATGCCATCTTGGAAGAGGTACTCAGTACAGGCGGCGACGCCCCCATCTCAGACGCTCACACCATCAACGGCCAACCTGGCGATCTTTACCCATGCTCCAAGCCAGGTATATATACACGACCACTCACTTTCTTGTCATTTTCTAGCGGAATTAAAGGAACCTTCCTTTGGAGGAATAGAGCAATAACAAAACTATTATCTCAAAGTTGAACCATCTCCCTCCTATTATGATATGTACTATATCTTACCATTATTCTTGGATAACCTCCTAAGTTGTAACATGTCTTAACCACTATAATTTTTTGGAATAATTTAGCAAATATTTCCCATTCCAAATGTTAAAATTTGTTGGGTTTTTTAGCCTTTGTTTTGGTTTTTAGTCCCACATCGGCTAGAAAGGAACATTTATCTCCATATATATGAGTCTTTACTCTTTATGGAGATGCACATGTAGTGCACATGGGTGTGTGCCATGTGGGATTAATTATTAATGGTATAAAGGCTTAATCAACAATTAAAAAGCTGTAAGCTTTTTGCTCTTGGAAATTTATTTCCATGGAGCTAAGCTCCGTAGGAGCTTAGCGACTCGGACTCGGGCTCGGGCTCGGACTCGGGCTCATGAGGCGTAATGTGGCGTTTTGTTGGCGCACTTTGCACTTAGCACGTCAGCATCGTCGCGCTCTAGGCGCATAGTGCACGCAGCCCAGTGTGCGCAGCGTACGCAGTGTGCGTAGAGTGCGTATGTGCGTATAGCTGGCTGCATATTAGAGCGGGAACGGTTGCAGCAGTTGCTGCATGTTCAGGAGTGGTTCTGCCACTACCCTGAAGTGCAGGCAACTGCTTGGCAACCGTCCCGTGGGCTATATATGCAGGTTCTCTCCTCTCTCTCAGTTGGTAGAAGTAATCAGAATTCCAGAGAGAAAACTCTAAGTGTTCTTTAACACAACAGAGTAGTGAGCGTGTTGTTTAACACAAACACTAGTACTTTTTAGTACGCGTGAGTTCTTTTACTTCAAACAGAGAGAGAAGAGTACCATTGCCAGAGGAGTTCGCCGTCTTCCGAGGAGTCAGAAGAGCAGGAGTGTTCCAAGGTTTTCCGTCAACCTTGCTGGTTCCTGGAAGCTGTTCGCAGAGGGCGAATAAAGCTTTGAGCAACGGTGATCATTCACTCCAGCAATTCCATTTCTCGCCTGTCACCCTTCTGTTGCCTTTAGCAGTTTTGTCAGTATCTTCTTTTTAGAAGACACTACTGCCAGTTTGCTACGATCACGAAAAACTCTTTAGATTATTCGTGAATTACGATATCTTTTTAGATCTCGTAATTTGCAGAATCCTTCTGGATCTCTGTTGCAAAACCTTCTTTAAGGAATTGCATTTGAAACGTTGTCTTTACAACTGTTTCAGTTTCTGTATTTTTCATCGAAAAGCGTGCCCCGACGTTCCCGGCAGTAACAAAAATTAGCATATACCTCCAATATTTATTTTAACTAGCAAATGTCCCCATTTTTGGTATGGAATAGTAAAAAAAAAAGATATACCCCCACTTTTTAAATATTTTCTTCTATTTTATATATGAGTGGTGGTATTTGTTAGATATAAAAAATAGTGGAGGTATATGATAGTTTTAACATTTGGAATAAGAATATTTGCTAAATTATCCCTAATTTTTTTTTCTTCATATATTGTTTTCAATTGGTGTCATATCTAACTTCCCACAAATGCATTGAGAGTAGTAAAACTGGATTATATAAACATGTAGTAGTTTCAAACTCACATTCACAACAATTTTAGTCTACCCAGTTGCGACTCGGACTGGATTAGGAAATTTCAGTCTGACAAGACCGGCTCATGAGCCTAGCCTACCAAGCCCACAAGATCTTTGACCATGCTATAGCTAAGTCCGAACCGAATTCAGTCAAAATCGGACCAGATTGGTCCTGCCAAACCGAACCAAACACTTTGACTAATTACACTAGCGTTTCAGTAATGATCATTTTTTTTGAGGTGTCATTTTCTCCGAGCCGGTGAGCAATGTCAAGAGGGAGATTCGAACCGTGCCCATATCCATGGGACCCTCCGGTGTACCCAACGGACTACATCTATACGGACCATTAATGATCATTAACTTAAACAAAATGAAAATGATATTTGGTCCGTCCTTGGACGTGTCCGCCCAATAACCGCTCCTACATGACAACAACCTATTGCCCCAAGCTAGCACCGGAGCCCACCTTCTTAGAACTCCGACCAGTAGATCAATGGAAGGCTGCCACATAAGCTGCGGGCCATTGACGAACATGCCAATAATGGTCCAAATAATAGCTTCCTAAACAAAAAAGATATTAGTATACAAGCATATAAATTTAGGAAAATACTTTATGTACCTCCAAAATTTCATCCATTCATGTCCCTCTGTCACGTAGTCCTCTTTTATTTGTTCATGTTTTCTCCCAACTCTTTTCCTATTTGCTTGGGTCAATAAAGAAGTACCACGTGACAAAATGACATGGAAAGATAGAATTTTTGAAGTTACATATAGCATCACTCCTAAATTTATAATTGTCATTTTTACCAAGACTCCTTCCTTTTCTGCAGGGACCTTCAACCTTAACGTGGAACATGGCAAGACCTACCTTCTCCGAGTAATTAACGCCGCGCTGGCGGACGAGCTCTTCTTCGCCATCGCCGGACACCGGCTGACCGTGGTTGGCACCGACGGCGGCTACACCAAACCCTTCACCACCGACTACATCATGATCACCCCCGGCCAGACTATGGACCTCCTCCTCCAAGCCGAGCCGATGGCCGCCGCCGCCACCAACACCCGCATCGACCGCTACTATATGGCCGCGAGGCCTTACTATTCCGCCGGCTCCATCCCATTCGACAACACCACCACTACAGCCGTCTTACAATACCACAGAACAACCAACGCCACCGCCGCCGCCGCCGCCGCAGCCCCTTTGTTGCCAACCCTTCCATTCTTCAACGACACCGCCGCCGCCACCACGTTTACCGACAGCCTCCGGTCCCTAGCGAGCAAGGACCACCCCGTCGACGTACCGGACCGCATCGACCAGCGCATAATAATCGCGATCGCGATGAGCACCATCTGCACCCCCAACACCGCGTGCACGTTCGACGACCTGAGGGTCTCGGCCAGCCTCAACAACCTGAGCTTCGTGAACCCTCCGGTCGACGTCCTCCGGGCCTACGACGAGGGGATCGAGGGCGTTTTCGGGACCGGGTTCCCGAGCCGGCCGCCCAGCGCGTACGACTTCACGGGGGACGGCCTGCCGATGAGCCTGTGGGCGTCGAGGAAGGCGACGGAGGTGAGGGTCCTGGAGTACGGAGAGGACGTGGAGGTGGTGCTGCAGGGGACCAACGTGATCGCCAGCGAGAACCATCCCATGCACTTGCATGGACATAGCTTCTACGTGGTCGGGAGAGGGTTCGGGAACTTCGACGAGCGGAAGGACCCCTCGGAGTACAATCTCGTGGATCCTCCGTTGGAGAACACTATAGGGGTTCCCAAGAGTGGGTGGGCAGCTATCAGGTTCAGAGCTACAAATCCTGGTGAGTTCATTCGATATTTAGTTACGGGTTATTAGACTTTGAGTTCTAGAAATATTCAAAAATTAAAGTTTGAGTTCTAAACTTTAGCTAGCGATCATCATTATCATTATGTTCGAAGTCCATGGCTTCCGAAACATCCGTCCGGCTCGATGGGCTTTTTTTTTTTTTTTCTTGTTTTTTCTTCCGATTTTCCATTACACACTACTTAAAAAAATAATTTAAATCAGCTTATATGTAGAAAAATATATGTAGGTTCAAAGTTTCAAACAATAGTCTCAAATCAAATGTCGGTTCAAACAAAGACATAAAATAAGTATCAAACAAAGACATAAACATAGACATAAATTTTGTGATTGAAAAATGGAAAGTATCATTAATTTGGCTAAGGAAAGAAGTCAAGAAATATATATATGAAACAGAGACATATATATGAATCAACTTTTCAAAAAAATAAAGAATATTATAACTACATTGCAAGGGAAATTTAGGGAGGGCTGGAGCCCACCCTTGCCCACACCACAGTTACGCCCATGCTTACAAGTTCTGGTGGTGAACGACAAATGAGCTTTCCACTTATTTATAATATCTTATAGGGTTTACATGAACCTTCTGAAAACATCATATTTCAATAATTATTCTAGAAACATTATAGAACCTAGATATTTACAAAAAAAACTTCTAGAACATCTCGATGTAGTCTTTCAAGAAAACTTTACCATCTTTCCGAAGATTCTGAAAGCTTCTAGCAGAAATTTGGTCAGTGGAAAATTATACAAATCTACCTCAGTGAAGCTAAAAATTTGATGCGTGACATATAGCTAATATTTGAATATTCACCTTCAGTTGTTTTGATTTATGGACAATAAATAATTTAGTGAGACTACTTGTTCAGGTGTCTGGTTCTTGCATTGCCATCTGGAACGCCACAGCACGTGGGGAATGGCCACCGTGTTCATAGTGAAGGATGGTACGAGCCCAGATTCTCAAATGCTGCCTCCACCACCAGATATGCCTCCCTGTTGATTGCCGAACTGCACAACCCAATTTCAGATTCAATTTTGTTGAATCATTCATTTTGTACCAAGGAACTGTCTATGTCAGTCTTATTGGAGTCTATATATGTATTTTATTTTATTTTCAAAAATCTTTTATTGGAAAAAATAATCAACTTTTTCGGGATATACTATGTCTCCACCTGCTATCCACTAAAACTAGGCTCCTAACAGACTTTGCCAGGAGCCTATATGTATGTTTTTATCTTTTATTGAAGGAATAATCTTTCCTTTGTCATAAAAATAATCTTTCCTTTGCCATGAGCCAATATATGAATAATACTATTTGTACCTCCAAATCGTCCTTCCTTACGTGGCTGCTGATGTGATATGTTGATGTGGCAGCTGTTGTGGCAAATTTTGAAATTAACATTAAAATTAATGTTAACATTAACATTAACATTAAAATTAATGTTAACATTAACATTATCGTTAACATTAACAATAATATTAATATTATTATTAATATTAACACTAATATTAACATTAATTAATATTCATATTAACATTAATATTAACATTAATATTAATATTAACATTAAATTAATATGGACAAAATTGGATAATTAACTTTTTGGATTAAAATTTGTCATATCATCGGTCATGTCAGATGACACATAATATTATTTAACATGCCACGTCAGCTGCCACATAAGGAAGGATGTATTGAAGAGACAATTTGGAGGAATGGCATTACTCTTTTTATCTTTTATTGAAGGAATAATCTTTCCTTTGTCATAAAAATTTGTTTTGTTAATTGCTATTAATAAAATAGAGGTTAACAAAAATCTTATAGGATACATTTATTATACTGGTATGGTTATAATAAGCGAAAATATTCTTTGGTATATGCCGTTGCACGCGCACGACCGAGAAAGTCAGCATTGCTGCCACCACCACCCTCCTCCGCCTTCTTTCCCCCTCCTTTCTCCTCCGTCGCCGTCTCCTCCTTCTACGCCGACGCTATCCCTCCTACTGTTTCAGCGTCTGCTCCGCCGTCACCACCGTCTTCCCCACCGCCAATGCCTCCCCCCCCCTCCCACCTACCGCTCGGGCTTTCTCCTCCGTCGTCATCGTCCGTGCGTATTTACCGACCGTGCACACGCGCGTGCCAAATAACAGAGTTGTATTGAGCAGGCCATTAGAACAATACCGACTTTATGAACATGTTAGCATTTATATGTCAAATGATTAATCTCCATGCTATCAAAATAGTGGAGTTGGTAGCAAGTACAGGCTTCTATTAAGTAAGAGATATATAGGAAGTTGATAAAGTAATAAATCCATAACCAAATTATTTGGTTGGTTCTTTTTCTTTGTGAAGAACACCCAGAAATGTGAGGATCATTATTCATGTGTTGGAGAAGTTCTAGAAATCAACGAGGTTCGAAATAGAGTCAAAATAATTGGAAAGGAGCGGTTCAACCAGTATGCCAATGGCATACCAACTTTGCTGGAGAATTTGGGAGATTTTTTTTTTTTTTTTGATTTGTGGGAGATCATTCGAAGATATCCATATCGGATTGTCTTCGAAATTTTCGTTCTCGGATAAATTGCATGTATTTTTTTCCATTGCAATAATCAATTCTCATTCGTTGAGTAATTGTGGTTGATCCATTATCGGATAAATAGAAGAAGTTGAAGATGAGTTGGTGTATTGCTTTATTACACTAGTGGAATCTTTTCGAATTGAACTTAGATCGTCCCATGATTTTTCACCCTCATTTGGTTTTCACATAAAAATTTCATGTGTTTGTGTTTTTGTTACAATTGTGTTACAATATATATGTGCTTGTGCATTCCATGATACTTCGATTCAGTTCAATCTTTCACAAAGTACATTCATTTGGGATGGTTCATTAGCCCTAGAGATGTGAGCTGGGTGGGTGCATGAATTTTTTTTTGGGATTTTTTGACTTTCATCCCACTTATTAATATGCATTTGTACTTACATCCCATTTTTTAATTTTTTTTAGACTTTCATCCCACTTTTTGTCACTAAAAGTATTTATTTTGTCACGAAAAGTATTCGTTTTGTCACAAAAAATATTTTTAGTGACAAAAGTGGGATGTAAGTCAAATAAAATTAAAAAGTGGGATGTAAGTACAAATGCATATATATTAATAAGTGGGATGAAAGTCAAAAAATCCCATTTTTTTTTTAGTGGGTGAGTGAGAGATTTAGGTTAGACGAGCTAAACTTTGATACATAAGGCTGTATCAAAGTTTTGATACAGCGTCTGTATGACAGATGGGCCTCCCTATATATATTTGCTTACACCGTTTATCAAGAAATATGAGGGGCCCCACCTGTCATCGGAGGCTGTGTATCAAACTTTTGATACAACCTTTTGTATCAAAGTTTTCTCCAGGTTAGACTATAAAGACGACAATAAAAAAATAGAAAAAAAAAAGATGACATAAAAAATATAAGAAAAAAAAAGGATTAATGATGCAAACCGCAAGATTCATTAAAAATAAATTTAAAATATTGTTGCATTACAATCAAATTAAGATAAAGTAAATAAAATTTTATAAAATTTTCCGTGGAGGTAAGCATTTGATGAATCACATTATTTTTTTGTTTTGTTTACCAATTTGTTTTTGTTTAACCATATTATATTTTATTTTTTGTAATTCCGTCTTTGTTGCAACTATAACATAGCTGCAGTTGTCGAACCCGAGTGATTCTTGTGGTAGCAGAAAGAGACATAAAAGTTCTGACAAGGTGACGGAAAAGCTATATTCGAACTACGGCGTGTTATTCCTTCCATGGTAGGGGTTGGAGAATAGTCGGCTCAAAAGATATATAATATAGTGCACAATTTTTTTTAAATATTGTGTCGGACACCGGAAAAACGAAGAAGCAGCAGCTGCAGTTGGAAGAGGCTGCAAAAGGATAAAAAGTTGTGATTTGTTATGGTTGGAGTGGTTAGGAGAGGAATGGTTTTGGATAGTTTGAAGTGGCACAAGTCCTAATCAATTTCTGATGCTATAAATTGGATTGCATAATTATGCCGATCCGAAATGAAACTCAGTGATCATAGTTTGAAAGCATGTATTTTTTAAAATTTCTTTTTGGAGATTTAGCGGGACACAAATCATAGTTTACAATTTTAGTCGATACGGATTCGATACAGCTAATAGCTATGCAGTTTGACATTTTTCGTTCTGATGCCGAACGATACCGATACTGACCGATAACGTTTTTTTTTTTCCACTCAATTCGGCAAAAGAAATTGCATGAAAAAGACTTAATAGACAAGGACGTAAAATTATACAATAACGATGTAAAACCAGCATGTAAATAAAAAAAGTTTATTTATTAGAGGTAAACCAATCAGCAATGGTGACTATTATGTCATTCAATTCGAAACTATTACGAAACAATAGAGAAAATACTTAAAATTATGCCTAAATGTCTGAAATATTTTTCTTCTAAATTTTTAATAATTTATTAATAATTATTTTTTTCGATACCAAAAAATCTAATATTTCGATCCGATAATGTCGACACCGATACCCATAGGGAGGATATTGCCGATACCAATAGTGCGAAACTTGACTCAAACCCCTTGAAGCTTTTTGATGGTTCCACCCAATTTGGGTGCGAGTCAAATTCCTTAATTGTGGCAGTCCAAGAGAAGCATTTTTTTTTTTACTTATAATAATTTCAGGCAAACACTTAATTTAATGTGATAGCGGTTGAATCTATGCATATTCTTCGTATGCACCAAAACATCATGTACATGTGTGCTTGATATTTTTCTCGTAATACCCATCTTTAATTTTACTAGTCGTCGAAATCCATTAGTACATATTGATCGCTCCAAATTGTCACCATAGATCGAGTTGTCACCAGGAACCCGTTCGTACGTACTCATATCCACAAATGGAAACCGGGGCTACAATATGTTGTTACATAAGTTTGTCCATTAGACCATTTGTAGTTTCTCGCGACATTGTCACATCTGATGTAGTTGACCTTTTGGCCAAGGCAATTGTACATGAGTCAAAAGACAAAAGGAAGAGTTTTATCAACAAATTGATGGGTTCTAGTTTCGGCAAACTTATACTACCACTATCATTTTCTTTTTCTTTTTCGAGCTATATTTTCTTGTATTCGAGTCATTGTACCTAGCATCATACTGTTCAACACGGTTGTTTTTTTTTTTTTTTGACATTCTAAGGATTATATACTAAAAAAAAAAAAAAAACTTTTTAATCATTTTTTTTAATATTCTAAGGATAATGTTATTCTAGTTTCTAAAGAAAATGGGAACACCTAAATCAAAAAAATAAAATTTTCACATTAGTGATATATATGGAAGTTAAAAATTAGATTTTTTTTATTTT
This sequence comes from Iris pallida, assembly GCA_029216955.1. Taxonomy (NCBI): domain Eukaryota; kingdom Viridiplantae; phylum Streptophyta; class Magnoliopsida; order Asparagales; family Iridaceae; genus Iris; species Iris pallida. The sequence continues at coordinate 1,228,901 of JANAVB010035818.1, forward strand.
TTATTTTATACTTTTAGTATCGTGTACGATCGCACAACTTGTATATGTTCAAAAACTAAGCATATAGATTGTTTGTACGTCTTACCAAAAGGGTACCCAACAAATATATACTACTATATAATAGAAAAAGTTATGTTTCACCGTAAGAGTTTTCGTTTCAAAAATACTCTTAGCTAAGTTTACTAATTAAAATTGTTTATTAGATTTATTTATACTACTATATAAATAGAAAAAGATGAGACTTCATCATGAAAGATTTTGTTCCATGTACCTGAATTTTTACAAAAATTTTATTTTATTTTAAATATTTTGTGTTAGAAAAATTTTATTTGAATTTCTACAAAAGGTAACTATAAATATTTTTGAATGACAAAAGATTTGCCAAATTCTTTTTAAGATTTGAGTTTATAAAATATATTTTAAATATTATTTGATAATATTGAATATTATTTTAAATTATTATTATAATCAAATATTAAAGTTAGATTTGATTAATTTAGTTCTGAAATTAATGACTATTATCTTTGACCAATAAAAAGTTTGCTAAATTATTTTTATGAGATTTGAATTTATGCAAATATACTTTAAATTTTATTGATAATATTGGGTATTACTTTAAATTATTATTTTGATCAATTATGGATTGAGATTTGATCCATATAGTTTTGAGATTTATTTGATTTGAATTTAATGGAAAGATTGATTCATTAGATCCTTAACCCTTCAAAATTAAAAAATTATGAGTCAATCTCCATCTATTTAAGGAGTCCTTATTATTCTCTCAAAACTAAAATTCTTCCAATCTAATCCTAATTAAGAAATGACTATCCATTATATATACTTATTGAACTTATGTCATCCTTATTTTCTTTTCCAAAATTTCTTTTTTTCGTCCAAAATAGAGCAAAATTCGTCATAAATCTAGCCTCATTTTTTAAGCTATAGAAAGTTCGCGGAGCGATTACGATCAACTCTGACGTCCTTTTCGTGCGCCTTTTCTTTTTCGAACCGTATCGAGGTTAGTTTTTCGAATATTAATTTATTTTTCGGAATTTTATGTATGAATTTCTGGAGAATTATTTGAGTGTCGGTTGTCCAAAAATTGATACATCGTACTTTTTTCGAGATTTCGGGAGATCCCGAACTCCGTTTTGCGATCCGTTTGAGATTTTGGAAAGCTGACACGAAAATCTACAACATACAACATTTTCAGGATTTTTACAATTTTTTTTAATATTTTATTTATTTCGTTGAACTAAAATTTGACCGACAATTCATCGATTTGGTCACAGTTAGTCATAACGGCGATAATTTTTGGCCAAATCGTGATTTTGCGGCACGACCGATTCCAATGCACTCGTGGTGCTGAAATCTACTAAGTTGCACCCTCAAATCATTGAGTTTGTAATGTTTGACTAATAAGTCAACGGTACACCTCGATTTGCATTAGGGGTAAGCAAATACCGACCGATACCAAAAAAACCGATCGAATACTGATTAAAAATATTTCGAAAAATCGAACCGAAATTATGTACCGCTACCGAATTGCCGAACCGACTAAATTATGGTATAAAGGTAATGGTAACGGTTTGAGTGTAATACCATATCGAACCGAACCGATTCACACACACACACACACACACACACACACACATATATATATATGTTAGTCCCGGGGCTTGATCAAAGATGGAAAAACAAATACAATCGAGATCTGAGATGTCCCACAAACTTTGCAGAGATCAAACTCAAGATCTACGATGGTACAAAAATCAAATAGCCAAATTACAATCTGAAGGAGGGAAAAAGAAGAGAAGATCTCTCGTTCTTCCTTGCAAACGTGTTACAATTGGGACAGAACGAATTACAATAAAACTAGAAAGAGATGAAAGAAGAACAATGCTGGGGTGTCAAAACACCGTTGCTCAAAGCAAGATTCGCCCCACACGATCTGCTTCAAGAACCAGCAAGTTTGAAGAACTTGTGGAACGCTCGATGTCACCTCTGTTCTGACTCCTCGGATGGATTGCAATGGCGGCAGCAGCTCTCTCTCTCTTTCTACTTCTCTGACTTGTATTTTTGTAGTACCCACAAAAGAGGCCAGAAGAGAGTATATATAGAAGATAGTGGAAACCCTAGCCGCCTCTTCAGTTATGGAAAGATGAATCAAATCACACAAAAAAAGCCGAATTAATTCTAATCCCACAAAGATAGGAACTGAATTAATTCAAATCCCACAAAGATAGGAATGAAATTAATTCAAATCCCACAAAGATAGGAATGAAATTAATTCAAATCCTACAAAGATAGAAATGAAATTAATTCAAATCCCACAAAGATAGGAATGAAATTAATTCAAATCCCACAAAGATAGGAATGAAATTAATTCAAATCCCACAAAGATAGGAATGAAATTAATTGCATTGATCCATCATTTCCATAACCGATTTGAATCTGCACAGTCAGCGTAGCCCTCCATGCGGCAGCAGCAGCAGCCTGGCCGCATGAGCCTAATGGCCCATGGACCGCATGAGCCGCATGGACCGCATGAGCCGCATGAGCCGCATGTGCCGCATGAGGCCGCATATGAGCCGCATGCCGCATAAGACCGATGACTGACGTGCTAAGTGCAAAGTGTGCCAACAAAACGCCACATTACGCCTCATGAGCCCATGAGCCCGAGCCCGAGCCCGAGTCATCGCTAAGCCCCGTGGGGCTTAGCTCCAAGTGGAATTATCCAAGAGAATGACAAAAGCATTAATGCTTAATCCTTGGAGCCTTATTCTTACTCCTAGTAAAATCACCCACATGGTTCCCTCCTTAGGGTCACCACCCCTGTGCATCTCTCAACAACACACCCAAGTATATATGTTGAGATAACTCATGGTGCATTTCCGATGTGGACTAAATTTACAAGGCATGTTGAGAGCAAGCTCTCTCCATGTAAAGAAAGCACCACAATCCCCCATTCATAACATATATATGTATCCAGGGTTGAGCGTTCTCTACAGTAACTGTCTATTTTGCATTAGGTAGATGTCGCTGACGACTTGAATCTTCCCGCATGGTTGTAAATAACAATGTGATACAGAATGGACTACGCCTTGAATTGCACCACAATTGAATTCTTCCCCTCACAAAGTGTAGTTACATGTGCTTCTGGCTGCCATTAAAGGTCCTGTGCCAGCCTGGTTTCAGTGTATAATTTTGGGCGTCTACAAGTTTACCCTCAAGAGACGGCCTGATACTCTTTCCATACACTATAGGTGAGTTCTTTATTAAGAGATATGGCATGAAGCCTTGCGCTTCCTTGCGGTGCTACGCCGTTATGACATGGCCTGAAGCCGAGGATTACCCCTACCTGGGAACCTCATCGTAGTGTCATACTACTGTAGCATGAGGTCACAAGCCTCTTTGTAGTGCCAAACTATCCAGCATGAAGCCTAAGGCTTCCCTGCGGTATTACGCCGCAACGACATGGCTTACAATGCCGAGGCTTTACCCCTACCTGGGTACCTCATCGTGGTGTCGTGCCACTGTAACATGGGGCCATCCTCCCCTTTGTAGTGCTGTCTACAACTCTTTAATTACGTCATACAGCATTAGGCTACCTGCCTATTTGCGGTGCTATCTCGCCGCTGTGACTTGGCTTGCAAAGCCGAGGCATTACCCCCTACCTG
>JANAVB010035818.1:1232593-1252593 GCA_029216955.1 Iris pallida
ATGTTGTTACATAAGTTTGTCCATTAGACCATTTGTAGTTTCTCGCGACATTGTCACATCGATGTAGTTGACCTTTTGGCCAAGGCAATGTACATGAGTCAAAAGACAAAAGGAAGAGTTTTATCAACAAATTGATGGGTTCTAGTTCGGCAAACTTATACTACCACTATCATTTTCTTTTTCTTTTTCGAGTATATTTTCTTGTATTCGAGTCATTGTACCTAGCATCATATGTTCAACACGGTGTTTTTTTTTTTTGACATTAAGGATTATATACTAAAAAAAAAAAAAAAAACTTTTTAATCATTTTTTTTAATATTCTAAGGATAATGTATTCTAGTTTCTAGAGAAAATGGAACACCTAAATCAAAAAAATAAAATTTCACATTAGTGATATATATGGAAGTTTAAAATTAGATTTTTTTTTTATTTATTTTATTTTAGTATCGTGTACGATCCACAACTTGTATATGTTCAAAAAACTAAGCATATAGATGTTTGTACGTCTTACCAAAAGGGTACCCAACAAATATATACTACTATATAATAGAAAAAGTTATGTTTCACCGTAAGAGTTTTCGTTTCAAAAATACTCTTAGCTAAGTTTACTAATTAAAATTGTTTATTAGATTTATTTATACTACTATATAAATAGAAAAAGATGAGACTTCATCATGAAAGATTTTGTTCCATGTACCTGAATTTTTACAAAAATTTTATTTTATTTTAAATATTTTGTGTTAGAAAAATTTTATTTGAATTTCTACAAAAGGTAACTATAAATATTTTTGAATGACAAAAGATTTGCCAAATTCTTTTTAAGATTTGAGTTTATAAAATATATTTTAAATATTATTTGATAATATTGAATATTATTTTAAATTATTATATAATCAAATATTAAAGTTAGATTTGATTAATTTAGTTCTGAAATTAATGACTATTATCTTTGACCAATAAAAAGTTTTGCTAAATTATTTTTATGAGATTTGAATTTATGCAATATACTTTAAATTTTATTGATAATATTGGGTATTACTTTAAATTATTATTTTGATCAATTATGGATTGAGATTTGATCCATATAGTTTTGAGATTTATTTGATTTGAATTTAATGGAAAGATTGATTCATTAGATCCTTAACCCTTCAAAATTAAAAAATTATGAGTCAATCTCCATCTATTTAAGGAGTCCTTATTATTCTCTCAAAACTAAAATTCTTCCAATCTAATCCTAATTAAGAAATGACTATCCATTATATATACTTATTGAACTTATGTCATCCTTATTTTCTTTTCCAAAATTTCTTTTTTTCGTCCAAAATAGAGCAAAATTCGTCATAAATCTAGCCTCATTTTTTAAGCTATAGAAAGTTCGCGGAGCGATTACGATCAACTCTGACGTCCTTTTCGTGCGCCTTTTCTTTTTCGAACCGTATCGAGGTTAGTTTTTCGAATATTAATTTATTTTTCGGAATTTTATGTATGAATTTCTGGAGAATTATTTGAGTGTCGGTTGTCCAAAAATTGATACATCGTACTTTTTCGAGATTTCGGGAGATCCCGAACTCCGTTTTGCGATCCGTTTGAGATTTTGGAAAGCTGACACGAAAATCTACAACATACAACATTTTCAGGATTTTACAATTTTTTTTAATATTTTATTTATTTCGTTGAACTAAAATTTGACCGACAATTCATCGATTTGGTCACAGTTAGTCATAACGGCGATAATTTTTGGCCAAATCGTGATTTTGCGGCACGACCGATTCCAATGCACTCGTGGTGCTGAAATCTACTAAGTTGCACCCTCAAATCATTGAGTTTGTAATGTTTGACTAATAAGTCAACGGTACACCTCGATTTGCATTAGGGGTAAGCAAATACCGACCGATACCAAAAAACCGATCGAATACTGATTAAAAATATTTCGAAAAATCGAACCGAAATTATGTACCGCTACCGAATTGCCGAACCGACTAAATTATGGTATAAAGGTAATGGTAACGGTTTGAGTGTAATACCATATCGAACCGAACCGATTCACACACCACACACACACACACACACACACACATATATATATATGTTAGTCCCGGGGCTTGATCAAAGATGGAAAAACAAATACAATCGAGATCTGAGATGTCCCACAAAACTTTGCAGAGATCAAACTCAAGATCTACGATGGTACAAAAATCAAATAGCCAAATTACAATCTGAAGGAGGGAAAAAGAGAAGAGAAGATCTCTCGTTCTTCCTTGCAAACGTGTTACAATTGGGACAGAACGAATTACAATAAAACTAGAAAGAGATGAGAAGAAGAACAATGCTGGGGGTGTCAAAACACCGTTGCTCAAAGCAAGATTCGCCCCACACGATCTGCTTCCAAGAACCAGCAAGTTTGAAGAACTTGTGGAACGCTCGATGTCACCTCTGTTCTGACTCCTCGGATGGACTTGCAATGGCGGCAGCAGCTCTCTCTCTCTTTCTACTTCTCTGACTTGTATTTTTCGTAGTACCCACAAAAGAGGCCAGAAGAGAGTATATATAGAGAGATAGTGGAAACCCTAGCCGCCTCTTCAGTTATGGAAAGATTGAATCAAATCACAAAAAAATAGCAACGAATTAATTCTAATCCCACAAAGATAGGAACTGAATTAATTCAAATCCCACAAAGATAGGAATGAAATTAATTCAAATCCCACAAAGATAGGAATGAAATTAATTCAAATCCTACAAAGATAGAAATGAAATTAATTCAAATCCCACAAAGATAGGAATGAAATTAATTCAAATCCCACAAAGATAGGAATGAAATTAATTCAAATCCCACAAAGATAGGAATGAAATTAATTGCATTGATCCATCATTTCCATAACCGATTTGAAATCTGCACAGTCAGCGTAGCCCTCCATGCGGCAGCAGCAGCAGCCTGGCCGCATGAGCCTAATGGCCGCATGGACCGCATGAGCCGCATGGACCGCATGAGCCGCATGAGCCGCATGTGCCGCATGAGGCCGCATATGAGCCGCATGCCGCATAAGACCGCATGACTGCTGACGTGCTAAGTGCAAAGTGTGCCAACAAAACGCCACATTACGCCTCATGAGCCCATGAGCCCGAGCCCGAGCCCGAGTCCGAGTCGCTAAGCCCCGTTGGGGCTTAGCTCCAAGTGGAATTAATCCAAGAGAATGACAAAAGCATTAATGCTTAATCCTTGGAGCCTTATTCTTACCTCCTAGTAAAATCACCCACATGGTTCCCTCCTTAGGGTCACCACCCCATGTGCATCTCTCAACAACACACCCAAGTATATATGTTGAGATAACTCATGGTGCATTTCCGATGTGGGACTAAAATTTACAAGGCATGTTGAGAGCAAGCTCTCTCCATGTAAAGAAAGCACCAACAATCCCCCACATATCATAACATATATATGTATCCAGGGTTGAGCGTTCTCTACAGTAACTGTCTATTTTGCATTAGGATAGATGTCGCTGACGACTTGAATCTTCCCGCATGGGTTAAATAACAATGTGATACAAGAATGGACTACGCCTTGAATTCTGCACCACAATTGTAATTCTTCCCACTCACAAAGTGTAGTTACATGTGCTTCTGGCTGCACATTAAAGGTCCTGTGCCAGCCTGGTTTCAGTGTATAATTTTGGGCGTCTACAAGTTTACCCTCAAGAGACGGCCTGATATCTCTTTCCATACACTATAGGTGAGTTCTTTATTAAAGAGATATGGCATGAAGCCTTGCGCTTCCTTGCGGTGCTACGCCGTTATGACATGGCCTGAAGCCGAGGCATTACCCCTACCTGGGAACCTCATCGTAGTGTCATACTACTGTAGCATGAGGTCACAAGCCTCTTTGTAGTGCCAAACTATCCAGCATGAAGCCTAAGGCTTCCCTGCGGTATTACGCCGCAACGACATGGCTTACAATGCCGAGGCTTTACCCCTACCTGGGTACCTCATCGTGGTGTCGTGCCACTGTAACATGGGGCCATCCTCCCCTTTGTAGTGCTGTCTACAACTCTTTAATTACGTCATACAGCATTAGGCTACCTGCCTATTTGCGGTGCTACGCCGCTGTGACTTGGCTTGCAAAGCCGAGGCATTACCCCTACCTGGGAACCTCATGGTGGAGTCACCCCACTGTAGCATGGAGTTTCACTCCTTGTAGTGTTGCTCTACCGTGCTTCCTGTAAAGCACACCAGGCATTCACTCTACCTGAGAACTCATTAAGGCGTTTAAGCCAACCTTCCACAGGATCAGTTTTTTCTGCAGAAAAAATACATAGTAGACAACAGTGGTTATGGGTCCGTATCCCTTCCATGTTGCATAGAACAAGTACCCACCGTTACCTGATAGTTTTCCAGTCAGTGATCCTCCTTTGAACCAAAAGTTAGATGCCTAGTAGATTTCTCTTTGAACTAATAGCATAAAACTTTTATGGTAGGATTACAAAGACACACTATCAGAATGCCTTCAAGCCCATTTTACAAGCTGTGTCATCGACCAACTGGCGCTTGAGGCCCTTTGTGAACGGATCTGCCAGGTTCTCCTGACTCCGAACATCAACCACTGCAATTATACCTCTTTTGATAAGATCGTGTACTGCCATGTGCTTTAACCGCACAGTCCTCTTTTTCTCGTTGAAGAGGTCATTTGATGCCACCGCCGCAGTCGCCTGGTTGTCACAGTATATCGGTATCGTCGGTATCTGAGCTCCAACCACTGGAAGATCATACATGAGCTCCCGAAGCCATTCTGCTTCATCTGCTGCAGTTTCGAGTGCATAGAATTCAGATTCCATGGAGGAACGAGAGAGTATTGTCTGCTTCTTTGACTTCCACGATATAGCAGCTCCATCCAAGGAAAAGACATATCAACCTGTGGACCTCTCGCTCTCCACTTCTGAGCACCAGCTAGCATCACTGAAGCCTTCCACTACTGTCGGATACCCGTTGTAGTGCAGTGCATATGTCTGAGTTTTCTAGAGTTATCTCATCACCCGCTTCACAGCTTTCCAGTGCTCAACCCCTGGGTTGCTTGTGAACCGACTCAGCATTCCCACGGCGAAAGCTATGTCAGGCCTTGTGGCAGTGGTTGCATACATCAAACTTCCAATAACGCTAGAATACTCCAGTTGCCTGACGCTTTTCCTTGAATTTGGCTTCAGCTTCTGATCACACCTGTATGGCGTATCGATCCCTGGAAGATTCTTATACCCATAGCGTGTGAGCATCTTCTCAATGTAGTGAGATTGTGACAGCGCTACTCCAGTGTCTGTCCGGATGATCTTTATGCCCAAGATGACATCTGCATCCCCCAAGTCCTTCATACTGAACTTGGTTGAGAGGAACTTCTTTGTCTCTGTGACACAGCCTATATCCGTACCTAGGATTAGCATGTCGTCCACGTACAGACAAACGATGACTCCTCTTCCATCAACGAACTTTGTGTAAACACATTTGTCCGTCTCGCTGACTCTGTAGCCGTTTGACCTAATAACTTTGTCAAACTTCTCATGCCACATCTTGGGAGCTTGCTTCAAACCATACAATGATTTCACCAACTTGCAGACTTTGTCTTCAAGACCTTTGATGACAAAACCATCTGGCTGTTGCATGTAGATCTCTTCGGTCAGCTCCCCATTCAGGAATGCAGTCTTTACATCCATCTGATGTATCACCAACTTATGTATAGCTGCGAGAGCGATTAACATCCTGATGGTGGTCATCCGGGCTACTGGAGCGTACGTGTCAAAGTAGTCTATCCCCTGTTTCTGAGAGAAACCCTTGGCTACCAGCCTGGCCTTGAACTTGTCAATAGTTTCTTCTGCCTTCATCTTCTTCTTGAAGATCCATTTACATCCGATAGGCTTTTCTCCTTCAGGTAGATCTACCAACACCCATGTGTTATTGGAGGTGATAGAGTCAAACTCGTCATTCACTGCCTCCTTCCAGAAGATAGCATCTCTGGTCTTCATCGCCTCATCATAGGTAAGCGGATCTGCTTCCACATGATAGGTGACAAAGTCATCTCCGAAGTCTTTCGGTCTTCTCGCTCGCTTAGCTGACGGCTCTGCGAGTTCTGGTACAAGAGTTGTTTCATCAACAACAGCTTCTTCTTGGACTACTGGCTCATATGAGATTTCAGTCTCTTTTGCACCTACATCATGTCACCCCCAGTTTTCACAAACAGGGGTATTTTGGTAATTTTCCACTTTAAAAATTATTTTGAAATTATTTATTTATTATTTGTATTATTTTGGGGTTATTTGAATCGGGTTCGAATTTTAATTCGTTTCGACTTGTTTCGGGGACCCGGGGTATTTTGACCTTAGCGGGCCCACACACTAGCTAACCATGGCCCACATGTTAGATATTTTGGTTAGAGACTAGATCATTATTTTAGTTAATTATTAGTTAGAGATTAGTGGTTTCGGTTTGACTAAACTACCCCCGGTTTAACCATTTCTCATTTTTGGACCATTTAATTAATTGGAGGGCAAACTTGTAATTAATCAAATGGGACAAAATGCAAGGGGTGGCCGGCCATAGTGAGAGGATAGGGTGGAGAGAGAAATCACTTTATCATTTTATTCCAATCCATATTTTCTTCTTCTTCTCCAAAGGCTCCATTTGCTTTTGAAAGCTCTATTGATTTTAGCTCTCAAACCAAGGTGATTCCTTCCCCAAAACCTATTCTTTTCTCATGTAGATCATGTAGGAACCCCCCATGATGATTCTTAGGGTGATACCATCATTAGAAACCATTTTTGTGTCCTTTAGACATTTTTAGGAGTGTCCACTTGTAGGCTTGTGTCCTATTAGGAAAAGGCCCCTTTTTGATCCATGAATGATGTTAAAATATTAGTTTTGTGTGGTTTTTCTTTTAATCTCAGATTTTTAATGTTGTAGAGATGATCCATGAGAGTATCTTAATGTATCATATTATTTCTATGTGTTTTGGTATATATATAGTTATATATATATATCATTCTATATATATATATATATATATATATATATATATATATATATATATATATATATAGAATGATATATATATATAACTATATATATAACTATATATATATATATATATATATATATATATATATATATATATATATAAATGGTGATTAATTTATGTGATGTTGTGATGGGTTGTGAGACATATATGGGGCTGTGAGTTTCGGCCAGATTTGGGCTGAATTGATATGGTTGGAGTTTGGTTGAGTTTTGCAAGTTAATGGTGTTGTACTATTAGTTTTATGCACCTATATATATATATATATATATATATATATATATATATATATATATATATATATATATATATATATATAAAATATATATATATATATATATATATATATATATATATATATATATATATATATATATATATATATGGTTATATAAGGGGTAAATTTATATGGAATATATGGTGTTGTGGTGATGTTTGAAGGGGGGAGAACTTAATCCCAGGTTTGGTTCAGATTTTAGTGGGAGTTTTGATTGAGAGTTGGTTGGGAGTTCAATTCCAATTAAGTATACAACTAGTATTATATATGTTGATATATATATATATGTTGTTATATATATATTGGTATATATATGTGGTTTAATTGTGTGGGAATATATATAGATGATGGTGGATGTTGTGTGATGTTGAGAGAGGGTTGGGGGCTGTCCAAAAACAGTCCATATTAGTTAGTTGTGTGTGTGTGTAGTTGTGAGGAGTATTTGTGAGTTGTGTGTGTGTGTGAGAACCTATTAGTGAGTGTCTATAGTTAGCCTATGTGCAAACTAATAGGAAACCTATTAGGAGACTTGTAGAGAGGTCTATGTGAGGGTGAGGTATTGTGTGTGAGTGTTGTGTATGAGTGTGGGTGAGTGTGGTAGATAGAAGGGTAAATTCATGGAGTAGAAATAGGAAAAAGGGTAAATGCTAGTTTTTGCCTAGAAGTGGGATATTGTGTTAGAAGCCTAAGATAGTGTTAGAACTTGATCCCCGTGGTTGGTAATGATCAAATATGGTACTCTAAGACTAGTTTTGACGTCGGTTGACCGTTTTGACCAAAAGTCAACAAAAGTCAACCGAAGGTCAAACTTAGCCTTAAAGCGACCCGATTTGACCGAAACCAACCGAGACTTGACCAGTTGACTGAAAGTCAACAGTTGGTCAACATTAGACTTGTTTGACCTAGGTTTGACCTAGAGTTGACCATAGTTGACCATAGTTGACCAGGGTTGACCAGAGTTGACTTTTTGACCGAAGTCAACTGTAAGTCAACCGTTGATCCCGATTGACCTAGTTTGACTTGGAATGACTTCCAGTGACCTAGTATGACCTAGTATGAACCAGTAAGACCTAGTATGACTTAGTTAGACCTAGATTGACCTAGTTTGACTTAGACTTGCATTCATGGCTTGTATTAGTTCCTTTTTCAGCATTTAGTCCTGTTTGACTTATAGTATCTTATCTTAGGTCTGTGATCGCTCTGAGCATTTGTTCACCCTATCAGCTCAGGACCACAGGCGAGTACATTCACTGATAGTTTTCATTGTCTTGATATCTACTATATCCGATTCAGTTGTAGTGTTATACTTGATTCCGGACACGACGGTTCACGGACTAGTATACGTCGGATCCGGGCATGAGATGTTATTCCTGGACTTTCTTGGTATATGAGTATGAGATATTTCCGTGTTCCTGTACTTATATAGACACATCTTGGGAGTAGGCTGATCACCTGCTCTCGAACCCCGTGTCATGACGTCCCATGTCCAGATCCATTTATACTATTCGGGGGAAAATGGGGGAATTATTGGGTGTATGTGATCAAATCCTAATGTAACTATATTTTGCTAGCGTCACCCTCACTCCACGTAGGGTGTCGCAGATACCTCACCACCGGTTATCCAGGTTGGACGGCATGATTCTCCGTTGACGTTCACCGCGGATTGCCGTGCCAAGTGGATAACTTGGCCCTACTACCTATTAGCCGATCACATATCACTCTAATAATTCAAACCACTTTTACTTTATTTGTCATGTATTATATTCCAGCTTCAGCTTTACTTACTGTACTTTCACCCTGCTATGATTCATTTCTCATATGCTCTACCTGCTTTCATACTGTACTTGATTATGGGACTAGGTTCTATTCGGAAGAAGGGTTACAACCCCGGTCCTTGTTTGGTTTAAGGGTTGTAACTCGGCTTTCGAATGGTTCCCAAGTCGCCTTTACTCTTTGTCTTGTATTTCATTATTACTGTTTCTTATAGTATTTCTCAATTCACATGGAACTGCTGTTGGTGTTTTGTACTTGCTCATTTTCCTGACAGGATACATTGACAAATTTTACAGATGACTTAGAGGATGACTGCCCTACTTATTACGGGGCAGAGACCGAGGAGCTCGACTTAGATAGAGGCTTAGTAGTAGAGCCTCTTGACTTTGCCCACCCAGAGTAGCTTAGCTAGTAGGTTTGCCTGGCCTGCGAGCCAGCAGTTTACATTTCAGTTGTAGTACTTATATTATATTTCTGAGACTTGGACTTGTGTTAGCTGTGACTTGTTGATACTTTCTGGACTCGTTTCCTGTTTATTACTATCATATCTTTTTCCATGCTTTCTACCCTAGTTTTGATTATGTGATTGAGGCAGTATTGCCCTATTCCTCCGTTCGGAGTGTATATACTGCACAGGTACATTTATCTGTTTAGACGTAGCATTTACAGACCCTATATACAGCGTTCTACCGCCGATTCTGCGGCGTAGGCTGGACGTAACCGCTTCTCGTGCCCCTAATCAGGGTGCGGGTCGTGACACATTTTTGTGGTGGCCCATGCAGGTCAGTGTCGCAACTAGTGCGAACTCGTAATGGTGCTCGACTTAGAGTGCTAATTACGAGCCTGCGATTAGGATATAGGATTAGGGTATGATAGGAGTTACTCAATCACATGTTAGGAGATTCTGATCTTTTGATTACCATGACAAATTCTTTTGCATTGAATTTAATTGTCCGTCTTTGATATTCCTATCATGTGCCATATTGATTCCTTGTTTTCAACCTATCCTCAGGATGACAGTTACACGATCTCAGGCAGCGGGCCCGAGCTCAGTTCCAGGGAGGTCAGATCAGGGAGGTCCTCCACCTCCGGCTACGGGACCGACAGTAGAGAGTACAGCAACATCGGTTCCTGCCCTTCAGGCAGGAGTAGAGGTGGCAGTTCCCGGAGGTCTTCCACCTCCAGCTGGGGGAGCAGCCCCATCAGTTCCTGCCCTTCCGGCGGGAGCAGCAGCAGCAGTACCAGCAGCGACGATCCCTGGAGATCTTCCACCTTTAGCAGCGGGACCGTCTATGGTCATCCCGGACATTCTTCCACCGCCGCCCCAGCTACCGACGGACACGCAGGGGATGATGGCACTCCTGCAGCAGATGTTGCAGACACAGCAGTGCCAGACAGAGGTGCTGAGACAGACAGTGGAGAACTCGCACCAGCTAGCCATGGCAGCAGTGGAGAGGGGTGCACCGACTACAGCTGAGGGAGCACCAGCACAGCAGCAGGGCCAGAGGAGGCCCGGTACACATCTCGACTTCCGGAAGATGGGCCCGCGAGATTTCAGGGGTACCGAGGGTATCCTATATGCGGATGACTGGCTAGAGGACGTCCAGCGGTGTCTGGAGTTGGCTGAGGTTCCGAGAGCTCTATGGGTGGCTTCTGCAGCGAGCCAGTTTTTTGACATTGCATTGACATGGTACCGCACGGATCCGCGTGCGTCGGTTCGAGGTATATCCTGGGAGGACTTCAGGAAACTCTTTAAGGAGAAGTTCTACTCGGATGTAGCCTTGACGGCTCTGGAGGGACAGTTTGTCAGCTTGGTGCAGGGGAGCTCGTCAGTGGACGAGTATGCAGCGGAGTTCTTCCGCCTGAGTAGGTTTACACCCAGTCTGATTCAGGATGAGGGGTGCAAGGCCCGAAAGTTCAGGAGGGTTCTCATCCATGCGGTGCGCACTCGCACATCTGGGCGATGAGACGCGACATTTGAGCAGATCCTGATGGAGGCTCAGATTGCTGAGGAGGACTTCGGCCTCAAGCCGAAGAGGAGCAGTGACGCTTTGGGATCTAGTTCGAGTGCAGGGCTAGCGAAGTGCCCAAATTTCCAGCAGAGGCAGTTCCAGCAGCATCAGCCTCAGTTGCAGATCCAGCAGGCACCGGCGCGTGCTCAGCAGCATCAGGGTCAGGGTCAGGGCCGGAGGCCAGCTACCCAGTGCAGTTACTGCGGGAAGACAGGGCACACTGCAGAGGTGTGCAGGAAGAGATTGGGCGCCTATTTGTACTGTGGGGCGCTCGATCACCAACTGAAGGACTGTCGTATTCGCGGAGGCAAGGGAGTTCAGGACAGAGGACAGCCAGCTAGAGGACCAGCGGTTCAGCAGAGGGGTCTTCCACTCCAGACTCAGCAGCAGCGTTTCCAGCAGCATCAGAGGGGAGCCCCTGCGGGCAGAGTGTTTGCCCTGACGGCAGAGGAGGAGGCAGAGCCAGTTGGCGATGTTGTGGCAGGTCATGTTCTTCTCGATTCGTTTCCTGCATTTACCTTATTTGATTCCGGTGCCTCGCATAGCTTTGTGTCTGTCTCCTTTGCTCTGAGATACAATATTATTGCTGAACCTTTGAGTAGGACTTGCAAGATATTGACCGGGGGAGGCATCATCCTGGTCAACAATATCTGCAAGGGACGGAGAGTTACTGTAGGAGGCCGAGTTTTGGGTGCGTGCTTGCTCGTAATGCCCCTTCCAAGGTACGATGTGGTACTCAGAATGGATTGGTTGAGCGCGCACCATGCTACTATAGATTGTAGAGGTGGTAGGATTTTGTTTAGGTCGCCGGGTGAGCCAGAGATTGAGTTTTCCAGAGGAGCAGCTGAGCCGGTAGATGGGTTCTGCGGAGCTCTACTGGCGGGGCAGGCATTGCCGCATCCATTGATTGCTGATTTCATGGATGTTTTTCTCGAGGAGTTGCCTGGGATGCCGCCGGATAGAGACGTTGAGTTCTCTATAGACCTTGTGCCAGGTGCTGAGCCCATTTCGCAGCATGTCTATAGAGTCAACAACAGCGAGTTGGCGGAGCTGAAGAAGCAGGTCGACGAGCTGCAGGACAAGGGATTCATTAGATCCAGTTCATCGCCTTGGGGAGCGCCAGTCCTGTTTGTACCGAAGAAGGATGGTACGATCCGTATGTGTATTGATTACAGGGCTCTCAACAACCTAACTATCAAGAATAAGTACCCATTGCCGAGGATCGACGACTTGTTCGATCAGTTGAGCGGTGCCAAGGTGTTTTCGAAGATAGATCTGAGATCCGGCTATCATCAGCTGAAGGTGAAGAAGGAAGACGTTCCGAAGACAGCTTTTCGGACTCGGTACGGCCAGTACGAGTTCACAGTGATGCCATTTGGGTTGACCAACGCCCCAGCTGTGTTCATGAACTTGATGAACAAGGTATTCCATCAGTACCTTGACAAGTTCGTGGTGGTCTTCATAGACGACATCCTGGTTTACTCGAAGACGCCAGAGGAGCACGAGGAGCATCTGAGGATTGTGCTCGAGACGTTGAGGAGGGAGCATTTGTATGGGAAGTTGTCGAAGTGTGAGTTTTTCCTGGACCAAGTCGAGTTCCTGGGTCATGTTGTGACCGAGCACGGGATCTCAGTAGACCAGAAGAAGATTGCTGCAGTAGAGTCTTGGTCTACGCCCAGTACAGTTGCCGAGATTCGGAGCTTTCTAGGATTGGCGGGCTACTATCGAAAGTTCGTCCAAGATTTCTCGCGGATCGCGGAGCCGATGACTAGACTCACCAGGAAGGACGTGGAGTTCGTCTGGACCGAGGAGTGTCAGGCCGCCTTCGACGAGCTGAAGAAGAGGTTGACATCAGCTCCTATCTTGACATTGCCGTCTGGGACCGGTGGTTTCTCGATTTACAGCGACGCTTCTGGTCGGGGTCTGGGTTGTGTACTTCAGCAGCACGGGAAGGTAATTGCCTACGCATCTAGGCAGTTACGTCCTCATGAGAAGAACTACCCGACTCATGATTTGGAGTTAGCCGCTGTCATCTTTGCCTTGAAGCTATGGAAGCATTATCTGTACGGAGAGCGGGTTGAGATCTTTGCTGACCACAAGAGCTTGAAGTACGTGTTCACTCAGAAGGAGCTGAACATGAGGCAGAGACGTTGGCTTGAGCTGATGAAAGACTTTGATATCGCCTTGCAGTACCATCCAGGGAAGGCCAACGTAGTCGCGGATACCTTGAGCAGGTATCCAGTGGCTATGTATCTGACATCAGATCGTCATCTTTTGGCTGACCTGGATAGTTTGGGAATCGAGGTGATCATTCCAGGCATGGAGGTGCAGATGTGGGGTTTGCAGATTCAGTCTGAGCTGATGGACAGGGTCAGATCAGCGCAGTTTGAGGATGTTGCCCTGGGGAGCATTAGGGAGCAGGTGCAGATGGGTTTGCTTGAGGATTTCTCCATTGCCGAAGATGGGTCGCTGCGGCACGGTACTAGACTGTGCGTTCCGAGTGGAGAGCTTCGGGAGGAGGTTCTTCAGGAGGCTCATCGCTCTCAGTACTCTATGCATCCTGGTGCCAACAAGATGTACAGAGATCTGAGAGAGCACGTTTGGTGGTACGGCATGAAGCGCGAGGTATCTCAGTTCGTATCTCGCTGCTTGGTTTGTCAGCAGGTGAAGGCCGAGAGACAGAGGCCTGGGGGATTGCTTCAGCCACTACCCATTCCAGAGTGGAAGTGGGAGCACATCACCATGGACTTTGTGTCCGGACTTCCACGGTCTCCAGGAGGGAAAGACGCGATTTGGGTCATAGTTGATAGATTAACCAAATCGGCCCACTTTTTGCCTTTCAAAGTGGGGTTGTCTACGGAGAGGTTGGCAGAGCTGTATGTCCGTCAGATCGTGCAGTTGCATGGAGTCCCCGTGAGCATAGTTTCAGATCGTGATAGCCGTTTCACTTCCCACTTCTGGAGGAGTTTGCAGGCTAGCTTGGGCACCTCGCTCAAGTTCAGTACTGCTTATCACCCCCAGACAGACGGGCAGTCGGAGAGGACTATCCAGACCTTGGAGGATATGCTTCGCACGTTTGTGCTAGATCTCGGGGGTTCTTGGGAGGATCATCTTCACCTGGTAGAGTTTGCTTACAACAACAGCTACCAGGCCAGTATAGAGATGTCACCATTCGAGGCTCTATACGGACGGAGATGCCGTACTCCTTTATCTTGGGACGATGTTGGCGAGAGGGTGCTGCTTGGACCAGAGATGGTGGTGGATGCAGCGGAGAAGGTCCGGCTGATTAGAGACAGACTTCGGGTGGCTCAGGATAGGCAGCGGCATTGGGCCGATAGCCACCGGAGACCGTTAGAGTTCGAGGTTAGTTTCAGTTCCTGTTTGTGCTTGTTTGTGTTTTGTCTGTCCTGTGTTCTGAGTTTGTTTTATGTCTAGGCTGGTGTTATGGTGTTCCTGAAGATTTCTCCGACACGGGGCACGATTCGCTTTGGCGGAGGCGGGAAGCTTAGTCCGCGCTACATCGGACCTTTCACCATCCTTGAGAGGGTCGGTGCAGTGGCTTACCGGCTAGACTTGCCGCCTACGCTGGAGGGGGTACACAACGTGTTCCATGTGTCGCAGCTGAGACGGTACGTAGCGGACCCCAGCCATGTATTAGACCATTCAGCGATCGAGGTGGGGCCTACTCTTCACTATCCAGAGCAGCCGGTTGAGATTCTGGATCGTAGGGTGAAGGTGCTCCGGAACCAGGTTATCCCTTTGGTTCGCGTTGCATGGAGGCATCACTCTCCAGGTGAGTCTACCTGGGAGAGAGAGGACGACATGCGGGAGCGATTTCCTTATCTCTTCGAGCCCTGAGGTATAATTTTGTTTTCTGCATGTGATTTCAGTGCATGTTTGTTTCAATTTTGAGGACAAAATTTTTTTAAGGTGGATAGATTTGTCACCCCCAGTTTTCACAAACAGGAGTATTTTGGTAATTTTCCACTTTAAAAATTATTTTGAAATTATTTATTTATTATTTGTATTATTTTGAGGTTATTTGAATCGGGTTCGAATTTCAATTCGTTTCGACTTGTTTTGACTTGTTTCGAGGACCCGGGGTATTTTGACCTTAGCGGGCCCACACACTAGCTAACCATGGCCCACATGTTAGATATTTTGGTTAGAGACTAGACCATTATTTTAGTTAATTATTAGTTAGAGATTAGTGGTTTCGGTTTGACTAAACTACCCCCGGTTTAACCATTTCTCATTTTTGGACCATTTAATTAATTGGAGGGCAAACTTGTAATTAATCAAATGGGACAAAATGCAAGGGGTGGCCGGCCATAGTGAGAGGATAGGGTGGAGAGAGAAATCACTTTATCATTTCATTCCAATCCACATTTTCTTCTTCTTCTCCAAAGGCTCCATTTGCTTTTGAAAGCTCCATTGATTTTAGCTCTCAAACCAAGGTGATTCCTTCCCCAAAACCTATTCTTTTCTCATGTAGATCATGTAGGAACCTCCCATGATGATTCTTAGGGTGATACCATCATTAGAAACCATTTTTGTGTCCTTTAGACATTTTTAGGAGTGTCCACTTGTAGGCTTGTGTCCTATTAGGAAAATGCCCCCTTTTTGATCCATGAATGATGTTAAAATATTGGTTTTGTGTGGTTTTTCTTTTAATCTCAGATTTTTAATGTTGTAGAGATGATCCATGAGAGTATCTTAATGTATCATATTATTTCTATGTGTTTTGGTATATATATAGTTATATATATATCATTCTATATATATATATATATATATATATATATATATATATATATATATATATATATATATATATAAATGGTGATTAATTTATGTGATGTTGTGATGGGTTGTGGGACATATATGGGGCTGTGAGTTTCGGCCAGATTTGGGCTGAATTGATATGGTTGGAGTTTGGTTGAGTTTTGCAAGTTAATGGTGTTGTACTATTAGTTTTATGCACCTATATATATATATATATATATATATTGATATATATATATATATATATATATATATATATATATATATATATATATATATATATATATATATATATATATGGTTATATAAGGGGTAAATTTATATGGAATATATGGTGTTGTGGTGATGTTTGAAGGGGGCAGAACTTAATCCCAGGTTTGGTTCAGATTTTAGTGGGAGTTTTGATTGAGAGTTGGTTGGGAGTTCAATTCCAATTAAGTATACAACTAGTATTATATATGTTGATATATATATATGTTGTTATATATATATTGGTATATATATGTGGTTTAATTGTGTGGGAATATATATAGATGATGGTGGATGTTGTGTGATGTTGAGAGAGGGTTGGGGGCTGTCCAAAAACAGTCCATATTAGTTAGTTGTGTGTGTGTAGTTGTGAGGAGTATTTGTGAGTTGTGTGTGTGTGTGAGAACCTATTAGTGAGTGTCTATAGTTAGCCTATGTGCAAACTAATAGGAAACCTATTAGGAGACTTGTAGAGAGGTCTATGTGAGGGTGAGGTATTGTGTGTGAGTGTTGTGTATGAGTGTGGGTGAGTGTGGTAGATAGAAGGGTAAATTCATGGAGTAGAAATAGGAAAAAGGGTAAATGCTAGTTTTTGCCTAGAAGTGGGATATTATGTTAGAAGCCTAAGATAGTGTTAGAACCGTGGTTGGTAATGATCAAATATGGTACTCTAAGACTAGTTTTGACGTCGGTTGACCGTTTTGACCAAAAGTCAACAAAAGTCAACCGAAGGTCAAACTTAGCCTTAAAGCGACCCGATTTGACCGAAACCAACCGAGACTTGACCAGTTGACTGAAAGTCAACAGTTGGTCAACATTAGACTTGTTTGATCTAGGTTTGACCTAGAGTTGACCATAGTTGACCAGGGTTGACCAGAGTTGACTTTTTGACCGAAGTCAACTGTAAGTCAACCGTTGATCCCGATTGACCTAGTTTGACTTGGAATGACTTCCAGTGACCTAGTATGACCTAGTATGAACCAATAAGACCTAGTATGACTTAGTTAGACCTAGATTGACCTAGTTTGACTTAGACTTGCATTCATGGCTTGTATTAGTTCCTTTTTCAGCATTTAGTCCTGTTTGACTTATAGTATCTTATCTTAGGTCTGTGATCGCTCTGAGCATCTGTTCACCCTATCAGCTCAGGACCACAGGCGAGTACATTCACTGATAGTTTTTATTGTCTTGATATCTACTATATCCGATTCAGTTGTAGTGTTATACTTGATTCCTGACACGACGGTTCACGGACTAGTATACGTCGGATCCGGGCATGAGATGTTATTCCTGGACTTTCTTGGTATATGAGTATGAGATATTTTCGTGTTCCTGTACTTATATAGACACATCTTGGGAGTAGGCTGATCACCTGCTCTCGAACCCCGTGTCATGACGTCCCATGTCCAGATCCATTTATACTATTCGGGGGAAAATGGGGAAATTATTGGGTGTATGTGATCAAATCCTAATGTAATTATATTTTGCTAGCGTCACCCTCACTCCACGTAGGGTGTCGCAGATACCTCACCACCGGTTATCCAGGTTGGGCGGCATGATTCTCCGTTGACGTTCACCGCGGATTGCCGTGCCAAGTGGATAACTTGGCCCTACTACCTATTAGCCGATCACATATCACTCTAATAATTCAAACCACTTTTACTTTATTTGTCATGTCTTATATTCCAGCTTCAGCTTTACTTACTGTACTTTCACCCTGCTATGATTCATTTCTCATATGCTCTACCTGCTTTCATACTGTACTTGATTATGTGACTAGGTTCTATTCGGAAGAAGGGTTACAACCCCGGTCCTTGTTTGGTTTAAGGGTTGTAACTCGGCTTTCGAATGGTTCCCAAGTCGCCTTTACTCTTTGTCTTGTATTTCATTATTACTGTTTCTTATAGTATTTCTCAATTCACATGGAACTGTTGTTGGTGTTTTGTACTTGCTCATTTTCCTGACAGGATATGTTGACAAATTTTACAGATGACTTAGAGGATGACTGCCCTACTTATTACGGGACAGAGACCGAGGAGCTCGACTTAGATAGAGGCTTAGTAGTAGAGCCTCTTGACTTTGCCCACCCAGAGTAGCTTAGCTAGTAGGTTTGCCTGGCCTGCGAGCCAGCAGTTTACATTTCAGTTGTAGTACTTATATTATATTTCTGAGACTTGGACTTGTGTTAGCTGTGACTTGTTGATACTTTCTGGACTCGTTTCCTGTTTATTACTATCATATCTTTTTCCATGCTTTCTACCCTAGTTTTGATTATGTGATTGAGGCAGTATTGCCCTATTTCTCCGTTCGGAGTGTATATACTGCACAGGTACATTTATCTGTTTAGACGTAGCATTTACAGACCCTATATACAGCGTTCTACCGCCGATTCTGCGGCGTAGGCTGGACATAACCGCTTCTCGTGCCCCTAATCAGGGTGCGGGTCGTGACACATCATTTTCCGGAATGTCCGAAAGAATAATGTTTTTGTCTTTTGCAAACTTGTCTTCAAAGAATTCAACATCGCGAGATTCAATGATATGATTTGATTCAATATCAAGAAATCTCCGAGCATCACTCTTCTCGGCATACCCCAAGAAGATCGCCTTCGTAATCCTTGTCCCCAGCTTCTGAATCTTCAGATCTGGAAGCTTCACATACGCCAGACACCCCCACACTCGAATGACATTCAAGTTTGGTCTGACTTTGAACCAGAGTTCATGAGGAGTTACGTCCGAAGTTGCATATGGCACTCTATTCAGAATGAAAGTGGCCGTTAATGCAGCTTCTCCCCAATAGCATTTTGGAAGACCTGCAGTGAGCAGCATAAAATTCATCATTTCTGTTAATGTTCGGTTCTTCCTCTCTGCTACTCCGTTGGATTGAGGAGAATATGGAGCAGCAGTCTCGCATATGATTCCATGTTCTTTGCAGAACGATGCGAATTCATGAGACCTGTACTCCCCACCTCGATCACTTCTCAACCTCTTGAGTTGTTGTCCAGTCTGCCGTTCAGCTTCGGCCCTGAACTCTCTGAACTTCTCGAAAGCTTCGTCTTTGGACTTGAGCAAGTAGACGAACGCGTATTTTGAGAGGTCGTCGATGAAGGTTATGAAATACTTCATCCCGGCCTTCGTGGAGAAATGTTTGAAGTCACAGATATCGGAGTGCACCAACTCGAGAAGATCTGTGCTTCGATTGACCCGATGAAAGGGTTTTCTTGTGATCTTCGTCTGAGCACACACTTCACACTTCTCCCCCTTACCCCCACATTTGGAGATAAGTCCTAGACTAGACATTTTGTTGATTCTTTTACAATGAACATGTCCTAGTCTATTATGCCACAACTCAAGAGAATAATCAGAAAATGCAACTGCATTAATGTCATCAAACTGGTTGACAAGCTGAATTTTGAACATTCCTTCGATTTGATAAGCCTTCCCAAAGTATGTTCCCTTCTTGGACATAACCATCTGACCAGCATTGATGTCCATCCTCAAGCCTGCATTGCAGAGCAGGCTCCCAGAGATCAGGTTCTTGGCAATCGCAGGAACATGCTTCACACCTTGAAGCGTCAGAGTGTTCCCAGAAGTGAGTTTCAGTTCCACGGTCCCGATTCCCAGAACTTCAGCTTGGGCCTGGTTCGCCATGACAACCTTCTCAGATATCGGCTGGTACGTGACGAACAATTCATTGTCAGAACAGACATGGCAAGTCGCACCAGTGTCTATCCACCAGTCAGAGTCAACCCCCACAGTAGTGACCTGTCCGATCATAGCAACAATGTTAGAAACCAATGAAACCTTATTAGGATCACCTTTCTCTGATTATTTAGGCTTAGATCTGCATTCACTCT
>JANAVB010035818.1:1257593-1364013 GCA_029216955.1 Iris pallida
TTGTTCAATGTTCTATCTTAGTGTTTAACACATATTTAGACACTTACTTGCCGAGCCACGCTCGCTTACTCAATAGCAACTTTACGCATACAATGACATATTTTGTTAGACGTGAAGGAATAGGGAGAGAGAGTCAAGAACCCGCCCACCTTAAGCCGATACGCCTTGCCGTCTCGTCGATTGAAGCGTCTCGCTTCCATAACTCGATCGCATAGCTAACTCCCGGACTTAGTCATTCCTTTGAATTACTCGGTTGATTTGGCCTATCGTGCCCATGCCACAATCCGTTGCAAGGCCACAATTTGGTTTCGCGGACACTTCATTGCATAAGACAAAATGCCGACCTCTTATCGTCCAGCGTAAAAGCATAGCCTGCACACTAGATCAACTAAAGTCAGCACTTGCTCAAACGGGACTTATCCTTTGCATCGATTCGATTCATAGATTCCAACCGACTCAAAGCTTACCTTTGGCCAATGTAACTCTTGCATCGATTCGCATCGATACCTCATCGGGTCAACGCAACTCTTCGAGTCAACGACTCATCGTAATGCACCGTGCGGAGCGGGACATTACATAATATACCACTCAAAACAAGGATCGTCCTCGAACCGAAACCAACACTTAAATCCAAGTGTCTCGTTAGATCGTTAACGATCTCGTGCTACTATCGTTGGAATCATACAACTTAGTTTGGATCATATACATATTTTAGGCGTCCCACCAATATATGCATTTCAGCCAAGCTCAGTTGTAGGATATCGGGACAAACTAACGCTCCACTTAAATCCTCAAGCACCAACTATTCCGTACTCGATTTAGTCAAATCTTAGCGCATATTTTCAAATACTTCTCGTATGCAGTATCCCATAACATGCGATCATCTTCCAACATCTTGTACATAACTTAACTCGAAACTATTAGTTCGATCTCATAAATTTCTTGTCGGCTACCTAACACTCGCATTGCATCGAGTCATTGCGCATCCGATCACAATAATTCTCTGCAACGCCTATTCGCCCAACCGTTTGCCTATCTCTCACATAACTCAAGTCTTTCATCCAATCATTCATAACATTTAGCCTTAACGACATGGACTAAGTCAACATGTCACAAATTCCTTTGTCTACAATCCGTACTAAGTCTCGCACACAACGATCCCAACATGACCCACGTTTTCGAACTTCTTATGCATTGCGTCTGTGGCTACCCCCGCTAGGTAACTTATCCAGACATCATACTTAATCTCTTCCGACACAAGAGGTCGACTTGAGTCTACGATGCTCAAAGGCAACAATCTTTCCGACCCAAGGTCTCTTACGATACGTCCATCTCCTATTCTCGACCGAGTACGAATCCTTTACTCAATTCTCGAATCAATCCCGACTAATTCATTCCATAACATAAATCGTGCGCTCAACACACATAGCCTAACCTTACTCGAATTGATCTACGACACAACTCTTAGGGTCGTTCTACTATTCGTCGCTCTCGCGCATTGTAGAATTCTTGCAATCGCCTTACCGTATCACTATACTAGGCACGTTCCTTAACATATACTCGATCATCGACTAACCAAGTCTATCTGCGTATCCATTCGATGATCATAAACTTTCTAGCCATATTGATCTAGTCAAAGGCTACTCGCTAACTTCCGAAACACGATACTCACTCGCTTAGACTTATCCTTAACATGCACTACATCATTCCTCATCCTCGACAAAATTTCTTATACGACTTCTTTAGGGTCATCCTATGGGACTTCAACATTAATTTGATTTGGCGATCAAGTCTTCTAGGGTCATCTGCCCCGAAACTACGCTCGATAATTGAAGATCATCAACGAGGGACAATTACAACGAACTATGCTATATCCTATCGCGGAGCCAAATCAATTCCCGACAATTCCTACAGGACCTTATCCAATCCGACGTAACTCATTAATCCATAGTTTATCTATCCGTGGTCATAGCTCGACACATTTCGTACTCATCAAAACCATCCTCGAACAACTTTCGTATCAAACCACAAGTCAAATCCGATTTTGCCACGCCTTGCAAGTTCGATCATCCCCGCTGGATGAATCACCATACCAGCGCTCACACGGAATGATCGCCCTAATTTGGCGTGACGCATATACGATGCTGGAGTTGCACTCGCATAAGACAAGAATGTCAACATAGTGGTTATCCACGAATCAATCCAGACACTTTCGATTTCATCCGAGTAACATCCGTCGACTCTCAAATTCTCCGAAGCATTCCTACCGTTAACATCCAAATTTTCATAACTTAACTTGCATCCTATTCATCCAACAACAATGCTCAACATAATTTTCGTTCATTCAATCAGAGTATCCCCGAGTTATTACATATCGTCTTTGATACGCCTCAATACCATCGTCGATATGCATAACTTGAACATCTTCCTTTCTCATAAGCTCAAACCCGTTGCAATCATTGCCATTATCCGAATCGAATACGAATCAAGTCTCGCACTTATCAAGATCCATTTAGTTGTAACTACTTAACATCGTCTCGACACAATTTCAAATTCACATATACATTCTCATATCCCTAACTCGCATTTCTAAAGTCGTGCCACCGGTTCATCGCATTAACTCAATTTTGTTCGTACGATTTCTTCGAACCTACTCAACTTGTTTCGAATAAGTCTTCGTATTATCTCAACGTAATTTCGATCGGGTCGACCACTTCCTCAACTTAATATTCCTTCGCTATGCTCAGCCTATCGTTCGACTTAAACTTAATGAATCCTCGTCCGACGTATCCTCCGTGGATATGACTTCACACATAATTGTTCGACTCACTTCATCAAGACATACTCGCATCGACTTCTCTCAAGTCATTTCCGCTAGAGTCTCGGTACTACTCTGTCCGTTGAGGACAAACATAACGTAACAACATAATCGTCTCGACGAAATCTATCGCAAGTCACCAACTGGCTTAACATAGCTATCGCTAAGTGGTATTCCATATACCACTCAGGATCGAGCCTATCGTTATCGATACAATACTTCGCTACACTTTCTCGCACAAGTGGTATTGCATATACCACTCGAAATTGAGTCATTACTCGACATCACATTCCGCATAGGTCCGACATCTATTCTCAATCAACTATCCCGTATGGCGATCTTTCCGATCCCAGCTCTAGCGTTCTTTCAAGTTTGACACGCATTCACTCTAACCGTATCTTGGCGATCATATCGATCACACCCGCAACATTCGCTTATTCAAAGCTCAACGCGATATTCGGCCAACATACATGTTCGCCTACTCAACTCAACTTAGCGACCAACTCGACTCGCACTATCGCATCCGCGATCTTCCAATCTCACTCGTTGCAACTCGTGCAACAACTCATTCTCGATACTTGAGGTCTTTACTCAATCTTGCGCAACATATCGCTATCCATCCGTATAGCCATACAACACGCATCATACCATATCGACTCGTTGCACCGATGCAACGAACGATTCACGACTTGCTGCACTCCGTGCAACCAACAGCACATAACCATTCGTATAGCCACATAATATGCATCGTCTCACATATCGACCCGTTGCACTTCGTGCAACCAACAACACATATCTCCTCGTACTTCGTGCGACCGACAACATATAACTCCTCATACTTCGTGCGACCGACAATACATAACTCCTCGCACTTCGTGCGACCAACAATACGCATATCATTGTACTTCGTGCAACCAACATCACCATATTCGTTGCACTTCGTGCGACCGACAACACATAACTCCTCGCACTTCGTGCGACCGACAATACATAACTCCTCGCACTTCGTGCGACCAATAATACGCATATCATTGCACTTCGTGCGACCGACGACTCGCAGCTTTCTTGTATTTCGGAAAACCATAATCTCATAACCCATTGCACTTCGTGCAACAGACACTCTCCGATGGCACCCGGAGATAGCGTGATAGTCACGACATACTTGTGGCAGACGTACTCACTTAATATAGACTTATTGTATGGAACATCCAATATAGCGTCGAGCAGATCCATGAGCCATGCGGTTACGGAAACAACTTAGAGTCAACTGAATTCGATAGCGAAGCAACTGAGGGTCAAAGAGATTCATGCACGGTCCAAAGGATGGAACAGCTCTGATACCAACTTGTCACGCCCCGATCCGGGAAATCGCTCTTCCTCGCTAGATTTTACCCGAATCATCGTCCTCGCTGGGGCGTGATGCCGCACGAGCCTGGAGTTCCTCTCGTGCAAGGCAAGATAACGGTTCACATAGTGATTATCTCAAAGTTATAACATAAGCAGCGGAAGGAAACCAAAGTATAACATCAGAATCTCTTTTATTAATATTGAATTGAAGGTTACAAAGGCTCTGAATAGCCCAACATATATGCCAATTGGCTACAACGCTCATGATCTCTCTAGCTCACAAAGGATTTCATTGTTCTATACATCATGCCTCTTTATAGCCACCAAGTAGTCTTCGGCCGAACATCTCCATGTCGTAAGTCCGAACGTCTATGCGGAAGCTCCTCTTGAACGCCAAGGACTCCATGCCTCGGCACGTCCAAGCCAATCTCCGCCCCGAGCCGAACATACCTGAACCTGCACATAAACTAGTGGGAGATTAGTGCTTTCGTCCTCGCTTCGCATTGATCAAGACCCGCTCGCACCCAAACCAAACACTTAAGCATTTAGTGAAACATGCATCTTAATTGGTGATCTTTCTATTTAGCCTTAGGATCAGTTTCATGGCAATACTTGAACATAGCACCTTATCATAAATGTGACCAATACCGTGTCCCTGCGGCAGATACAGTTAGACATAATATGAACATAAACGTAGTGTTTGTGCGCATCTCCATTCCAAATTCCATAGCCTGTACTGGTTAGAACACATAAGCCATCATACGATTCGCGCAACCAACCAATCATAACCGTAAACATATGCATAAGGGTGGCAGGCCCTGCGCATGCACCCAACTCTCATCTCAGCCCACCGGCCCTATCTATATGAAGGTCACGGTGTTTCGCACCGTAATGGACTTGGCATCTCTTATGTGTAAGCCTACGATCACTTCGACACGGGTAGCTAGCCCAGTATCCGAAGGATCCTAAACTTACGGATATCATATCTTATCACAGCACTGGACGGTCGCAATCCGTCTGAATGATGTGCACCATAAATACCACACATAATTTCCTCCTAGGCCGAACGGTCCCGGTGCCCCGGCGTAACTGTCCGAGGGAAGCTGCATCCGTGCACGGTCCATCCGAGTCCATTGACCATGCAATACGTACCATAGCATACAAGTCATATCGTCAAACCAATCTCGTGTTCCATAAACATAGTCCCGCACCATAAACATATTCGCGTCTCATAAACATAATCTACCATCCATATGGGGAG
The DNA here is from genome assembly GCA_029216955.1 of Iris pallida. Lineage (NCBI taxonomy): Eukaryota > Viridiplantae > Streptophyta > Magnoliopsida > Asparagales > Iridaceae > Iris > Iris pallida. The sequence continues at coordinate 1,263,020 of JANAVB010035818.1, forward strand.
CTCCGTCGACGTTATGCTCCAACACATCCATATTGATGCACGACGCCCAACGGCTTAGTCATCTCGTACTTGTATTCAACGCGTACCATTCGTATGTTATTCTCATAACCTAGTTCCGTAATCATATAGTCATTTCGCAGCTTCCGTGCCCGAGGGCACGCTCAGTGCCGTAATTCATGTTCTACGCCTAGTGTTCAATGTTCTCGGAGCCGTGCACATGATGCACATCTCAATATCGTCTTTCAATGTTCTACCATCATTGCCCTACTGTGACTCGTACACTTGATGTACGTTGCTTCAATTTTTCGATTGTTCAATGTTCTATCTTAGTGTTTAACACATATTTAGACACTTACTCGTCGAGCCACGCTCGCTTACTCAATAGCAACTTTACGCATACAATGACATATTTTGTTAGACATGAAGGAATAGGGAGAGAGAGTCAAGAACCCGCCCACCTTAAGCCGATACGCCTTGCCATCTCGCCGATTGAAGCGTCTCGCTTCCATAACTCGATCGCATAGCTAACTCCCGGATTTAGTCATTCCTTTGAATTACTCGGTTGATTTGGCCTATCGTGCCTATGCCACAATCCGTTGCAAGACCACGATTTGGTTTCGTGGACACTTCATTGCATAAGGCAAAATGTCGACCTTTTATCGTCCAGCGTAAAAGCATAGCCTGCACACCAGATCAACTAAAGTCAGCACTTGCTCAAACGGGACTTATCCTTTGCATCGATTCGATTCATAGATTCCAACCGACTCAAAGCTTACCTTTGGCCAACGTAACTCTTGCATCGATTCGCATCGATACCTCATCGGGTCAACACAACTCTTTGAGTCAATGACTCATCGTAATGCACCGTACGGAGCGGGGCATTACAGCAGGAGCCATTTGGCATGCTGACCTCTCGGCCAGCAGCAGTCCCCACAGGGGACTGCATATGCAACAGCAGCAGTAGCAGTATAAGGAACTGCAGCAGTAGCAGTTGGGAACTGCTGTTTTGCAGCAGTGTGAGGGGGTGGGGAGGGGGGGAAGCAGCCATTCGGTGATACATTTCGACCACTCACCATTCAGCCCCTTATTTCATCTATCCATTCAGCCCCTCTTCCACTTTCTTTAATCCATACATTCTTCTATCCATACTCAATTGATATTACATATATCCATTTCGACCACTCACCATTCAGCCTCCTATTCTACATCTATCCATTCAGCCCCTCTTCCACATTCAGGAGAGTACTCAGAGGATGGTGAGTACCCTTGCTGTGCATGGTGAGCGACTGCGAGAGCTGGAGCAGATACGTCCTCCCGGTCCATCGACGGCGCCGACTCCAGACATTGTACTGCCTCCTACTGCCACTACGGTGCAGCTCACACAGGAGCAGTATGAGTACATGCTATCCCAGATGCGCGACAGGGGTCCTCAGTGATCCAGTAGATTTTTTTATCATCTTTGTATTTATTGGCCCTATGGGCCCATTGACCGTTCTGTACACTGATTTTCATTATTATTTGACTTTGTTGGACATGTATGTTTATTGAACATGTATGTTTGTGATATTACATTTGTTGGTATTTTCATTGAGTACATGTATGATATTTAGTTGTAGAATGTTATGATGGGAGACTGTTATTCATCTATTAGTTATAGACTGTTATGATGGGAGAATGTTAATTATGATGATATATGCGACGGGGATGACAAATATACCTATTGGGCTATAAGCGATGATCTGATATACAAAGGAGGTGCTGCCCAAATTTTAAAAAAATATAATGTGTATTTTTGGGATGATGTGTGTCTGTGTTTACAGTGAATGTGAAATGCAGTGTTCAGAACCATCGACAGTTTTGATTACTGTTGTATGTTTTATCTTGGATAGAAAGAGCAACAGTTCAGGGTGTACTTCTGAGAGCTTCATTTTCACGTCCTTCACTTTCTCGGAACGTCGTAAAGGATCCCGAGAAGGTGAAGGACGTGAAGAGGAAGCTCTGAGAAGTGTACCCTGAACTGTTGCTCTTTCTATCCAAGATAAAATATAGAACAGTAAGCGAAATTGTCGATGGTTCGAATACTGCACTTCACACACACTGTAAAGACAGACACACAACATAACAAAAATACCAATTATATTTTATTTAATTTATTTTTATAAAATTTGCGACGTTCTGCGACGGAAAGTACACGTCTGCGACGTTCTGCGACGTTTTGCGACGTTCTGCGACGGAAAGTACACGTCGCTATACGTCGCCAACCTGAGAGCTGACGTCGCTAAAGTTGTCACTAGGCGTCGCTAAAATGCTGATGTGGCTGCCATGCCATGTCATCATATATAAAGTTGACGGCGTCGCTAAGTGGTCGTCCTACGTCGCCATAGTGGCGACGTATTCTTACGTCGCTATCTGTCGCTAATGTGTATTTTGATATAATTTTACAGAAACATTATTTGACTTCATGTGTGATATGGTTAACTTTTCATTGATCTTACATATAGGTTTGATATAGAATTTCTAAGTTGTATTATTTCAAAGTCTTACAAAGGATTATTTACATCAAACTGCAATCAAATTTTACATTTTTTTTTCTTGTTCATTTGACAACCATAAATACTTTTTACATTAGTGTATTTTGATATAATTTTTATATTGTTGTATTTTTGTCACTCCCCGTTCCCAGTATACGTATTTTTAATACATGTACTACTCAAATGTATTTATTTAATATTTATCATGTATTATCCTGTATTTAAATTCCTTTAAATTTATGTTAATTAATTATCTGCATTTTACTTTCTGCTTTTATTTCTCTGTTTTAGCTAGACTTGGGTTCGGTTTGGTTTGGTTTGGTTTAGTTAGTTGGTTCATCATGAACCCAATACCCCCACCTACCACCACCCCTTTCATTTAAAGCCAACCCCCCTTTCTCTCTCTTCATTATTTTTCCTTCACCATCACTCTTCTTCTTCTTTCTCATTACTCTCTCCACCTACCAAACCCATAGGCAAGTACATCTTGCTTCTTCATGAGGACCCATTTTTATGGTTCCATTCTCTTTCTCTTGTGATTCTAAGAGAGTTTAGAACTTGACATTTTTCGTTTTGAAGTCTTAATTTTTGTAGATCTAGATATTAGTTATTTTTGGATTTTGGTGGTTTTGATCTATAAAACTTCTTTGTTTTCAAGTTTTGATGGTTCCATGTTGTAGAGAATTTTATTCTACCCAATTTTGACCTTTGTAAAGTTGGATTTGGACTTATTTTGACCAAGTTATAGACTTTTGAAACTTTGGATTCAAACCATGGAGTTCTTGCTGATTTTGGAGAAGACAGTGAGCAGTGGAAGTGAGCTTTTTAGTTTGAGCCACTGAGTTGCGCGCGCTCTTTAGCGCAGCGCAGTCTAACTCATACGCTGCCTTTTGGCGGCGTAGGGTCTTGCATACGCTGCCTTTTGGAAGCGTATGACTTGCATACGCTGGCTTGGATAGTAAGGAGTCATATGGAGTTCATACGCTGGCTTGGATAGTAAGGAGTCGTATGGAGTTCATACGCTGCCTTTTGAAAGCGTATGACTTGCGTACGCTGGCTTGGATAGTAAGGAGTCGTATGGAGTTCATACGCTGCCTTTTGGAAGCGTATGTCTTGCGTACGCTGGCTTGGATGGTAAGGAGTCGTATGGAGTCCATACGCTAGCTGACTTGAGCGTAGCCTGACTTGAGCGTAGGCTGACTTGAGCGTAGCTTGACCTGAGCGTATGCTGACCTGAGCGTATGCTGCTTGAGCGTAGCTTGACCTGAGCGTATGCTGACCTGAGCGTATGCTGCTTGATCATAGCTTGACCTGAGCGTACGCTGACTTGAGCGTAGCTTGACCTGAGCGTATGCTGCCTGAGCGTATGCTGACCTGAGCGTATGCTGACTTGAGCGTAGGCTGACATGAGCGTAGCCTGCTTACCCTGGATCTTCTATAGCCCTGTATATTGATATCTTATTAGATATTTAACGTCCATTTTATATCCTTACGCCTTTTTGCATAAACTTGATATAATCATGATATGTTAATATTTCTGTTAAATATAGATTGTTACGTGGGATGTACCATGTGTCATGAATTGAGTTATAGATACCCCGATTGACTGAAATTAAACCCTGAGAGTTGTAGACTCGACCCCACTGAATATTAGTTGACTTTCATGCCTTGTCACCATTGATAATGATTGTGACCTTGACTAATAATTGATCATGCGTTCCTAGTTGGAACTAAGAGACTGGCTAGTCGTCTTATTAAATTGAATGAATGAGACACGTTCATATTAATTATGAACTATTGAAATCGACTGGCTAATCCCGAATATTGGCATACAGGCACATACAGGCTTCAATTCATTTATTATTTATTTATCTTACCAAAGAAGCATGTGTACTTTATGGTCAAGGCATGATTACTCCGTGGTCAGTTTTTGATTGTTGCATTACGCTATGTAAGACCTACAACCTGACCGCACTGGCATCATTGTAGAGTTGCGCATATCGTAGCCCGTACGAAAGTACTCATTCTGAATGACCATGATCCACGGCATGGTACTTCACTCAACGTAGAGACTATTAAGTTAAATAAAATAATGATTGCATGGAGAGAATGGATTCCCGAGTTCTTACATGGCAGCCCTCTTGGGACTAGTAGTGCCCGACAGGCCAGTTGGTCCCCACAGATGCTGCAAATCTGCCACACGGGCAGGGAGTGGTATCTGGTTATATTATCTATTGAATATTGTATATTAATGACGGGCGTCCCGCTAGGACTCGTCTAATTCATGATTGGCGCAATTGATTGACTGGGTAAACTAGCCTTGCTTGCGCATAGTAAGAACTGAGGAATCTTTTATTGCATAATTCCAAGATAACTTGAGACTCACAATAGCAAGCCGTAGTAGTTGCCTGGCCGTTTAAATTGATTTGTTTATGCACTGTACCTACTCTGTTACTTAACTGAGATGATCAGAATGTCAGGACATGACGGGCCAACTTCTGTCCTTGTTTGGTTGGGAGGTTGGTTCGAAGTGTCGTGATGTTGTGTGAGTCCTAGTAGATAGCAGAGATCTATTATCATATTCTTTTATTACTGGCTTCATTCCTCATATCGTGCTCCCTTGCGGTACTTGCTATTAGAGGTCTAACCTCTCTGGTTTTGCATGGCCAGATTTAGAGCCGGTCCCCGAGGATCCAGCTTACTTCTACCTCCAAGATGGTCAACACTAGAGGGATGATGGCAGGAGGACTCGAGTTGGTTTCTTACTCCCCCGCCTGTTTTGTTATCTACTTTATACTTTGTCGTTTGGCACCGACATGTTAGTCGGATTGTCTTGTACCTACTTTTACATAATTGTAATTAAGTCAGACTGCAGCTGATAACAATTGTGTACATTTTGCTACATCATCTGGCTGTATTTTGTAAAGCCAGATATCAAGAACATTTTGACTGAGCGTTTGGGACGCCTTACTGCTTTATCTCACATGTTCTCTATTTCTGTTTCTTGTTTGAATGATTGAGACAATAGAAGTAAAGTGACCATAGGGAGACTTTCATGTAGTATGCACCCCCTTGTCTTGTAGACAGCATTGATCGTATTATACGGTATTCATCTACCCGTAATACATAGCTGGCTGAGTCATTCCCCCGCTCTCCAGTATTCTGGTTCTGGGGCGTGACAATTTTGCTTTTGCTATATTTTGTAACTAATTTATCTGATTTTTTACTAATCAGACTTTGACAATTTTAACTGCAATATTTTATTTTTTTTATTTGGTAGATACAAAAAGAATTGTCACCACTATCACGTAACATTTCTTTATTCAAACATCTCTCCATATGAGTTTGAGGAATAATATATTCCTACGAATTTATTTATCGTACCAAACACATGTATTATGTATACCCAAAAATAAATTATATATACCCGAAAATAAATTATATATACCCGAGCATATTATATTATGTACCAAACATGGTAGTAAAGAATATCCGAAAATGTGACGCCTTGGAATAGAATTCCCTGGAATATATAATTCCTGGCTATTTAATATTTTGCGTACCAAACGACCCCTAAGAAGTGATTGTAAAACCTAACCCCCCCTCCACCCACCCACCCAACACACCCACTCAACCACCCACCACCCCCTCCTCCTCCTCTCTCTCTCTCTCTCTCTCTCTCTCTCTCTCTCTATATATATATATATATATATATATATATATATATATATATATATAGCAAATGACCTCTCTTAACCACTAGGCTAGAGGTCATTTGCTATGTATATATATATATATATATATATATATATATATATATATATATATATATATATATGATGCTTTATAACAATACTAGTAAATTTACTTTTTTTATAATATAGATAAAATAGTTCAAATATATTTGAATTTAGATTTTTTAAAACAATTTAAATCTTTTGATTTTTTTACTTTAAATTAGATTTTAAATTTAGTTTTTTAACATTTTTAAATTTAATTTTCAAATAAATATATTTTTTCTTTAATAAAATAAATAGAAATGGTCGATGATACACATATGGCTTGGACGAGCCGTTTCAAAGCCGCATTAATATATATATATATATATATATATATATATATATATATATATATATATATATATATATATATATTTTTTTTTTTTTTGGAACCAGATAAATTGTTTCTGGAATCGCTCCCACTGGAATTCGAACTCCTGACCACTCGGTTCGCATGCATCTCTCTTAACCACTAGGCTAGAGGTCATTTGCATATATATATATATATATATATATATATATATATATATATATATATATATATATATATATATTCGTTTTTTCAGCACGTGCGAACTCAGTTAAATCGTATGTCTTTCCGCACCCATTATATATATATATATATAATTTAGCAAATACTTCCATTCCTTGAAACTAGCATATACCCCTTATCTAGCAAATACTCTCATTCCTATGTAAAACAGAATAATTTTTTTAAAAAAGTGAGGGGTTAGCTTAATTTTTTTTACTATTCCATACTAAAAATAGGGACATTTGCTAGTTAAAAAAAAAAAATAAAAATTTTTGACTTTCATCCCACTTTTTAATATGAATTTGTACTTACATCCCACTTTTTAATTTTTTTAAACTTACATCCCACTTTTTGTCACGAAAAGTATTTATTTTGTCACAAAAAGTATTCATTTTGTCACGAAAAATATTTTTCGTGACAAAAAGTGGGATGCAAAGTCAAATAAAATTAAAAAGTGGGATGTAAGTACAAATTCATATTAATAAGTGAGATGAAAGTCAAAAAATTTCAAAAAATATTGGAGGTATATTCTTGTTTCAACATTTGGAATATGGATACTGGCTAAATTATCCCATATATTATATAACCTTTAATGTCAATATGTAATGAATAAAATGGAAGTAATACATGTAATATTAATAATTTTGGTATTCAATATCTCATGCATTTATGTTACAAAATATACAATATTTTATTCAGATGCGTCATATATTCTTTCGTACTTGAATTGACAGATATTGGCACTATGATCCGACCAAAATAATGGAAAAAAAAGGTTCTCAAAAGCTAAAAAGATGGGTGCAGAAATAAGCAGAAATTAATCCTTAACACCTCATCCTAAATTGTCCAAATGGTACTTTATTTAGCTTATAGATGAACAGCTAGGCTAGCAAAAAATTTATCGCAAGTGACGAATAGGTTTGACCACTGAAGAAAATGAGGAAACAAACTTAAGAACCTCCCAACAAATTTCCTTAAAATAAAATAAAAACCTTTTTTCCATTGACACAAACTGAACAAATTTTTACAATCTCGAAAGAAAAACGTCAGATATGCTATGTCAAGTAAACATTTGCTGACCCTTAAAAAAAAGAAGAAGCTCTAACTCAAGTGGGAGAATAGTTAGTTAATCTGTGGCCCTTTCCCTTCACCTAGGTCTTTCCTGGGAGGCCTTCTCACAAGTAAAACGAAGAGGCCAGTTGATGATTCTTCTTGCTACATGTACACAAAACAAGTTCTAACTAAGTAAGCGAGTAATCATTACACAAATTTGAAAAGATAAATTAAGAGAGCTGAGAAGTAATTCTTACAATTGATTTCTTGCCATTCCCTTCTTCTGTTTGAGGTCCTTGGGGAGGATCCTTGGGATCATGATGGTGATGTTCTTGAGTAGGAGTTGGGATCAAGCCAAAGAAGCCAAGGAAGGATCTCTCTAAACAATGGAGCAAATGGCATGGGTGGAGATCACAAGGAGCAGTGCTCTCTTTGTCATGGGGGGAGCCTTGTTCTTCTTCATTTTCCATTTCTCCATCCATCACTATTTCTCTCTCCACCACCTCTTAAGCCACCACCACCAACAAAAGCACCACCACCTCTCTGGATCCTATCAACTTGTCTTTCTTGCAATTTAATGACCAAGGGAGGGAGGTCCTTGGACTATAATAACTCACCTGCAATGACATTAATGACCCCTTCTTAATGGCAAATGTTAAAGGGCTAGAGCAATCCATTTTGACTTTCAAAATTTTGACAATTTTTTTTTTTTTTTTTTTTTTAAGGACTGTAAAAATTTCAAAAGTTACGAATATACATACATCTGTCAGAATTTTGATAATTCTAGAAAGATGTCGTTATTGACACTCCTAAAATATCATCATATATTTCTCTTTAACTTTTTATTATTCAATTTTAAATTTATTCTTGCACTAATATTATTGACACTTCTAAAATATCATCATGTACTTCTCCTTCCATGCAATGTCAGATTTAATATATAGATAAATTTGAAATTTAAATGATAAAAATTAAAAAAAGACTACAGGATGACTATGAGTGTCATAACATCACCCTTCTAGAATGAGTCCATTTTTGTTCACCCCCAAAACAATGGTATTTGTTCATCCTTCAATCATATGGTGACACGTTCAGGGGCGGAGGGACATTAACGCTGCACTGGGCTGTAGCCCAGTGCAAGTTCAAAAAAAAAAAGCAAAACTTTTTTTTTTTAATTCCAGGTATACAATGCAAGCAACTAAACATGTAGCCCACCCAGTACTCCAAATGAGTTAGCTTTGACACATTTCCGACTCATCTCCAGAACGAGGACATATTTATTTCTACAATTTCTATCTTCAAATCAAGTGTTAGTTTATATAGTTATCTACTTGAAGCATATTGCAAATGGACTTGATAGATTTATAGGTACTATCTTCTACAAGCGGATCTTATCTATCTTTCCAAGTTGCTTGGTTGTTCAAAGAAGCTGCTAAGTTGTCACCTGAGGATACGGATGTTTATATCTTACTTGGTACCTAACAACTTGGAGTGCAAGAGATTTTTTTTTTCTCATGGTTTTGGCTTTTCTTTTCAGATTCTTGCTTCCTAGTTTTTTTTTTGTTTTTTTTTTAAATGCATAGTATATCTTTGAAACAGATGGAAGCAATTATATTTAGTAAAAAATTATCAATAAGTAAACATTACGAAATTTTAGGCATAAATTTACAAAGAAAATTCTGTAGAATCATCGAATATACAAAGAAAACTCTGCCGAATTTTGGCATAATTTTAGAACCTTATAGTAACTATTAGCTCGTCCACCTACTCCAAAATCCTGGCTCTGCCTCTGTGGATAATCTTAAGTCAAACCAATTTTGGGAGTATATAAAAACCACTCTCAAAGTGTTTTAGTTGTCACATGTCACTATGTAATTGGAGGGTGAACAAATACCATAGTTTTGACGGGTGAACAAAAAAGGACTCCTTCTAGAATTATCAAAATATATACTACTTTATATATATATATATTATATATAATATAGATATATATAGATTATATATATATATATATATATATACTAGTCATAATCCATGTCCATAGGACATGGTTCATTTAAGGTATTTTCCCTCAAAATCTTGGACCCCCAATTTTAAACGAACAATAATAATTTGGGCCCCATCAAAATATTAAGACTAGTATATATATATATATATATATATATATATATATATATATATATATATATATATATAGATGTCATAACCCATGCCCATAGGGCATGGTTCATTAAGGTCCCCTCAAAATTGGACCCCCAATTTTAAACGAACAATAATAATTTGAGGCCCCCATCAAAATATAAATCCCAACCACTGCTGGATGGAATTTTATTTGGATTCCCCATAAAACCTCACTCTCAATAATGCTAATCCACAAACCATTATGAGGCCTCTTGGCACAGTCAGCCCTAGGATTCAAAAACCTTTTGTGTTTTGTATAAGAGACTAGTCATAACCGTGCCCATAGGGCATGGTTCATTTAAGGTATTTTTCCTCAAAATCTTGGACCCCCATTTTAAACGAACAATAATTTTTGAGGCCCCCATCAAAATATTAAATCCCAACCACTGTTGGATGTGAATTTTCTTTGGATTCCCATAAAACTCCACTTCAATAATGCTCATCCACAACCATATGAGGCCCCATCAAAATATGAAATCCCAACCATCAAAATATTAATTTCCATCTTTGGATTCCCCATAAAACCCCACTCCCAATAATGCTCTTCCCCATAAAATCCCACTCCCAATAATGCCCTTCCCCATAAAATCCACAACCGTTGATTCACCAAGATTAAATCCAACCATTCTTTATCTTGGCACAGTCAGTCCTAGGATTCAAAAACCTTTGTGTTTTGTATAAATACTAGTCATAACCGTGCCCATAGGGCATGGTTCATTTAAGGTATTCGCACTCCCTCAAAATATGGACCCCTAATTTTAAACAAACAATATAATTTGAGGCCCCCATCAAAATATTAAATCCCAACATGGGATGGATGTGCATTTTTTTTGGATTCTCCATAAAACCCCACTCTCAATAATGCTCATCCACAACCATTATGAGGCCCCATCAAAATATAAATCCCAACCATCAAATATAAATCTATCTTTGGGATTCCCCATAAAACTCCACTCCCAATAATGCTCTTCCCCATAAAACTCACTCCCAATAATGCTCTCCCCATCCCAAACCAAACCCACAACCGTTGATTCACCAAGATTAAATCCCAACCACTCTTTATCTTGGCACAGTCAGCCCTAGGATTCAAAACCTTTGTATTTTGTATAATATATATATATATATATATATATATATATATATATATATATATATATATATATATATATATATATATATGTCTTGTCCATGTGGGGGATCAAATGCCACTTGAGATGCTAGTCATTTTCTCATTTTCCCCTCTCTCTCTCTATATATAGAGAGAGAGAGAGAGAGAGAGGGAGGGAAAAATGAGAAAAGACTAGCATCTCAAGTGGCATTTGATCCCCCACATGGACAAGACATATATATATATATATATATATATATATATATAGAGAGAGAGAGAGAGAGAGATGAGAGAGAGAGAGAGAGAGAGAGGGGGGGGGGGGGGGGGGGGGGGGGGGGAAATGAGAAAATGACTAGCATCTCAAGTGGCATTTGATCCCCACATGGACAAGACTCATCAACTGATCAACTCCTTTAGTTAATGCAGGAGACAACAAAATATTCAAGTTTAGACAAACCTATGATGGTAATGTTATACTGTATTATGACTGCTACTCCACCGGCAGCCGGAGACTTTTCAGCCTCCATCAAGAGCAAAACCAACCAGCCCATTGTAAGTGGCTGTTTGGATAAAAACTAACTTTTTAAAAGTATAAAAGTGATATTTATATTATGTTTGAATTACAATACACTTGTAGTAATTAATATTTTTTAAATGTATTTAGATAGAATACTTTTTATCTTATGTAAATAGAAGAAAAATGAGTTCGTTGTTTGGATGGTTGTTAAAAAAAAAAAGTTCGATTGTTTAAATGGTTGTTGAAAATGGATGTTAAGATTAGAAATATGATAACTTATAATTAAATTAATTACTATAATTAAATAAAAAATATTAACTATTATATTAAATTAATACAATGAACCATGCATGATAAATATTAATTTTATTTGATATTAATTTTATCCAGAAGCGGCTCGGAGGAGGGGCAGACAGGGCTTGCGCCCTGGGCCCCAAATCCCAAGGGGCCCCAAAATTTTTTTAGAAGTTAGCAGTAATAATAAATAATAAAATATTGTTACTCTGATTTCTTCTTCAAAGTCCAAGGTCCGAAGAAAATCATTATAGCAATTCAGCAAATAGGGCATGACGCATGAAAATTTGATAGTCATCTGACTCTTCAATTTCAAAGAAAAAACTAGTCTTCCCATCGCTTCAGATTTTCTTTTTGCATTTAAGAGGAAAAAAGTTCTTCACGTTGCTTCTGATTCTAAATGACCAGCAATAAGTTTTTTTTTTGAATTGTACATTTTAATTCTCTCTTTATTCTCTCTTTTGCTTATAATTGAAACATATATTTCTAATTTTCTTTAATTTCTTCTGCTAGAATCATTCACAAGGATTTTGCAATGCAAGACTACGCAAAGAAGGCCACAGCAGCAGACAAGCTTGTGGAACTCTCCTCTCTCTCTCTCTCTCTCTCTCTCTCTCTGGCCCCTCCCCTGCTTGAGCCTTGACCCGAAGAGGAGACGAAAAGGTGAGATAGAGGTATCAATGTGAACCTGATATTTTAGCAAGACTTTCATTTTGAGAATTGAAACATTTGTAACTTTTGTTCCTCATGCTGTTGGCTTTATTATGTTTTCTGATTTCCCTCTGTCGTTGAAGATTGATGACAATCCTCTTTGCCCCCATCTTTTTAATGAGGGGTTCTATTGATGTAGTTTATTTTTCGAAAGTTTCAAGTTATATTTACATAGAATTTACTTTGCACAGACACAAGCACAGACTTGGAATTTTGCATCTTTTAAAAATTAGGATACATATTATTTGTAGTAGATCTTCTGTCTTCCTTCGTAATATCTCTATTTATGCACGTTTTTATAGTAACTAAATTTCAATCAGCTTATGTAGTATATATGGCTCACTACATGTTGTGAGTTATAATTGATCCCACGTTGGTGTTGAATACTGATAGCCGATGGCGATGAGTCTTTTCGTTTATCTTTGCACTTAAGATTTTATACTTAAAATTATACTTTGTTTCTAGTGCTGAATAACTTTTCGTAAATCTTTGCACTTAAGATTTCACAATGATTTCGTTTTCAAACTGAAATATTTTGTCACTTTTGTTCCTGTCACTCCCGTTTTCCGTTATACGTATTTTTAGTATACGTGTACGGATATCCGACCCGTATCTTGACTTGTCTAGCATGGTTTGGCTTGGTTTGGTCTTGGTTTAACTTGGTTTAGCTTGGCTTGGTTTATTTTGGTTTTGGTTAGAGATGGAGAGGATTGATATAAATATCAACTCCACTCTCTCTCTCCCTCTTTTCATTATTTTCTTTACTTCAACAATTACTTCTTCTTCCTCCATTAATTCTCTCCAACCACCTTAGGCAAGTGCAACTTGCTTCATGGAGGAACTCTATTTTATTTGTTCCATTGTCTTCCCTACAAGCTTCTAAGACTATTTAGTACTTAGCATTTTTGGTTTTGGAGGATTAATTCTTGTAGATCTAAGTTTTCTTAAATCTTGATTTTCTTGGGTTTTGATCTATCAACTTGATTATTTTCATGTTTTGATTGTTCTATGTTGTAGAGAATTTGATTTTACCCAAAATGGACCTTTGAAAATGTAACCACCACTTTTTTGAAATGAGGATAATTTTGAAATTTTTATCATTTAATAATAATATTTAAATCATATTATGATTTTGGTGATTTTTTTATTTATTTTATATTATTTAGATCGGTGAATTGTGATTTTGGTTGTTGCTAGCTTAACCCTAGAGACTGCTTGACCTAGAGACTAACCATGACCAAGGAGACTCGACCATGTGACTAGATTGGCTAATTACCTATTTTTAGGCTAAGGGTATTTTAGTCATTTTATATTATTTTATTTTTATTGACTGTTGTGTGTTTTGATTGGTGCATTGATAGGACCTAGATGGTATAACCTTAGTCAACCATGTTAGAAGCCTAGTAATGTGATTTAGGTTCATTATTGACTTGTTAAAATTAATTTAGAATTTTTACCTATTTTTCTAGCATTGTTTAGTGATTTTTAAGCTATTTTCTTATAAGCCTTTTTAGCCTTTTTGACATGGGCCTTTTAGCAACTCATGGAGTGCTTGGCCCATGTGCAAACCCTAACCTAACACCCCCTACCCCTGGCCGGTCATAGCAGCCCCCTCCCTTTTGTGAAGAAAAATTCCATAGCCTCCAAGATCAACCCTAATTTCCTTTCCTCCAAAAACCCTAGATTTTTCATCCGGAGTCCGTTTCACCTCAAACGAATTCCGTTGCGCTCGTTGGGAAGAGGAGGACTTGTTGGAGTACTGCTAGCAAGGAGGAGGAGGCATTTGCTCAGGAGAAATCGGCCGATACGTATTTGTCAGGCGAGTACATTCTTTGACCGTTTTATTCTTGCTTGGACGTATTTACTTGTTATAAACTAGTTTACTTGTTGCTGTCACGATATATCACGGATTAGTACTATATGGGTCTCTTCATGCGATGTTATCCCCTCGGATACATCGGATATATTGTGCTCATGTACTTTATCATGTGCATCGTCTACTCATTGTATTCGTACTTATTCATGTATACTCATGTGACATTCATGTACACTCATGATCATGTGAGCCTTCATGTATAACCCAGTGTGCATATGGACTAGCTATCCATGTGACGCACTACTTTCATGTGCAATAACATAACCTGGACAGATCCTTGTGTACTGATTGGGACAGGAAGAGTATTTATTTCGTTATGTGATCTACACCATTTCATGTATAACTCCAAACTAGATTTAAGTCATGTATAACCTAAGCCTGTTTACATAACCAAACATGTGCTCTAAATCACGTAGTTAGCTCAGTTTTCTTACCTATATCATGTATATCTATTTTCATTATATCATGTTCTTCTTTTTACAGTCTCTCTACTATTTCTTTACAGCACTTCATGTATATTATTCTATAGCTTGTTTCATATTTTCTTTCATGTTATGAACTGTGTGAGAGATATGTATTCGTTTTTGTCCTTACTGGACCCGTTGAAAATATTACAGATGATGAGGATTGATGCGACACTTACTATAGAGCAGGCCTAGTTGACACATGTGACCTGGACCCTCAGTAGGATCCAGTAGTCGCTGAGGACTTGCCATGAGTTAGATTAGACTTATATCTTTATCTAGTTGTTGAGCCACTGTGTTGTATTGAAATTTATTATGTTGTAGTTTACACCGGGATTATTATTCATATTGTGACTCTCTGTTGAGATTATCTTTCTTCTATTCCATCTTAGTTATTGTGATTGAGTTGTACAATATGTATATAATTCTCCAATTGGAGTATATTCTAGATTGTGTTAGATGTTGGACCTAGAACAGTGTTCTACAGCCGACACTGCGGCGTAGGCTGGACGTACCCACGTCTCGTGCCCTTATACCGGGTGCGGGTCGTGACAGAAAACCTAAATTTCGAATTATTTTGAGTGATTTATGGACTTTGGAAGTTCATGGGTTCCATGGTTCTTCTTCTCGGGTTGGAGAAGAAGAACAATGTGTAGGCGCATGGCTTATTATGTGCCCACAGTGACTTCAGCCTTGGGCGCATAGCCCTTTATATGGCCCAAGCTTCCTGCCTTCCTCAGTGTTGGCGCATGGTTTTATATGTGCCCATGGCTTTTACTTGCTTATGCACATAACTTCAGATGTGTGTTAAGTCATAGTGTCCCGTTGCTGTGGGCGCATAGCCCTTATTATGCGCCCACATAGCCAGTATAGATGGCTCATGACATAGCTTCCTATGCACCCTGTCTTACTCATGTGGGCTCATGCATATGGGTGCATAGACTATAGGCTCATGCATATGGACGCATAGACCATAGGCACATGCATGTGGGCACATAGGCCATGGGCGCATGCACTCTCTTGTGCATTCCTTCCATAGCATATGCCCTACATGATGTGTTTGGTCTTAGGCGCATACATGTGGGCGCATGCCACTCTTAGCACATACATTTTGGGTGCATGCTCTTCATGACACCCCATTGACCCTTTGTGTCATCTCTTGCAAATGTCCGTATTTGTCCCCATGGTCTTTAGTGTAAATTGTGACTTTGTTTGTACTCTTTACTTGACTAGTCCTATAATGTTATTTTCTATGTTGTACATATACTCTGAGCTTTAAACACATTCTTGGTATGCCACGTACACTCTCTAACAACTCCTTGATAGTGGCCCGCCGTGGTGCACTTACATGAACACGACATGACAATATGACTTTACATGATAACTCTTAATAGTGACCCGTCGGGGTGCACTCTTGACAAGAAACATGACATGAATAGACTTGATAGTGGCCCGCCGAGGCGCACTCTTGACAAGTAATCTTGATAGGTAACCTAATATGATAAATCCAGATATGCTGTTGCGACGGCTATCTTGACTTGCTAAGTAACTCTTGTCTTGACACCGTGGGTGTTTGTGCTTATATAAGCTACATGTCTCGTCTTGCATCATGTCTAGGACTTGAATACCTGATTTTCTACGGTCAGGGATTCATACTGAATTTGACTAAGCTAGATTGTTCAAGTAGTTCATAGTGAGATTCCCCAGTCACAGGCAATTCCGTTATCTGGGCGCTCTAATTGGACTTGTAGCCTGCCGTCGAGCAGGGCACATTTCCAGCACGCTGTCATGTGTTGCACCCCCAAGTCACCTAATCAACTCTCTCAACCTGCGGAAGGATTGTAGTGCCCCGTCCCGCTCAGTCAATCGGAGGAATTGAAACGCCGACGACGTCCGGACTTAGCCTTGCAACGGCTACTCGGAGACATCGCTCGGTCGAGGCGACCGCTCGCTCAGGTGGGGTAGTTTCGATGAACTTGCCTCATCTTAGCCTTCACATAATAAATCGTATATTTTCAACTTGCACAAGTAGGCTTGATAATAAAAGAGACGAATCCACATAGCTAAAGAGAATAATCCCGACGGGTCGAATTGAGTTAGAATATGGAAAGGTCCAACGGTCGGTTTAGAGTTGCTGCACGACGTGCTTTGAAAATGACACTCGATCCTTCGTCCCGTGGCTTGGAAGAAGGAAAGTTGGTAGAGTAGGCGAAGTTATGCACGTAGCCTAAGTCATAGGCGTCGCCCGCGTAAATGCTCGATAAAGCATGCACGCTTCCATGATGCAAGGCTTGGCATAGCCTTTGCTCGTCCTTTGAGTTAAGTTGTAGGCTGGGTGAAGTTAGGCAAAGTGATGGCGGTCGACCTAAGACATTCTAAGCACGGTCCTATGAGTTCTACGGCGGAGTATAGCCATGAAGTCCTACGGTTTCAAAGCTAGTCGTATGGAGTATGAGTTGGGCGATAGTGTCACGTAGAGCACGATGGGCCTAAGGCACGATGCACGGACTTAGTGTTAAGGCATGAACCACGGTTGATTTAATGGGTTTTTGGAGAAAGGACTATTGAATAGGCATTGAGTTGAACGAAATAATATGGTAACATGGAAAGAATGCTCGCGACCATGGGTCGTCGAGGGGTCCTTGAGGGGTCTCAAGGAAAGAAGACTTGAACTTGGTTTTAGAAAGAGATGATAATACTGAGAGTACAATGACTGTGTGAGACGTCAGTTTGAGTGAAGGGTCTTGTATGGCCATTGGACAATTTGTCGACAAGGTAGAGTTTCCCCGTAACGGCAACCCAGGGCCATAGGACCGTTTCGACCAAGAAAAGAAACACGGTAATAGCTGTGCTGACTCGATAGCACCGGGTTAGTCGGGGACTTCCAGGGGGCTAGCTACCTTGCGTTGGAAGGGTCCCGGCCAACCGCAAGCTTCCATTATAGCTTGTCATGCTAGTGACCTCATATAGATGAGTTGGCATGGGCGGCGATCCGCGTATATGCCTTTGGACTGAGTCGAGTATTAGGTGAAGTGAATCAAGAGTCGAGTCGAATACGTGCTCGGTCAGAAGACAATATTTGGGCCTAAGATTTGGCTGCAACGAAGACACCGTGCTTCGGCACGAGATGTGGCGTCGAGTCCTATGTTGTCGGCATATAAGTTGCATAGTTATGGTTTGAGTTGTCATGAGTTTAAGTCAGGAGATGCCGTAAGGAAAAGTTGGTCGAGTAACCCTTAGTTCACAAGTTGGATGGGTCAGTTGATGATTTAGTAGCAAAGGGCCACGAGGCGGCAAGGGCCACGAGGCGGCGATATAATTGAGTCTCATTGAGTTGCGAGGCACGGCCTCAGCAAGGGTTTGTAGCACGGTCACACGGAAATGGAGCCTCATCGCGTAGTTGCGTCTCTAATTTTAAGCCGTAAGGCAAACTCGACTCGATAGGTTAACGTTGTTGGCACGAGAAGGGTCTTGAAGCAAGGTGTTGAGTTAACGTTCTCGTTGCAAGCACGAGATGGTCTAGAGACACAGAATAGGCCAAGGCGTCGGTCCTAAAACTGTTTCTAAGACAAGAGTAGAAAGACAATCATAAAGGGGACTATATTGCACAAAGTAAATCTAACATGTTGGTTTTGTATGGGTGGGCGAGTAGCTCATTCTACCAGTACAGTTAAGTACTGACACCCACATAGTTTACATGGCAGGCACAGGTAGAAGCTCGTGGCACGGAGCTCACTTGGATGCGTCGAGGCACAGAGTTCTTTGGCGATTCGAAGCGTACGGCCGCATGGAGTAAAGACTTATACGGGACATAATGTATGGGCGTTGCCTTCCGAAGCATCTGCTGGCTCGAGACATATATTGAGAGATAAGAGAGAGCTGAGTGACTTGTAATGTGAGATAAGTGAGCTTGAGAGACTTGTAATCTTGGCCTTGCCCCCCAATGTAACCTTTGTTTCAATATCAATAAAGAGCTTCTTTGAATAACTTGTGTTTCGTTCTAATTTCTGCTGCTATTATTCAATGTTTCTGTATGGGACTTCTGTGCGACGACCCCGTCGCAGCCGCTGAAATCGGCCGTTATGGAACCCGCCTTGCATGAGCGCAATCTATGCCTCGTGCGGCATCACGCCTTAGCGAGGACGATCGCTCCTACAGGAGCGGAGCGTGACATAATGGTATCAGAGCACGACTTTACGTCCTTGGACTACCGATTGAATTCTTTAACTCGTTGTTTCCGTAAACTCTGAATCGTTGCTTCCGCAAGTTGATATCGTTGGTGCGCTCTCTCTCAAATGTCCTACTGGATGTCCATATAATAAGTCTAACTATTTTGTAAAACATAGGAGAACAGTTTTTGATAAAACAAAAAGATGGTTTGCGTAAGCACGGTTGGCTAAGTCGGGCTGGGCATATACACCAAAGTTGCGTCGACCTTAGAAAAGTCGAGTACGGGAATTGAATTGTGTCGGACGAGAATGAGTTGAATTCGATTGAGTAAAGTGAGATGACTATCGATAGGGGTACTATCGAGCGACGGTAACGTCGGTGCGATATAGGTGAGCGTGCTTGGAAATTGAGGAATAGTTCGAACGGAATTCGAAGAAGTCAATTTTGATTCGAGTGATAGTTTTAAGGATCTGTTAAATGACTTCATTCCTGAGTGGTGTATGTGATAGTCTCAGTAATGTCGATCGATCGATTGAGGATGTGGGATGTCGATGAGTCTATCAGCAAGCGTCGCGTGTATGCAAAGCCATAGATTGAGTATCGATGAATAAGTTTTAGTCTTGAAGTTTGACGAGTGGATTCGAATAACCTAGAATTGACGCGCACGAAACGTGCACGGGATTGAGGATTACGCGAGTATGAAACGCAAATGTGATTGAGTAGGCAAATCAAATCGAGGAAAAGTTAAGGTGTGCGAATGGATGACTTGATCGAGGAAATTGATACGGATTACATACGAAAAGTTAGCACGACAGGTAGATAGCGTGCATAAAAGGTTTGATTTTGAAGTTACGCGAATAACTCGAAGGATCGGAATGAATGTTGCTCGATGATTTGAGTTAGCAAGAAATGATGCGAATTGAGGAAATACGTTGGTCGATGACTTAAGATAAACGGATGAACGATACGTGAAATTGGTTTGAGGAAATTGATGTTGTGAATGATTCGAAGGATAATAATCGAACAAGAATTTGAATGTCGAGGAGATTATCCAGTCGGATGATAGCATCGTTCGTACGACTCGAAATTGGTTGCAAAGAAAGATCGTCAGGTTACGCATATCGTCGATGGTATTGAGGCGTATCAAAGATCGATATACGATAACTCGGGGGTACTCTGACTCGGCGAATGACGATCGTGCAAGTGTTATGGTTCGGTTGGATGCCATACTTAGGATTTTGATTGAGATGAATACGGGATGAAAATGGTCGTATCTTGATGGTTACGTTGATAGCCACAACGTCAACATTCTTGTCTTGTGCGAGTGCAACTCTAGTCTCGCCTATGCGTTGCGTCGGATTTGTGGCGATTGTTCCGCGTGAACGCTGACATGGTGATTCATGTCACGGGAATGATCGAACTCGGAAAATCAGGACGCGGCAACGTTGATTGTCTCGACTTGTCGGTTTGATACGAAGGAAAATTTGAGGATGTTAGGACTTGTGATTGACGATTGAATAAACTTGAGGATTGAGTAGGTCCAATCCGCGCATCGAGAATGAATTAGTGTAGACTCGAACAAGAGTTACGTTCCGATGAGGATAATTATCCCGCGGGAGCGTGCATGGTGATTCATGCCCACCGTGGATAATCTGACTCACGTGAGATCGGGGCGCAATATATTGTTAAGCTAGATGACCTTATGATCGATTGCGTGAATTGGAATAGATGACTTAGGGAATGTGGAATGCGAAATTTTGGTTAGCGACAATTTGTGTCATAGCGTGTTTGATTCGAAAAGGATTGATAGGCGAACTATATGAAACGTGTTCGAAGAGATAGACTATGCGAAGATGGTTTGTTGAATGGGCGATATTGATATGTCGTAGAATTGGTTGAACGTGAATTATCGTAGGATGGCTTTGCAGAATGACTCAAACCCCGTGCGACGAATATTGGGATGTGCGTAGGAAATCGATGCTCGATGTTTAGAAATCGGAGTGATACAAGCTTGGGTAGAAAACCCCGTACTATCAACTTGGTTTGACCTTAGGATGGGGTCATTGTTGATATCGTTGTTTGGAAACTATGATTCCAATACTGACGGAAAGACATAGCCTAGCGGTTAGACAGACGTTCCGGTACGGAGCGATAGGAATGGTGAAGGCACCACTCGCGAGTATCGGTTGACATGTACGTATATCAGGGACGCCCGACTATGCGCACGATCCGACTCGAGTGGTGATGGTGGATTCTCTATCACGAGGCTTGGCTGAAATGCATGTATTTTTGGGACGCCTAGAATATGTGCACGATCCAACTAAGTGATACGTTGAATCAAGTGAGACTTGAGGAACGAGGAAGTGTCGAGGATTTTAAGATCATAAAGTTTTGAATAAAGGATTGAGGGTGGCACGAGCGTGACTCGAATTTGAGAAATGCATAGAAAAAAAATTGTGTGCGAGAGTTCTTGAATGTTGAGTAAAGTGATAAGTCGATAAGTGTACTCAGTTAGTTTCGAGGATGAAACTTTTTCTGAGTGGTGTATGATGTAGTGCCCCGTCCCGCTCAATCAATCGTAGGAATCGAAACGCCGACGGCGTTCGGACTTAGCCTTATAACGTCTACTCGGAGACATCGCTCGGTCGAGGCGACCGCTCGCTCAGGTGGGGTAGTTTCGGTAAACTTGCCTCATCTTATCCTTCACATAATAAATCGTATGTTTTCAACTTGCACAAGTAGGCTTGATAATAAAAGAGACGAATCCACATAGCTAAAGGGAATAATCCCGACGGGTCGAATTGAGTTAGAATATGGAAATGTCCAACGGTCGGCTTAGAGTTGGTGCACGGCGTGCTTTGAAAATGACATTCGATCCTTCGTCCCGTGGCTTGGGAGAAGGAAAGTTGGTTGAGTAGGCGAAGTTATGAACGTAGCCTAAGTCATAGGCGTCGCCCGCGTAAATGTTCGATAAAGCATGCACGCTTCCATCATGCAAGGCCTGGCATAGCCTTTGCTCGTTCGTTGAGTTAAATTGTAGGCTGGGTGAAGTTAGACAAAGTGATGGCGGTCGACCTAAGACATTCTAAGCACGGTCCTATGAGTTCTACGGCTGAGTATAGCCACGAAGTCCTACGGTTTCAAAGCTAGTCATATGGAGTATGAGTTGGGCGATAGTGTCGCGTAGAGCACGATGGGCCTAAGGCACGATGCACGGACTTAGTGTTAAGGCATGAACCACGGTTGATTTAATAGATTTTTGGATAAAGGACTATCGAATAGGCATTGAGTTGAATGAAATGATATGGCAACATGGAAAGAATGCTCGCGACCGTGGGTCGTCGAGGGGTCCTTGAGGGGTCTCAAGGAAAGAAGACTTGAACTTGGTTTTAGAAAGAGATGATAATACTGAGAGTACAATAAATGTGTGAGACATCAGTTTGAGTGAAGGGTCTTGCATGGTCATTGGACAACTTGTCGACAAGGTAGAGTTACCTCGTAACGGCAACCCAGGGCCATGGGACCGTTTCGGCCAAAAAAAGAAATACGGTGATAGCTGTGCTGACTCGATAGCACCGGGTTAGTCGGGGACTTCGAGAGGGCTAGCTACCTTGCGCTGAAAGGGTCCTGGCCAACCGCAATCTATGTGTCCATTATATCTTGTCATGCTAGTGACCTCATATAGATGAGTCGGCATGGGCGGCGATCCGCGTATATGCCTTTGGACTGAGTCGAGTATTAGGTGAAGTGAATCAAGAGTCGAGAAGAATGCGTGCTAGGTCAGAAGACAATATTTGGGCCTAAGATTTGGCTGCAACGAAGACACCGTACTTCGGCACGAGATGTGGCGTCGAGTCCTATGTTGTCGGCATATAAGTTGCATAGTTATGGTTTGAGTTGTCATGAGTTTAAGTAAGGAGATGCTGGAAGGCAAATTTGGTCGAGTAACCCTTAGTTCACAAGTTGGATGGGTCAGTTGATGATTTAGTAGCAAAGGGCCGTGAGACGGCAAGGGCCGCGAGGCGACGATATGATTGAGTCTCATTGAGTTGCGAGGTACGGCCTCAGCAAGGGTTTGTAGCACGGTCACACGGAAATGGAGCCTCATCGCGTAGTTGCGTCTCTGATTTTAAGCCGTAAGGCAAACACGACTCGATAGGTTAACGTTGTTGGCACGAGAAGGGTCTTGAGGCAAGGTGTTGAGTTAACGTTCTCGTTGCAAGCACGAGATGGTCTAGAGACACAGAATAGGCCAAGGCGTCGGTCCTAAAACTGATCCTAAGACAAGAGTAGAAAGACAATCATAAAGGGGACTATATTGCACAAAGTAAATCTAACGTGTTGGTTTTGTATGGGTGGACGAGATTGTGAAACCCAGATTTTAGATTTAATAGATTTGTAGTGTAATATTAGTTTACTTATTTATTATTATTATTATATATTATTATTACTATTATTATATTTATCATTATTATATTGTGGGTTCGAAATTATTTTTAAAATAATAAACTAGGTTTTGTTTGCGAGACCCGAACCCAATCCCGTTTCCGAACCCTTCCTGGACGTTCTTTTTAATCCTCATTTGTTTTAGATGCAATATATATATTATGGTGTATATCTATACTAAGAGAAAGGAAGAAAAAATATATATAAATCCTAAGAATACCCGACCCGAACACCCCCACTTCCGACCCGGTCTCCCGACCCGGTCACCTGGCTTCCCTTTCCCTATTCCCACGACCGCAACCCCTTCTCCCCTTTTTTCTCTCAACCTTTCCCACTCCCTAACATCCTCTCTCTCCCACTCCTTAAAATCCTCTCACTTCCTCTCTCTCCCTCACAAATTTCCATTTTCCTTTTTCCTCATCAGAACCCCTCCCTCCTTCTTTTCCCCCTCTTCCCGCTGCTGTCCCCGCGGCCGACCGCTCGGCCCCGAACCCCTCCGGCAGCGCCGCTCCCCGAACTCCGCGAGCGCGCCCCTGGGCCGCCCGCTCCTGCGCCCGACTCCAGGCCGGCCACCCTCCGGCCTCTGCGCCGCCCGCGCGCGTCTCCGGCGCTGTCTTCCGTGCAGCTTCACCTACGGCGCCGCTCCCCCGGCCTCCCCGGTCGGCGCCCCTCTGCCCGCCAGCGCTGTTCCCGAGCGCGCCTTCCGATCTGCTATTCCGTGCCCAACTCGCTGTCCACAACATCTTGCGGGTTCCGATCCGTTGTCCAGCACCTCCTCGCGTGATTCCAGCGCTGTCCCGAGGTTTTCGAACCTGCTGCCCATGGTTTCTTTCTTTCTATTATTATCATCTGAGAGCTCTAGCCGAGCACGTAAGGTATAACTTTGCCCTTCTTGTCCCTTTCCATAGTACGTCTATGATGACGCGGTCCCGACCCCGTTCCGGGGGTCGGACATTAGATACGTTTCTTTGGGGATATGCACAACGGTTACGTTGCTGCGGTTATTCAATAACGTTAGTTCGGACCGTTACACGGAATGCGTACGTCCCCGTTAGTTCGGTTTTGTGCTTTGGTATTTACCTATAAATCGGTTATAGTGAGTGAATGGTGTTGGCATGGATTGGTTTTGGTTATTTGGGCTGGATGGATATATTCTGTGGATTTTGGGACGGTTTATTCTGTGGTTTGGTATTCCTTGATTTGGGACTTTTTTTATGCAGGGTTAGTATCGCCTTTGTGGCTGGGTTTCCAGTTACAGAGGAGGTGCTGTCCGATTCTTCAGAAACTCTTTTCCAAAGTATTTGTATTTTAAAAACGATTTCAAATAACATGAAACTACTTTCAAACTCGGTTTCGTAAAAGTATTTCCAAAACTGGTTTTGTCGGTTTTCTCGTTCTTGCTGTTTCGTATCCCCGGTCAAGCGATGACCGTACCGGTTGGATGAACCTCGGCGAAACGCAAACGCTACAGGGTATCCCTGTACGTTGAGGCGTTAGCCAGCAACATGATTTTATAAGACCAAGTCTGAGACGCATTTTAAACTATAATTTAATTATATATTATTCTATTAGAATGGGTACTGCTGTTAGTATTTTTGGTGCAGGGCTTCGGCCTACTGTTTGGACCGTTCGCGGCATTCAGAGCTCGCCTTATTAATATTAAATTCATTTATGTAAGTTTGTAAGGACATAAGCTCAGTTTTTTACTTTATTTCGCTGTGGACTTGTATTGTGTAGGTTAGGATTTTACCTTTATTTTTTGGATGGTTTTATCGTTTTCGTAATTAGGCGCTTTGTGACAAAATGGCTAATAAATATTTTGTATAAATTAATAAGGATTTTTCACGATAAAATAACTTGAATAAAGTATTGATAGTTAACAAAACCCACGTTTTATCATTGAAAGAAAATGTAGTTTTATACGTATGATATTAAAAATACAAAGTTTTGCGAATTAACCGGTAACGACAATTTTTCCAAGTAAACCCAAAACTGGCTATCCAACTAAATGAGAACCAACGTAGTACGCGTCGTAAACCGTTAGCAGTAGATTAAATAAACAAACTTAAAACTTGACTAGGACCTGCTACTAGAAATTGCAACTAGCACACCTAGGTCGGTTTCACAATGGTTATAAGTCAAGTTCTCAACTGTAGGATCTCGAAGACGAACTTGACTTCCTCCTCGGTACCAACTTGCCCCTACTCCAGTCTTACAAATCGAGGCAAGTTACGGTTATATTATTCTGCATTTTAATTAGTATTTGTTATCTTGCATGTTTAAACCACATTGTTACACGGAACTCTCTCCTAGAGTATTGATTGATTGACTGCGGGATATTGGGGACTGCCTCTTATCTTTCCATCGTACCAGAGCACCTATCCCAGCAACACCTGCTACGCCGCAACCTAGGGACTTAATGGAACTGGGGATTCCCAGGACCCTTTTTTTGGTGTGCGTATTGATCGATAGAAAGTTAAACAGATATAATACGTGTTCTAACCCTTCATAGACGGAAACTAGGGTTCACGAATTATACCTGCGACGGAAAGGAGACAAGTAATTCCTGGCAATCTCGAGCGGATGACCCCAAGATCTTCTGCACGTATTCCTTCCTCGAGTTGGACGTCGTGTGGGCGACGATCTTCCAACCTTTTCTTCTTCTTGGCAGCCCTCTCTTTCTCTCCTTACGTGAATCATGAATTAAGAGAAAATTTTAGATTTCTGATCAGTAATCTGGCGGTCAGAGAATAGAGGATATATAGGCTACAGCAGGGACCATGAGGAGAAATTAGGGTTAGGCCTCCTAACGGATCTGGATATCCCATGTTCAGTCCGAACACACAATCCAGGCCAATTAACAATAGCTCGGTCCACTAATGAGCTATTGTTGCACTACCTCCCTAATCCCAAATTATGTTTGTGGGCTCCTTTTATTATATGCTCGTTTGGCTCCCCATGTTAAGATATCGTATGTCCGTCGATCAAATTAATTTACTGACAACTATATTGATTCGACATCTTTTATCCTTAAGTAGTACCGCTCAACTTTATTTGTCATGTCGGATATAATCCACCTGCAGGATTTATATGACAATCCTTATGAGCTCCTTAAGAGGACATCATCAACCCGGTGTATCGGGACATGGATACCATTTATAATCAACAGCTCATCATACATACAATGTTATTACCCAATTCATAGAGGTTGTTGATCCATAATGAATCTCACTCTTTTATGAGTCAAAGTAATGCACACTGCATATACATGTCCGTTATTATATCCGGATTAAGAGCACAAGCATCCATAATAACAGATGTGTTTGTTCTCTTATGTAGTCAGTACAAAGAGAACAACCTCAAGTGGTCCTGTTCAATACACACAAAGTGTACTAGTGTAAACCTATAGTCAAGATAGACTAATACCAGATTACACTACAACCTTTCCAATAGATTGTCCAAGTCCATCTAGGTTGTGAACTATTTATATACTCCATAAGAAACTGATAATATGATCTTCTGTGTGACACCACACACCATATTATCTACAATATAGAATATCAGACATTTGTATTAACACTTGCAACAAATACAATATGCAAACATTTGCCCATATGATTCTCATTCAAAATTTAAGGAAATAAGGTTACTACAAAAGTGATGCTTTTAGTATATAACCCTAACAGGTCTCTCTTCCTATCGAGCAGACCTTGTCTTCTACACCCACTGCAGAAAGGCATGATGCAGACTCGAGGATCATAGAAGAAGATGAAGCAGTTGGAGACTGCTCGTGCAAGAGCCAGAGCCATGAAGACTAGTACCTAGAACTGCTGAGTAGCATTATCTATTGTTATAAGAAGTTGTAACAGGATGTCCTTAGAATAATCATGAGAGTCTTGCTGTAATTCTCCAATATGAATAAAATTCTTGGTTACACCTTTATGGTAGATACCTTTCCCAAAGTCTTTCCCCTACGATACAATTTCTGAAAATTGTAATCTTAATGAGAAGGTATGTAAGGCGGTATTTATCAAGGATATATTGGTGATTAAGAATTGAAAGAATAGAATTTTGGAATACCCAGATATTAGTTGGTACTTATAACAATTGGGAGTGATAATGACATAAGGAGTGAATTTTGACCTTAACCAGTTTAGGCCGACTGTATGATGGTATATGTTACTACATATTTTATTTCCTAGATTTTTGTATCTTTTAGCGTCCCATGATTTTCGGAAATTATTTTCTTCCCATATCTTTAATAGATTTTTAGCATCCCTTAGGATCTATATATTTTATTTTCTCGCTATTTATGGACCAATATTAGAACTCTTCAATCTCGTTCGTCAGCAAACCTATTTTATAAAGTTCTCTACCAGTCGATCAAATCTTATTTCTCTATCTTTATTTGGAATCCAGACTCATTCGCTATCTAGAGTTTCTAATTCTAATAAACCCTTATCTATCCGAGTACTTCTACGACTAGCGTATCCAACCATTCGCCTTAACCTCATTTTAATTGACTTTCTCGGAACTAATCCTGAACCAAATTCTTCTGGAACTATAAAGCCTCAAGGTTAATTATTACCAAAAGAATTGGTTCAGCTTAGTTAGTTCATGATTTCCCTAAATGATATTTTCAAAAATACTTTCAATACTGATTGTTATCTCCTAGGTTATTCCAAATATTTTATTTTGATCCCCTCCACTCAACCTGAAACCCTACTCTCTCTATGCAACTTCTTGATCAATTCAAGGCCTAGACAGCTTTTAAACTCAATGCTTGAGTATCGTGAGATTCTATCCTATTATTAAATCTTCTTTAAATCATTAAAAACTTTTAAATTGTTGAACCATCCCCTTGTTGGCTTTACTAAACCATTTTAACCTGACTTCCTTGAATCCATAAAGACATACTTCTTTTGTGTCAACCCTACTTACCCATCACATTCTCAAAACTTTCCTTGGATAAGAAATTATTTCTTCAAATAATTTTGGTAAACGTCTGTATCCTTTAAGTGATTTGTCGGGAATATTCTCATTGGCTTCTTCAACTCAACTCAAAGCTCTGATTCTTCTACCTTATCCTGTATCCAACTCAATTAGTCATACTCAAGTTTGATCAATTTCTTCAAAATCAAATCTCTTAAATCTCAAGAGCTACTGGAACACATATTTATCCTGATAAATTTTCTTGAAACCAGAAGAACATACGTCAACATCTTTTCCTATCATGACTAGAACCTTAGAACTCGTTTGAATTTTTCGGAAACTCCTTTAAAATTCTTATGGACAAAGTTTGGAAAAATATTCCGTGATCTAATATGACTTCGCACATTGCGTTATAGTCAATTGTCTGAATTATGGAAACTGCGAGTTTACTACAGCCAATTGTGCACTGGCGGGGCAAAAGACTCTAAAGTTGAAGTGATTTCAGGTGTTCATAGGTTTCCGGATATTATTGTGACTATGTCCTAAATGCACCATGTTGATCTTCTATGTTGCTTAGCCATGAAATGGATAAAGTAGAAAGATTACTCGGTAACCTAAAATTATTCAAGTTATTGGGTCAAAATGCAGTCAGGTGCACTCTGGCGAGGCATGAATTTGAGACAAAGTGACTTCAAACATATTTGGTTTTCGAATATTATTCAGACTATATTCATACCATGGTTGTCTTTTTCACCATCAAATCATTCTGATTTTTTGCCTGATTAGAGGATTTACATTTCTAGCGGTTGTCTCCATTTCCAGAAATTTCTTGTCACAACCAGAAAGAAAAGACTCCCTATAAAATTCTACTTGATTTCCCAAGAACTTATTAGGACCATATCAATCTCTATTGGCTCAATTCCTTTCAAGGTTCCATTTTTAGGGTGTTGCATATTTTTGTGGGTAGTTATATATTTTTGTAGCTATATAAAGTTGGTTGATAGTTATATGTGGGGAAAACCTAGATAGTCACCTAGCAACCTTATTGCATTAATCTGATAAAAGCACACTTAGGGGATCGATTTTATTCTAATGAGATTAGATAGATAAGGGTACCAAAGGGTAGCATGGCAAGGGACAAAAGCAAGTTAGTCTAGAGAGAATTATAAATTGTGGTTCATTTAGGAATGAATCATTAGTGGAGCATATTAGTACTTGGGTATTGGATTTGGTGAATGAAAGAAGGTGATGGTTTTGAATTTTATGATTTGGGAAAATAAGTTATGGCAGGATAGGAGGAGCCGTAGAGGATCAAGGGTGATGATGGTAAGAGCTAGTAATTATGACGTACAAGTAATTGATGGAGCGTACGTTGCAAGCAATATGAAATTGCATCGTTTAGTAGATATCGAATCGACTAGCAAGATGAAGAAGTTTAGATCCTACCCGAAGATTATAGGTACGGATGCAAAGAGTAAGTTCGCACAACCATTCCGGTGGCTGACAATTCAGAAATAGAAGCAAAATTTTAATTATGGGCTATGACTGTGTTTCTAAGGAGGGAAGACTGTTGATTCAAAGGAAGTGCATGAATTGATCAAATTAGACTATCTAGAGGTTGTCAACATTACTAAGAGACAGTAAAGGAAGCTTTGGTCTACATGTAGAGATTTTGATCATTTCCCTAGTAGTACCCTCTGAATTTCGAGGACGAAATTTTCTAAGGAGGGAAGATTGTGAAACCCAGATTTTAGATTTAATGAATTTGCAGTATAATATTAGTTTAGTTATTTATTATTATTATTATATATTATTATTACTATTATTATATTTTTTATTATTATATTGTGGGTTCGAAATTATTTTCAAAATAATAAACTAGGTTTTGTTTGCGAGACCCGAACCTAATCCCGTTTCCGAACCCATCCTGGACGTTCTTTTTAATCCTCATTTGTTTTGGATGCAATATATATATTATGGTGTATATCTATACTAAGAGAAAGGAAGAAAAAAATATATATAAATCCTAACACTACCCGACCCGAACACCCCCACTTCCGACCCGGTCTCCCGACCCGATCACCTGGCTTCCCTTTCCCTATTCCCACGACCGCAACCCTCTCTCCCCTTTTTCCTCTCAACCACTCCCACTCCCTAACATCCTATCTCTCCCACTCCTTAAAATCCGCTCACTTCCTCTCTCTCCCTCACAAATTTCTATTTCCTTTTTCCTCATCAGAACCCCTCCTCATTCTTTTCCCTCTCTTTCCGCTGCTGTCCCCGCGGCCGACCGCTCGGCCCCGAACCCCTCTGGCAGCGCCGCTCCCCGACCTCCGCGAGCGCGCCCCTGGGCCGCCCGCTCCGGTGCCCGACTCCAGGCCGACCACCCTCCGGCCTCTGCGCCGCCCGCGCCCGCCGGCTTCCCCAGCCCGGCCACCCGCGCGCGTCTCCGGTGCTGTCTCCCGCGCAGCTTCACCTCCGGCGCCGCTCCCCCGGCCTCCCCGGTCGGCGCCCCTCTGCCCGCCAGCGCTGTTCCCGAGCGCACCTCCCGATCTATTGTTCCGTGCCCAACTCGCTGTCCGCAACATCTTGCGGGTTCCGATCCGTTGTCCAGCACCTTCTCGCGTGATTCCAGCGCTGTCCCGGGGTTTTCGAACCTGCTGCCCGTGGTTTCTTTCTTTCTATTATTATCATCTGAGAGCTCTAGCCGAGCACGTGAGGTATAACTTTTCCCTTCTTGTCCCTTTCCATAGTACGTCTATGATGACGCGGGTCCCGACCCCGTTCCGGGGGTCGGACATTAGATGCATTGCTTTGGGGATACGCACAACGGTTACGTTGCTGCGGTTATTCAATAACTTTAGTTCGGACCGTTACGCGGAATGCGTACTACCCGGTTAGTTCGGTTTTGTGCTTTGGTATTTACCTATAAATCGGTTATAGTGAGTGAATGGTGTTGGCATGGATTGGTTTTGGTTATTTGGGCTGGATGGATATATTCTGTGGATTTTGGGACGATTTATTCTATGGTTTGGTATTCCCTGATTTGGGACTTTTCTTATGCAGGGTTAGTATCGCCTTTGTGGCTGGGTTCCCAGTTACAGAGGAGGTGCTGTCCGATTCTTCAGAAACTCTTTTCCAAAGTATTTGTATTTTAAAAACGATTTCAAATAACGTGAAACTACTTTCAAACTCGGTTTCGTAAAAGTATTTCCAAAACTGGTTTTGTCGGTTTTCTCATTCTTGCTGTTTCGTATCCCCGGTCAAGCGACAACCGTACCGGTTGGATGAACCTCGACAAAACGCAAACGCAACAGGGTATCCCTGTACGTTGAGGCGTTAGCCAGCAACATGATTTTATAAGACCAAGTCTGAGACGCATTTTAAACTATAATTTAATTATATATTATTCTATTAGAATGGGTACTGCTGTTAGTATTTTTGGTGCAGGGCTTCGGCCTACTGTTTGGACCGTTCACGGCATTCAGAGCTCGCCTTATTAATATTAAATTCATTTTTGTAAGTTTGTAAAGGCATAAGCCCAGTTTTCTACTTTATTTCGCTGTGGACTTGTATTATGTAGGTTAGGATTTTTTTCTTTATTTTCTGGATGGTTTTATCGTTTTCGTAATTAGGCGCATCGTGACAAAATGGCTAATAAATATTTTGTATAAATTAATAAGGATTTTTCATGGTAAAATAACTTGAATAAAGTATTGATAGTTAAGAAAACCCACGTTTTATCATTGAAAGAAAATTTAGTTTTATACGTATGATATTAAAAATGCAAAGTTTTGCGAATTAACCGGTAACGATAATTTTTTCAAGTAAACCCGAAACTGGCTATCCAACTAAATGAGAACCAACGTAGTACGCGTCGTAAACCGTTAGCAGTAGATTAAATAAATAAACTTAAAACTTGACTAGGACCTGCTACTAGAAATTGCAACTAGCACACCTAGCTCGGTTTCATAATGGTTCTAAGTCAAGTTCTCAACTGTAGGATCTCGAAGACGAACTTGACTTCCTCCTCGGTACCAACTTGCCCCTACTCCAGTCTTACAAATCGAGGCAAGTTACGGTTATATTATTCTGCATTTTAATTAGTAATTATTATCTTGCATGTTTAAACCACATTGTTACACGAAACTCTCTCCTAGAGTATTGATTGATTGACTGCAGGATATTGGGGAAGTAGTGTAGTAGTGTCTATGACCAATACCCCAAATAATGAATGAATATATTAGCTTACCCCTCTTACACACGGGGATAAGCCATATCGTATCGCTAGGATACAAGTGTACAACCCAAGCCGGTCATAGTCATTATCTACTCAAATTACAGTGTTTTCTACCGTGTAGAATTGTAGGAAAATATTGTATTTCAAATTGTTTAAAATTACAAATTTCTATTATTATTTGAAATGTTGGATATATACTCGTACTTGCTCCCTCCTGACCGGAGACCCAATATTTTAGGTGTCACTGATGATTGCTGAGCTATATCACAATAGCTACTATGATGCAGTACCATATTCTGCTGTGTTACAGGAGACCCTTTGGAGGACGCAGATCCTGAGGCTGACGAGACAACCATTCTAGCTAGTTGTCGTTTTAATTCGAGTTTCTTTTTATTGGAATTTTGTAGACTTGAATTCAGTATTTCCCTTCAGCACTTTCAATTTTAGATGTATTCTATTTTCTTGATTAATAAAAGTTTTAAAGTTCCCGTATATAAATGTTATGACAAATATTTAGATGTTGTTGTGATTACCTGCAATAAAATAGCTTACTGTCGCCGTCTCACAACGGTGCAGGCTGGACATGATCCTGTTCGACCCAACAAGTTGGGATCGGGTCGTAACAGAGGAGCTCATTCCACCAGTACAGTTGAGTACTGACACCCACATAGTTTACATGTGCAGGCACAGGTAGAAGCTCGTGGTGCGGAGCTCGCTTGGATGCGTCGAGGCTCGGAGTTCCTTGGCGATTCGAAGCGCGCGGCCGCATGGAGTAAAGACTTATACGGGACATAATGTATGGACGTCACCTCCCGAAGCATCCGCTGGCTCGAGACATATATTGAGAGATAAGAGAGAGCTGAGTGACTTGTAATGTGAGATGAGTGAGCTTGAGAGACTTGTAATCTTGGCCTTGCGCCCCAATGTAACCGTTGTTTCAATATCAATAAAGAGCTTCTTTGAATAACTTGTGTTTCGTTCTAATTTCCACTGCTATTATTCAATGTCTCTGCATGGGACTTCTGTGCGACGACCCCGTCGCAGTCGCTGAAATCGGCCTTTATGGAACCCGCCTTGCACGAGCGCAATCTAGGCCTCGTGCGACATCACGCCTTAGCGAGGACGATCGCTCCTACGGGAGCGGGGCGTGACAAGGATAACTGGATAGCTGCAGGGCTTGTGACTGCTGGGACATCTCAATACATCTTGTAGTAATTAGGCTTGTGATAACCCTAGTTAGTTAAAGTATCAAGCCGTACACCTTGCTTGGCCGTGATTGATGAATGGAGTCCCGTCTAGTCTAGTCTTGTCTAGACAAGGCCAGTATATGGTTACTTCAGCACGTTACTGTTTATGCTTACTTATCGATAATTGGTTAGAGACTAAGTTCTGTTCAGGTGAAGGGTTACAACCCCGGTCCTTGTTTGGTTTACGGGTTGTAACCTGGTTACCGGAATGGTCCTTTAGTTATCTTATCGTTTATCGCCTTGTTTCTCTAACTCATGTCTTTCGTTATCGTTGATGTATTTATGTGCTAATATGCTGGTTTTAGTTCTTAAGTGAAGCCTCCCTTGTGGCACTTGCTCTTCTGGGTTCTGACCCAGCTTGTTTTGTATGGCCAAATTTTGGAGTAGCTCCCGAGGATCTCTAGTCCTCCAGCCAGATGGTGAACACTAGATGCAACCCTGTCAACGAGTGGCTTTTATTTTACTCTCCCACTCTATTGTAAATTATTCTTTTGAGATATTTAGCCGTCGAGCAAGTATTAGCTCGTGTTGAATTCACATTCCTGTCTGCCTAAGGGCTGTAACATGATTGACAAATTTTAGGGTTGATCATGTATGACTTAAACTCTTGCTAGTCTTCGCATTTTGTATGAATAGCTTCATGATCATCTGAATATGTAATGTATGGGACGCCTTACTTTGTATGTTTGATGATCTACCATCTTGTTACATTTACTTGCTTGCTTGAGATTGAGACACTAGGCTTGTTCTTGACCTTAAGAGACTAATGGCTTGTAGTTAAACCCTCATGCATCTAGACAACCATGACCGTATATCGAGGTGGGATTCACTTCAATATATGTAGCTGGCTGTGTCTGTTCCCCGCTCTCCAATATTCTGGTTTCGGGGTGTGACATTTCCTCTTGTAACTTTTGTTCCTTCTGTTTTTGGCTTTTTTTATGTTTCTTGAGTTTCTCTGTTGTTGATAAATTAGGCAAACAAGTCCATATATCTCAATCCTAGTACTGAAAAAACATAAACAAGAAATGTTACTTAACATATTGCATCCAATTTTTTTTAAGCTACGAATATTACCATTTGCCAAGATATATTCCTGATGCAAAATTTAAGGTTAGCTGGCATGTATCAGGCCCCAGTCTAAAAGAGTTCACTTTAGTTTATTGTATCATGCAAAAAAAAATTGATACTTCTATTTCCAATATATTTTTTAAAGAGGGGCATCAATTTATATTTTGTCCTAGGCATCAAAATGTTTCGGCCCGGCCCTGATTTTATCAAATATTAATTTTATCAAATGATTATTAATAATTACATAAAACTTTATCAAATAATTAATGATAATTTATCAAATATAAAAATTACCACCCTAATTCTCTCTATATTAAATACTATTTTCTCATTAAGCTCCACGTGGAACATACTTCTTTGCAAATAGAAAATTACCTAGTCTATTCTCTCTTTCCAAACAAATCCATATCCCATTTTCACTTCTCTCCCAAAAAAAAATGCTTTTTTGCCCGCGGGCCAACGATTGGCCCCCTGCTAACTTCCGGGCCCACCCGCCCCGGGGCCAATCGGAAGACGACAAAAAAAAAAAGCTTTTTGCCCGCGGGCCAATGATTGGCCCCCTCCTAACTTCCGGGCCCATCCGCCTCGTGGCCAATCGGAAGACGACACATGGTCCACGGGCCTGGACTACGGTCCAAGCCCACGGACAACGTAGCACGTCCGAAAAAAATACCCCAGCCGAAGATCCTCCTCACGGACGTCGCCGTGGTCCCTCCCCCAGAAAACCCCCGAGCCCCGGCAGATCGACAAGCACATGCACGACCCCAGCCGCGACGGCCTCCTCCGCGCAGGGAGGCGGAAGAGATGACTTGGTTGAGAGCGAGGAGGGAGGAGACGATGCGAAGCACCGATGTCTCGTTCGAGGTGGCATCGAGCTCCGTTGCAGTCGTGTTGGAGCCGCGCTCGTCACTTTTATCTCACTTGCTGCTCTTTTTGGTTGCAAGAGGGACAAGAAAAAAGAGGGGGGACAACAAGTGAAATGTTGTCAGAAAGGGACTCCTTTGGTGCACTTGTAGGCTACAACCAAACGCCTGCACTCCATCTTCTCCCAAACAGTTTCAGTAGAATGTGGAAGTTGCAGCCCACTTGCTGCATACCAAACAGGCCCTAAGGGGAGGAAAACAAGTCCATATAAATTAAGAAATATCTAAACTATAAATTAATAAATATTTAAAAACTAAACGGTAAATTTTTTTTGAGATGCCCGGCAATAGGCACGGGACTTTGTGTAAATGAAAAAAAATACGCTTCCATTGTTCGATCCACTGATCTTTTGTCACCCAGTTAGGATCTTATACATCTCCTCGGTAACCACAAGAACCACTCAAGAAAGGTCACCTCCGTGAGGTTTTGCCACTATCATCCATCAATCTTAAAAATTACACCCATCACTCGTCATCTAATAATGCATATTTAGGACCAGTCCAGAAGACTGAATTGTCCTAATCGAAGCTAATTAATTTTGATTGTCCATTGCCCTTGACTCCATAAGATGATATCAAAAAATTATAGCAAGTTGAAAGCTATAAATGTTGAACTAATATCAACTCTAGAAAAAGTTATTTCTGATTCTGACGGTGGTGTGGAGCTGAGATTCTCAGTTCCTCTCCCGACTCATTAGTTGCTCGAGACCTTCCCAGTGGGAACTCAAAATATGGATATGAAAAATTGCTAGTTCAACTTTTAGGGAGGAGCTGGGATGGACTGCGGAGTCTCTATTGGTGGAGAGGTGGGGACTTGGAGGCCTGAGAGGTTGCCCTAACCATTGGGTTGTCCAAGTCCGATGACTTGTCAGGCTTACCCCAGGATCGACCATGTGCATATATTCTATGACTAATTATTATTTAGACTTTGAATTTGATATCTGTTTGGAGTTTAAGTTTGATATGTCAAATTAAAAAAAAATTATTCCAAATTTTTGTTTCTTGTTTTCTCTTGTTATTATACCATAAACATAAACATGAGTACAAAAGCAACAACCAACCTATAATATAAATGGGAGTATAACGGTAAAAGAAAAAAAGAAAAATTCAGAATCCAAAATTTTCAATTAAACATGTCAAGATTTATTTAAACTGATACAAAATTCAAAATCTAAATGCTAATTAGCTATATATTATACTACAACTCATAATTTTGTTTAAGACTGACAATTGTAACTATTTAAAAAAAATTGGGTCGCATCATACTTTTTTTTAACCCATATTCAAGGTGCACCCCACTGCTTTACCTTAATGTACGAATTTCTCCACTTTTGACAAAAATCGTCCATAGTTGACGGCCAATCCCTTTGACCGATAATTTTAGACGAAAATACCCTTACCTTCTCTCTCCCCAAATCCAAACTCAAATCAAAATCCTATTCCCTACTCCTCCTCCAGCTCCGCCGCCCCCAGCCGCAGCCGCACCCCCGCCCTGCCGCTGCCGTGTCCCCGCGTCACCGCTGCTGCACCCCCAGCCCGCCGCTGCAGCGAGGAGCGGAGGCGGGGGGGGGGTGGGGGACGGAGCGGGAGTGGGGGCGTGGGTGTGGGCGTGGGGGCGGCGGGGCAGGGGCGCGACAACGGTGGGAGAGCGGGGGCGCGGGGGCTGCATGTCACGACCCGCTACCCAAATTATTGGGCCGGGCCGAGTCATGTCCAGCCTGCGCTTGAGATAAAGCACAGTAAGCTGTTCTAGAGATAACAAGGTAAGACTAAATGTGCTAACAGTTCTATAAGTAAATAAGAGTCATGAATGCTTCAAACACAAAAGTCGTCTCATAAAGTAATAAGTCCAAGTACAAGTCTGAAATGTAAAACTGGATACAGGTCCAGTTACAAAATACGTAGTCTAATACATGACTACACTAAATATCCCAAGCAACTACGCAAACTAGACGAGTTTCCCCGCAGGTACATCCTCGTAAGGCAAAGCCTGGTCCTCGGCAGTAACTCCATAATATGAGTCACAGAGCAACTCCTCCTCAGTAAGGATACCTACAATGTTATCCTGTCAGGACGGAAGCAAGTACTGATTCTAGCAAACTAAGTATACGAAGCATGAACAGGAATGTAATAAACTGGAATCATGGCATATCATGGTTTAATTTGGTTCTTTTAGAAATGACAACATATAGTTTAAAAGTTTAAAACTGTAGCATGTACGTGAATCGGTCAATAGGTGAATAGGATGTACAGCGGTACATATCAAGTTTTTTGGCATGCACATACGTGCACGAACGGCATCGGTGTATATCCATACACAAATGCGGAATCAGAACATACGACAAGGTCACATATAGAATGTCACCGAGCGCGGTAAATACATACGGAGAAGGGGGACATGATCACGTACACTACTAACAGTTTCTCCTTAATCCGTTATTTAAACATGTGAGAGATATGAGATACTGTCCTAAACATGGCAGAGACTGAAAGTAATACAACATGTAAAGTTTTAACTTGCTACCCCAAGGATCAGCATTTAACATGGTTGGTAAATCGCAGTTTATTGTTATAGCAGTATGTAAAGTTCGTAGAAAGTACTTGTCTCTAGCAAAGCAAAGCAGCGATAAGAATGCTATAGATGCCTGGTAACTCGTCACTGTAGATTAAATACATAAACTTAGCTTTTATACTAAGTTAAACACTACGACACTAGGTGGTGCAACACGACTTGTGACTGGGCACCTAGCCAAAATGATGACTTTAGCATAGGAAACCAATGTGGGGTGACACAATACTATAACTAACTTTCTAGGGTCTTTACACTAGTGTGGGGTGGGGTTCAAATACGACTAAAACACAAAACACACAAAAAAGTTACAAGTCGTAATTATTCAATAAATAAATCAACTGTACATTGTGTTCCAATAATTTTTGAGATAGAAAAAAAGCTTAATTTTACATAAAATAAATTACAAAAATGATCCTTGTTAATTATAGAAATTAATTATAATTTTTCTGGAATTTATTAACCAGTACATGTATTTTATAAAAATCAGTTTTCATAAGTACACAAAAAGTGAGTTCTGGTTTCATATGCCAAAACAGTGGCAAAACTGTAAATTAAATACTGTAAAATTATGATAAATGAGCTAAATTAACATAGTATCTAAATACTATTTTTCCAGAATTTTAACAGCAATTAAAGTATTTTTAGAAATTCAAAAATAGCCTGGTACATAAATCTAAAATTAAATAATTAATTATCTGCGTATTTTGTCCATGTACATAATTTGAACCAGAGTTCAAATACAGTACCCGAGGCCATAAATCAAGTCCAATATGATTTGTACAGGTCTTGAATGTGTGAAAACACATTTGAGCCCAAAAACCCATGCTAGGCTTGGACACCAAATGGTTGCAGTAATAAAATACAGGATTTTAAATAATATTAATATATTTTCAAAGTGGTAAAAATACACAAGTCACAAAATATGAAATAAAATAATCTTGTAAAATTTACATAATAATAATTTACACTAGGTAGAGTGAAATATATATATAAATATATAACAACAACATGTTATATATATACATATAAATATATAGATATTTATATATATATATATATAATGGATATATATATATACATATAATAAATATACATATATATATATACATATATAATAGAAATAAAATATATGTATATGTGTATATGTAGATATATATATATATACATATATACATATATGTAAATATATACCTATATCTACATATACACATATATATATATATATATATATATATATATATATATATATATATATATATATATATATATATATATATATATATATATAATAAAAATAAAAAGAAAACAGAAAAGAAAAGAAAAGTAAAAGAACACAGCGGGGGGGGGGGGGGGGGGGTTTCGAACTCGGCCCACAGGGTCGGGTTCTCGGGTTTGGTCGGGCTGGCCAGGGGGTCAGCCCGCTCTGGGTGTTAGGGATAGGGTTTTGATTAGATTTATTTAGGTTTTTTGTTAATAATAATAAACCCGATAAAACAAACCCTGTGTCCTGACAATTAGGGACACAGGAGTCGCGTGTCCGTGCTAAGCATGACACGCACGAGTCTAGTCTTCCGTGTCTAAACTTACCATCGTGCTCGTCAGGACACGGCGAACCACATATGTGTACACGAGACACGCACGACACGGTTTCGACACTGTTACTTACGTGTCCGACTTCGGGGGGGGGAGGGTTTCGAAGGTGCTGACGGCGGCTAGGGGCGTCGGGGAAGCGGCGCTCGGGTGGTGCTGCGTCCAGCTCGGCGGGGCGCATCGAATGGTGGTGGTGGATGAGGGTGGCGATTGTCGCTGTGGGGGTGGCGTAGGGGATCGTCGGAGTTAGGGTTAGGGTTAGGGTTTAGGCTTAATGGGGGAAGAAATGGGCGGTGATGGTCGAAGATTGGTCGGGGTGGTGGTGGTTGGGTCGGGAAGAGTGAGGGGGTTCTTATAGGGGGGTTTAAGTCGGTCGGGCTGGTCTAGGTCGGCCGTAAAATGCGGGTCAGCTGGCCGGTCGTCGGTCGTTGGGGGTGGGTGAGAACGTGGGGGGTGACGGTCGGTTTAGCAGTTAGGTCCTTAGGTTCTAGGTATTTACAAGTAGGTCCCTCCCCTAGGTAAATGTAATAATGAATTTGCATAACAGAAATATAACAATTTATAATTTGCAAACTGCTATATTAACAAATTAATAAATTGCATAATGATATTAAAACAATTCTAAATATTACAAAAAGATATTAAAACATTTTAATTAATTGCAAATTGATATATTTTGATTTAAAAACTATTAAAAAATCATTTAAAAATTCCAGAAAAATTCCTAAAAATCATAATAAATTATTTTAATGCTAAACAGGTCATTAGCAACTAATTAATTCTAATTTAATTAATTTTGAAAAACAGGGGCTGACAAGTCTTCCCTCCTTGAAAAATTTTGTCCTCGAAATTCACAAGGATTGAAGACCCTACAATTTCCTAACATAGCAAGCAATGCAACAAATGACTAAGGCTACGATCGAAACTAACCTCTAAGGTATCAAGCGGGAACGGGTGGTTCCCTCGCAGAGGTTGGATCGAACAGTAAGGGTATCTCTCCCTCATGTCCGACTTCCTCTCCCAAGTAGATTCACCCGGAGAGTGACGACTCCAAGCTACTCGTACTAAGGGTATAACCTTGTTCCTCAATGCTCCGGGCCAACTCTAGGCTCTGGTAGTAGTCAGTCGTACCGTTCGCCACTATAAGAATGCCAATGTCTGGAACTAGACCATGGCAAAACCTACGCGTCATCTCCTCAGGGTCTACAACTAGACTAGGAGCGAAACGGCTCAGGCGACTAAACTCTGCCGCATACTCGTCGACAGAACGGTTCTCCTGTTGGATGTTCTGGAATCGTAGCCCCATGGCTACTCTAGCGGTGGTCGAGAAGAATTTCTTCTTGAACTGGGTCTTGAACTGATCCCAAGTGGCCCTCCCTCTCGCAAATAACGGCTCATTCCGGAACCAAACTCCTGCCAAGTCTATCAGCAGAAATCCCGCTGCCTCGACCTGGAGGTCATCCGGCATCCTAACTCCAAGAAGCTTCCTCTCTACCGAGTCTAGCCAGTCATCTGCTACTACTATGCCCTCAGTCCCTGAGAACTCCTTGGGGTTCAGACCCATGAAGTCCTTGATCGTCCCCACTCTTTGTCGTGGTTCTATAGGTGGTGGGACCACGGTATATTCCTCAGAACGCTCCATGCTCTGGCGGAGTAGGGTGGTCTGCTCCTGATGGGTTGTTAGGAACCCCTGGATCAGAGTGAGCAGTTGGTTCCCGTCGAGTGTGACGGAAGCCTGGGTAGATATAGTGATAGGGGGTGGTAGAAGTATCGGGTCCTGCTGGGACTGTGATGTGGAAGGTGGTGGAGGCATCTGGGTTTGTGGATTTGTGGAGTGGAGGAATATGGTAGGTGGATGTGGAGGTGTATCAGTCAACTGGTCATCTGACTGGATAGGGAGTGTGCCATTCTCAGGTGTGACATACTGGGATGAACGAGTAAGCACTATCTAATTACAATAAAAGGACTTATAAGGACTTGTTAAAGTAAGCAATCATAGACAAGAAAATCTAATTATAATAGCAAGCATGTGATGTATTTTCTATGTTGCAACCCTAGTATTCCTCTAGGTGTTCTAAGCGTCATTCCTAATGTTGTCTAATTACCTTAAGTTCCTAATTGCAGGCATGCTTGGTACAATAACGTAACCAAACAATTTAGTCTCGACCTGCATGGGCACCACTAAAAATATGTCACGACCCGCTACCCAAATTGTTGGGCCGGGCCGAGTCATGTCCAGCCTGCGCTTGAGATAAAGCACAGTAAGCTGTTCTAGAGATAACAAGGTAAGACTAAATGTGCTAACAGTTCTATAAGTAAATAAGAGTCATAAATACTCCAAACACAAAAGTCGTCTCATAAAGTAATAAGTCCAAGTACAAGTTTGAAATATAAAACTGGATACAGGTCCAGTTACAAAATACGTAGTCTAATACATGACTACACTAAATATCCCAAGCAACTATGCAAACTAGACGAGTTTTCCTGCAGGTACATCCTCGTAAGGCAAAGCCTGGTCCTCGGCAGTAACTCCATAATATGAGTCACAGAGCAACTCCTCCTCAGTAAGGATACCTACAACGTTATCCTGTCATGACGGGAGCAAGTACTGATTCTAGCAAACTAAACGTACGAAGCATGAACATGAATGTAATAAACTGGAATCATGGCATATCATGGTTTAATTTGGTTCTTTTAGAAATGACAACATATAGTTTAAAAGTTTAAAACTGTAGCATGTACGTGAATCGGTCAATAGGTGAATAAGATGTACAGCAGTACATATCAAGTTTTCTGGCATGCACATACGTGCACGAACGGCATCGGTGTATATCCATACACAAATGCGGGATCAGAACATACGGAAAGGTCACATATAGAATGTTACCGAGTGCGGTAAATACATACGGAGAAGGGGGACATGATCACGTACACTACTAACAGTTTCCCCTTAACCCGTTATTTAAACATTTGAGAGATATGAGATACTGTCCTAAACATGGCAGAGACTGAAAGTAATACAACATGTAAAGTTTTAACTTGCTACCCCAAGGATCAGCATTTAACATGGTTGGTAAATCGCAGTTTATTGTTATAGCAGTATATAAAGTTCGTAGAAAGCACTTGCCTCTAGCAAAGCAAAGCAACGATAAGAATGCTATAGATGCCTGGTAAATCTTCACTGTAGAATAAATATATAAACTTAGTTTTTATACTAAGTTAAACACTACGACAC
Organism: Iris pallida; assembly: GCA_029216955.1. Taxonomy (NCBI): domain Eukaryota; kingdom Viridiplantae; phylum Streptophyta; class Magnoliopsida; order Asparagales; family Iridaceae; genus Iris; species Iris pallida. The sequence goes on from JANAVB010035818.1 coordinate 1,306,489, forward strand.
TAGGTGGTGCAACACGACTTGTGACTGGGCACCTAGCCAAAATGATGACTTTAGCATAGGAGACCAATGTGGGGTGACACAATACTATAACTAACTTTCTAGGGTCTTTACACTAGTGTGGGGTGGGGTTCAAATACGACTAAAACACAAAACACATAAAAAGTTACAAGTCGTAATTATTCAATAAATAAATCAACTGTACATTGTGTTCCAACAATTTTTGAAATAGACAAAAAGCTCAAATTTACATAACATAAAGTACCAAAATGATCCTTGTTAATTATAGAAATTTATTATAATTTTTCTGGAATTTATTAACCAGTACATGTATTTTATAAAAATCAGTTTTCATAAGTACACAGAAATGGAGTTCTGGTTTCATATGCCAAAACAGTGGCAAAACTGTAAATTAAATACTATAAAAATTATGATAAATTAGCTAAATTAACATAGTATCTAAATACTATTTTTCCATAATTTTAACAGCAATTAAAGTATTTTTAGAAATTCAAAAACAACATGGTACATAAATCTGAAATTAAATAATTAATTATCTGCGTATTTTGTCCATGTACATAATTTGAACCAGAGTTCAAATACAGGACCCAAGGCCATGAATCAAGTCCAATATGACTTGTACAGGTCTTGAATGTGTGAAAACATATTTGAGCCCAAAAACCCATGCTAGGCTTGGACACCAAATGGTTGCAGTAATAAAATACAGGATTTTAAATAATATTAATATATTTTCAAAGTGGTAAAAATACACAAGTCACAAAATATGAAATAAAATAATCTTGTGATATTTACATAATAATAATTTACACTAGGTAGAGTAAAATATATATATAATATATAACAACAACATGTTATATATATACATAAAAATATATAGATATTTATATATATATATATATATATTATATATATATATAAATAAAAATATATATATATATATATAATATATATATATATATATAGATATATATATATATATATATATATATATATATAAAATGGATATATATATATATATATATATACATATAATAAATATACATATATATATATATATATAATAGAAATAAAATATATGTATACATACAAATACTGTATACATATATATATAAAATAGTATATATAATATATATATATATATATATATATATATATATATATATATATATATATATATATATATATATATATATATATATATATATATATATATATATATATATACACACACACATAAAGATATACATAAAAAAAAATAAAAAATAAAATATATATATATATATATATATATATATATATATATATATATATATATATATATATATACATATATGTAAATATATACCTATATTTACATATACACATATATATAATAAAATAAAAAGAAAACAGAAAAGAAAAGAAAAGTAAAAAAACACAGCGGGGGGGGGGGGGGGGGGGGGTTCAAACTCGGCCCACAGGGTCGGGTTCTCGGGTTTGGTCGGGCTGGCCAGGGGGTCAGCCCGCTCTGGGTGTTAGGGATAGGGTTTTGATTAGATTTATTTAGATTTTTTGTTAATAATAATAAAACCCGATAAAACAAACCCTGTGTCCTGACAGTTAGAGACACAGGAGTCGCGTGTCCGTGATAAGCATGACACGCACGAGTCTAGTCTTTCGTGTCCAAACATACCATCGTGCTCGTTAGGACACGGCGAACCATATATGTGTACACGAGACACGCACGACACGGTTTCGACACTGTTACTTACGTGTCCGACTTCGGGGGGGGGGGGTTCGAAGGTGCTGACGGCGGCTAGGGGCGTCGGGGAAGCGGCGCTCGGGTGGCGCTGCGTCCATCTCGACGGGGCGCATCGAATGGTGGTGGTGGATGAGGGTGGCGACTGTCGCTGTGGGGGTGGCGTAGGGGATCGCCGGAGTTAGGGTTAGGGTTTAGGCTTAATGGGGGAAGAAATGGGCGGTGATGGTCGGAGATGGGTCGGGGTGGTGGTGGTTGGGTCGGGGAGAGTGAGGGGGTTCTTATAGGGGGCTTAAGTCGGTCAGGCTGGGCTTGGTCGGCCGGAAAACGCGGGTCAGCTGGCCGGTCGTCGGTCGTCGGGGGTGGGTGAGAACGTGGGTGGTGACGGTCGGTTTAGCAGTTTGGTCCTTAGGTTCTAGGTATTTACAAGTAGGTCCCTCCCCTAGGTAAATGTAATAATGAATTTGCATAACAGAAATATAACAATTTATAATTTGCAAACTGCTATATTAACAAATTAATAAATTGTATAATGATATTAAAACAATTCTAAATATTACAAAAAGAAATTAAAACATTTTAATTAATTGCAAATTAATATATTTTGATTTAAAAACTATTAAAAAATTATTTAAAAATTCCAAAAAATTTTCTAAAAATCATAATAAATTATTTTAATGCTAAACAGGTCATTAGCAACTAATTAATTCTAATTTAATTAATTTTGAAAAATAGGGGCTGACACTGCGGGGCATGGGTGCGACAGTGGAGGCGGAACAGGGGCGCGGGGGCTGCTCGTTCCGTCATCGGTCCCGATGGAAGGAGAGGTCTTTCTATCGATGGACATGTCTTCGAGAAAGGAGTCGAGGGAATCTTCTTCGGGGGGTTTGGGTTTGTTCTTGGTCGTCTTCTTCTTCTTCTTTTTCTTGGATTTACGGGTGGAGGCATAGAAGGGTTTCTTGGAAATTGGGGGTTTTTGCTCTTTGGCTTTTCTGTCATCAACGTCCAGAGCTTCCTCTTCTTCTTCTACTCCATCGTCGTCGTCAAGGAGGCGGAAGGGGTTTTTGGAAGGAGCCGCTTCTTCTACCTCCTCATCCTCTTCTTTGAGATGACGATGGGATTCTTCTTGTTCTTTGAGAACTTTTTTCAGTAATCTCGCAGACATTTTTTTATTCCCTGTGGTTTTGAGCTGCTCGAAGAGGAGAAAAGAGTTCTAATGACAGTTTAGGGTGATGGTGATGGTGGTGGTGATGGTGATGGTAAAGGTGGTGGTGGTGGTGATGGGCGCAGCAGCGGCAGGACGGGGTGTCACGCCCCGATTCCGTCAAATCGATAGTCGTCCCCCGGGCGTGATGCCGTACGAACCTAATTTGCGATCGCACAAGGCATAGTCATAAGGTAATCCGAGACACGAGATCTAAGAGAGTACGCAGACAAATTGATTCACACAATAAGTAAAGGAAACTTGATCTTTATTGATAATGAACATCTTTTACAGATTCCGATACAAGACTCATTGCCGCACGGCTACAACATGACTCGATTACAAAGAGTGCCGATGAGATAGCCATTCCATACATTGCACACATCCCTCAATATACAACTAAGTACTCCAGTGACCTGGATGGGAGGGACGCTGAGTCATCTTCCTTGGACTGTCGAGAGTCTTCAAAAGGGGAGTCGCAGAGAAAGTCTTCGACGCACGGCCGAAGCTTCAAAAGTCACGAACGTCGCCGAGCTAGTTGGCACGTCCTTCCTGGTTCGCGGGACCTACAAAGAGCGAGGATCAGCACAGAACACATGTACTCGCGAATGGCTAATTAAATCAAAGCTCTGCATTTGATTCAAGATGTTTCGTAAATATGTTAGCTAGCTATTTCAATGATCTTTCTAACCATCCTGCTCGATTCGCATGTTAACATGTTTTGAGGCAAGCATTCTAACTGTATAACATTAAGCCACTATCATATTCATCCCGTATCCCGTGCACTTGTTAAGCAGTGAAAAAGGGTGTTGTCACGCCCCAGAACCAGAATACTGGAGAGCGGGGGCAGACATAGCCAGCTACGTATATTGAAATAGAATACATCTCAACTATACGGTCACGGCTGTCTAGATATGAGGGTTTACTACAAGCCAGCAGTCTCTTAAGGTCAAGCCTATTATCTCAATCTCAAGCAATTAGCAGAGTTACAAGATATTAGAGCATCAAATATATATATATAAGGCGTCCCAAATATTACATATTGGATGATCATGAAGCTAGTCGTACAAAATGATAGGACTAGCAAGAGTTCAGTCATACATGATCAACCCTAGGATTTGTTAATCATGTTTACAGCCCGTAGGCAGACAGTAAGTAAATGTGCATCGAGCTAACAGGTGCTCGTCGGCTAAACGCCTCAAAGAATAAATTTACATATAAGTGGGTGAAACAAAAAGGAAAACCCACTCTTGGCCCGGGTTCCGTCTAGTTGTCACCATTGGGCTGGAAGCTTGGTAGATCCTCGGGAGCTGCTCCGAAATCTGGCCACACAAAACCAGCTGGGTCAAACCCCAGAAAGAGCAAGAGCCACAAGGAGGCCACAAATAAGAACAAAAGCCAGCATATCAGAACATAAAGAATAAAAGGAAAGTACAAGTAATAAAGTACACAGGGCGATAAGCGACTAGGGACGTGGAACCATTTCGGAAGCCAGGTTACAATCCTTAAACCAACAAGGATCGGGGTTGTAACCCTTCGCCTGAATAGCTCACAGTCTCTACTCATTTATCGTTAAGATAAGTAAAACAAACATGCTCAGGAGATAGCAGGTACTGGAGCTAGACAAGACTTAGACAAGGCTGGACACCATCCATTCGCAATCGGCCAAACAAATACTACGGCTTACTACTTTAACTAACTAGGGTTATCACAAGTCTAATTACTAACAAGATGCAAGTGAGAAACTCCCAGTCCCAAGCCCTGCAGACCATCCAGTTATCCTTCCGCGGGTTGAGAGTTATAGGTGGGTACATTGCCCGGGAGACAAATGTACCCTTAGGTGACTTAGAGGGTGCAACACATGACAGTGTGCTGGAAATGTGCTCTACTCGTCGGCAAGCTACAAGTCCATTAAGGCACCCAGATAACGAGATTGCCTGTGACTGGAAATTCTCCATGTTCTAGTTTGATCTAATCATTAACCTAATCCAATTTAGCGCGAGCCCCTGGCCGTGGTACCCAGGAAGTCACGTCCTAGACATGATGCAAGACAAGACAAGTGGATTGTACAAGCAAGCAAGCAGGAACACCCATGGTGTCAAGTTAATTATACGAATCAAGTTACAAGTTACAAGTCAAGTCAAGTCAGGAGTGCGCCGCCACGGGCCACTATCAAGTTATCATGTCAGGGTACTGTCAGGAGTGCGCCACGACGGGCCACTATCATGTTATGCTAGTTCCTTGTCATACCATGCTGTGTACAATAGTCATTCCAAACATATTAAGCAAAATCAAGTTCATGTCAAAAGGCGTAAGGATGTAGACAAGACTTAGACAAGGGTAGACAAGTAGGTTGTGCAGGGTATGTACTGCGCAGGGTGCCAAGTACGCAGGGTAAGCTGCGCAGGGTGCCAAGTGCGCAGGGTGAGCTATGCAGGGTGCCAAGTGCGCAGGGTGCCAAGTGCGCAGGGTGAGCTATGCAGGGGTGAGCTGCGCAGGGTGAGCTGCGCAGGGGTGAGCTGCGCAGGGTACCAAGTGCGCAGGGTAAGCTGCACAGGAATGAGCTGCGCAGGGTGAGCTGTGCAGGGGTGAGCTGTGCAGGGTACCAAGTGCACAGGGTGAGCTATGCAGGGGTGAGCTGCGCAGGGTGAGCTGCGCAGGGGTGAGCTGCGCAGGGTACCAAGTGCGCAGGGTGAGCTGCGCAGGGGTGAGCTGCGCAGGGGTAGATGGCGCAGCAGATGGATTGCGCTGGATCAGGTTGCGCAGGAATGGATGGCGCAGGGTCAGATTGTGCATGAGTGGAGTGCGCAGGGATAGATTGCGCATGAGCAGACTGCGCATGAATCCATGCGCACTCGGGTTGAGCGCAGTTCGCCAAGGGGCAAGCTGCGCGGTCGGCGCTGCGCTAAGGAGCGCTGGCCGAGGGGGATGCACAATCCAGCCCTGCGCTAAAGAGCGCAGGCTGCTGTCTTCTTCTCCAGGCCGAGAAGAAGACTCCAAGAACTCTAAGATTCAAAACTTCATATCTTGGTAAAATTAAAACCAAATCTAGATTTTTAAAGGTCTAACTTGAGTAAAATTGAATTCTCTTCCACATGGAAGCATCAAAACCCACAAAAATCCAACCAAAATAGATCAAAACTATGTAAATCCGAAAATAGTCAAAACCTAGATCTAGAAAAATGAAAGCTCCAAATCACAAAATGTCAAGTTCTAAAGTTGTTCTCCATAGCCTAATCTAGTTAATGGACAAATAAAAAGTGGTGCTTATTTGATGGCAAGGTGCACTTGCCTATGGGTTGGGGAGTTGTGTGGAAGAAGGAAGAAGAAGAAGTTGAAAGAAATTAATGGAGTTATGGAGGAGAGAGAAAAGGTTGGTAGGTTTTAATGAGGGTGGTTGTGATGGAATGGAGGGGGAGAATAGGCTAAGGTGTTCCACTCATGATGAACCAAACCAACTAAACCAATTCTACAAAATAAAACCAAGCCATGGTCCAAACCCATTTACGAGAACTCGAATCCACAAGTCGAGAAAATAAAATTCGTGCCAAAAATCAAATTACGAGTACAAATACGAAATACAGGAAATGGGGGTGACAGGTGTGTAGGCCACTGGCAATGTCAAGCCATCGCGGACTATAGCATTGGTTAGACGATGCCCCTTTTGCGTCGGGTAGCGAGCCCTGTGCGAAAGTGCCCGTATAACTCACGCCGATGAAGGGTTGGCGCTTGCTATTCTCGTTCCTCCCGGGCCGAATCGGTCCCTTGGCCTAGGCAATCGTTTGAGGAAACTACACTTTGTCGACAAGTTGTCCAATGACCGTTTTGCTTACTTAGCCGTATCGTTGCGATAAACGTCAATCGATTCATTCACTGCTTTGCATAGGCTAAGTAGATTTGCATAAGGAACATATTTTCTATTTCCAATAGCAGCAGTTGATAACAAATATTTCGTGAAGAATCGTGCTACGATTTCTTTGATTCTACACTATGATGACAAGCAATCATTTTACTTCACATATTGAGTTTTTGAAGTAGAGGGACGAGGCGAAGGAGGTCAGCCACTCGCCTTAGGCTTGCTTCAAGCGAGCGTCCGGTTGGCTGCGCTGACGTCGCCTACGCGATCACCTGCAATCGCATAAGCAACTGATTAGAATACTGTATAATTCAAGGATATTCAATATGAATGTGAAGCTCGAAAACGCGTCAAGAAAACCCATCGAAAACATTCACGAAAAACGCATTCACGAAAACCAAAGCCAAAGCCAATTCAAGTGCGGCATGAAAACCAGAGCAACGGAGGTCTCTTCCGACTCAGCCGCAGAGCCAATCCTCGAGGCGCAACCCGCTGAATATGGGACTTGGTTTCGAAGAAGCCATTCCATAACGTGGAATGGATCTTAATTCAACCGTTCTCATTTCGATCGACTCGGCCGATTCCGACCTATCGGTCCCGACCGAATCGATAGCGACAATGTTCCTTTCTCGCGCACCCCGTAGACAAAAACGGGGCACGATGTAGGGACGGGGCACTACACCATAACCAACTAATAAAAAGTTTCGTCCTCGAAACTTAAAGATAGAACCTACCTCTACGAGAATAACGAAAGAAATTTCTCCTTCATTTCCGATTCAAGCTCCCACGTCGACTCTTCGACCGAATGGTTCCTCCAGAGGACGCGGACGAGAAGGATCGCTCGATTGCGCAGCAGCTTATCCTTGCGTTCTATGATTTGAACTGGCTCTTCAACGTAGGATATGTCAGACTTTAGCTCCAGCTGGCCAAAATCTGCCACGTGGCTCGGGTCGTGCATGTACTTCTACCGTTGAAAGACATGGAAGACATTGTGTACACCTTTAAGCGCCGGAGGTAAGGCAATTTTATAGGCCACTGGGGCGACCCGTTCAAGAATTTCGAACGGCCCAACGAATCTCGGACTCAACTTCCCCTATGCGCCGAACCGAGTAACTCTCCGCATGGGCGACACTTTGAGAAAAACGTGATCGCCTACTTGAAACTCGAGGGGGCGACAATGAACGTCCGTATAGCTTTTCTGACGACTCTGCGCGGTGTTTAATCTTTCCCGAATGAGCCAAATTTTCTGCACGGTCTGTTCTACCAGTTTCGGACCGAGAATCTGTCGCTCTTCGACTTCGTCCCAGCAAATGGGTGATCGGCACTTGTGCCCGTATAAGGCTTCATACGGCGCCATTTAAATGCTGGATTGATAGCTATTGTTGTATACAAATTCGACCAGAGGTAGATGATTGTCCGAGCTTGATTTGAAGTCAATTGCGCAGAGTCGTAGCATGTCTTCGAGAATCTGATTGACGTGCTCCGTTTGGCCGTCGGTCTGAGGATGATAAGCTGAGCTGAACTGCAACTTGGTACCCAGCACCGACTAAAGGCTACTCTAGAATTGCGACATGAACCGTGAATCCCGATCAGAGACGATGGATACTGGAACTCCGTGCAGCCGTACTATCTCATCAAGATATATCTGCGCCAGGCAATCAACGCTCCAAGTAACTTTGATGGCAATAAAATGCGCTGACTTGGTTAATCGATCGACGATGACCCAGATAGCATCATTTCTCTGCGGCGTCTTCGGCAGACCAACAATAAAATCCATGCACACGTGCTGCCACTTCCATTCTGGAATCGCCAGATTCTGCATCTCTCCGTCCGGTCTCTGGTGCTCAGCTTTCACCTGCTGACAGGCCATGCATTGCGACACGAAGAGTGCCATATCTCTTTTCATCCCGTGCCATCAGAAGTTTGTGCGGTGTGGAGGTCCTTGTACATCTTCGTGCTACCGGGATGCAAAGTATATTTCGCATAGTGCGCCTCCGACATTATCTCCTTTCTGAGTTCTGGATCGTCCGGAACGCATAACCTACCCTTCAATCGAAGCACGCCGGTCTCGTCTTCCGCTAAGTCGGTTGTCCTGCCCGTCGAGATTAGATCTCGCATTTTCTTCAGGTATGGATCATCCTTCTGAGCGGTCTTGATCTTATCAAGCAAGCTCGGCTCTAACTGCAACTTTGCCAACTGCACATTTCGGAATCTGACTCGGAGCTCGATGCCCATCTCTTCTAGGTCACGTAGCAGTCTGGGGTCGATGGATAGCGAGGCTATGTACTTCTGACTCAGAGCGTCTGCCACAACGTTTCCCTTTCCCGGCGTATAGTCGATAGTCAAGTCGTAATCTTTGATTAGTTCCAGCCAACGCCTTTGCCGCAAGTTCAGCTCCTTCTGCGTGAATAGATACTTGAGGCTCTTGTGATCGGTATAGATCGTGCACGCCATGCCATAGAGATAGTGGTGCCACAATTTCAATGCGAACACAATCGCCGCTAACTCCAGGTCATGCGTGGGATAGTTTTTCTCGTGCGGCCTTAGCTGTCGGGAAGCGAAAGATATCACCTTGTTCTGCTGTATCAGCACACACCCCAAGCCCTGACCGGATGCGTCGCTGAATATCTGGAAACCCACAGTCCCTTCTGGAAGTGCGAGTATCGGGGCCGAGACGAGCCTTTGCTTCAACTCTTGGAATGCAGCTTCGCAGTCGTCTGACCATTCGATGCGACTCCTTTCTGGGTGAGGCGAGTCAGAGGCAATGCGATCTTCGCGAAGTCTTTCACGAAGCGTCGGTAGTATTCTGCTAAGCCAAGGAAACTTCGAATCTCGCCGACGGACGCTGGCTGTTTCCAATCGACAACGGCTTCAACTTTCTTTGGGTCGACCGCAATGCCTTCAGCAGAAATGATGTGTCCGAGGAATGCGACGCTGCTAAGCCAAAATTCATATTTGCTTCGCTTCGCGTATAGTTGATTTTTTCGAAGGGTCTGAAGCACGGTCCGCAGATGCTCAGTGTGTTGCTGCCTATTCTTCGAGTAGACGAGTATATCGTCGATAAAGACTACTACGAACTTGTCGAGGAATGGCCGGAACACCCGATTCATTAAATCCATGAAAGTGGCAGGGGCATTCGTTAGGCCGAACGGCAATACCAGGAACTCGTAATGGCCGTATCGAGTACATAAGGCAGACTTCGGCACATCGTCCGGCTTAATCTTGAGTTGATGGTAACCCAAACGCAGATCAATTTTAGAGAACACCGTGGCTCCTTGAAGCTGATCAAACAGATTGTCTATGCGGGGCAGGGGGTATTTGTTCCGGACGGTGGCTTAATTCAGCTCGCGGTAGTCGATACAAAGATGCATACAGCCATACTTCTTCTTGACAAACAGCACGGGCGCTCCCCAGGGCGAGACGCTGGGTCGAATGAATCTCTTGTCGAGCAACTCTTGTAACTGCACCTTGAGTTCTTTTAGCTCTACAGGGGCCATTCTGTACGGGTCTTTCGAGATCGGTCGAGTGTCGGGGAATGTATCGATAGTGAACTCAATCTCTCGATCGGGCGGCATGTCGGGCAGCTCGTCCGGAAACACATCGGAGAATTCTGCCACAACGTCGGTCTGACCCGTGTTTGCACCATCCTGTCGCATGTCTCGAACGAAAGCTAGATAGCCTTCGCACCCGCACCCGGAATGCAGCATCCGTCGAGCAGATATTACGGAGATCACCATGCAGGTCGGCGACGCCTCACCACACGAGTAGCAGAATTCAGGCACTCCAGGTATGCGGAATGTGACCCTCTTTTCAGCGTAGTCTATGGTTGCGTTGCACGGACCGAGCCAATCCATCCCCAGAATGATATCGTAGTCCTTAATATTTAGAACTATCGTATCGAGACTGACCTTTTGACCACCTATACAGATGATTCCGTCTCCTCAGACTAAGTTTGCAAGTAGTGGCATGCCCGACGGTACGTTAACAGAGAGATCGAGGCCCAGTGGTGTCAAGGAGAATTTGTGCTCGGCGGCAAAGTCTGCCGATATAAAACTATGCGTGGCACCTGAATCAAATAATACACGAACAGGTTTATTATTGAATTGTAGTATACCTGTCACAACTGTATCGGATGCGAACGCTTCGTCGCGAGTCATGGCGTAGACACGGCCCTGAGCATTGGGGCGACAGTCCTGGCCATTCGGTTGTGCGGTCGATGGAGCCCGAGGTGCTTGGCCTCGGTTCTGATGGTGTTGTTGGGGGCATTGGTTCGGCCTAGCTTCCAGGCAGTTCTTTGCGATGTGATTTTTGTTACCGCAAATGAAACTTGCCCCGTTCTTAAATCGGCACTCGACGGCCATGTGCCCCTCCTTGTGGCAGAACTCGCAGGCTACTCGATCCTTCGTCTGGTTGCCGCCTCCGTTGTCGCAGTTTTGACGTTTGTGTGCATTGTTGCCTCCCGCATTACTATGACGTTTGTTATTAAAGTGAACAGCACCGGTAGTAGTAGGGGGATACTCGGACTCCAGACGGAGGGCATGGTTGAGTGCCTCGCCCATGGTTTTGTATTCAGGCACCGAGACATGAGCACGGATAGTGGAACGCAGGCCCACTATTAACCGTTTAGCTCGACTTACAGTAGTAGGTAGATAGTCTCCAGCAAACTTGGCCAGTTGGTTGAATTCGGCAGCATATTGTCGTACAGTCATATTCTCTTGCGTCAACTGCATAAACTCGTTTTCTTTTTCCTGTCGCACGGCTGCAGAAAGATATTCAGTCTCGAACGTATTTCTGAATGTCGCCCATGAGATCGCCGCCGTCTCGTCTTCTCGTCGAATAGCCCGCTTCTGCACATCCCACCAATCGTGCACGTTCATTCGAAGTAGAAGTTGAGCACACGCGACTTTCTTCGAGTCCTCGACACCCAGAAGCTCGAACTTGTCTTCCAGCTCCTCCAACCAGTCGATCGCCACCGAGGGATCTTCTGTGCCGTTGAAGGAAGTACGGCAGCTTTTTGTGAATTTTGACACGTCGAAGTTGTAACTTCTCGGTGCCGCAGGTGAGAGCACGGGCGTCTCCGGTTCAGCTTTGTTAGATCGAACCGCGGGCTGGGTCACGACAGGCATCATCGTTGAATTGTTGTTGTTGCCCACGACCGACTGTACGATTTGCTGGAGGGTATTCAGCTGCTGCTGCTGCAGCTTGAATTGAGCCTCAAACCGATTCTCAAATTGAGTCTGACGAGCCTCCGCTTGCTGACGATGGAGCTCGTTTTGACGTTGCTGCATTTCAAGCATCTGCAGCATACATTGCATCGGGTCGCCGGAAGGTCCGGCTACGGTAGGGGTCATTCCCGTTGGGTTGATGGACTGCTCGGGCCTAGAAGCACTCGAGCCGCTGGAAGCGCTCGTCTCGTCTTCCGCCTGAGCTCCCGCAACTGCAGGAAAAAAGGAAAGGCAACTCTCGTTAGTTTCAGAAAATGTCCTGGGTTCAGCGTATGGAACAACTCTTATCATCGACACGAGGTCAACGGTTGGAGACTAGAACTCGACACTGGAGGCCAAGGACGTAAAGCCGTGCTCTGATACCATTATGTCACGCCCCGATTCCGTCAATCGATAGTCGTCCCCTGGGCGTGATGCCGTACGAACCTAATTTGCGATCGCACAAGGCATAGTCATAAGGTAATCCGAGACACAAGATCTAAGAGAGTACGCAGACAATTGATTCACACAATAAGTAAAGGAAACTTGATCTTTATTGATAATGAACATCTTTTACAGACTCCGATACAAGACTCATTGTGGCACGGCTACAACATGACTCGATTACAAAAGAGTGCCGATGAGATAGCCATTCCATACATTGCACACATCCCTCAATATACAACTAAGTACTGCAGTGACCTGGATGGGAGGGAAGCTGAGTCATCTTCTTTGGACTGTCGAGAGTCTTTAAAAGGAGAGTCGCAGAGAAAGTCTTCGACGCACGGCCGAAGCTTCAAAAGTCACGAACGTTGCCGAGCTAGTTGGCGCGTCCTTCCTGGTTCGTGGGACCTGCAAAGAGCGAGGATCAGCACTAAACACATGTACTGGCAAATGGATAATTAAATCCAAGCTCTGCATTTGATTCAAGAAGTTTCGTAAACATGTTAGCTAGCTATTTCAATAATCTTTCTAACTATCCTGCTCGATTCGCATGTTAACATGTTTTGAGGCAAGCATTCTAACTGTATAACATTAAGCCACTATCATATTCATCCCGTGTCCCATGCACTTGTTAAGCAGTGAAAAGGGGTGTGAAGGCCACTGGCAATGTCAAGCCATCGCGGACTATAGCATTGGTTAGACGACGTCCCTTTCGCGTCGGGTAGCGAGCCCTGTGCGAAAGTGCCCGCATAACTCACGCCGATGAAGGGTTGGCGCTTGCTATTCTCGTTCCTCCAGGGCCGAATCGGTCCCTTGGCCTAGACAACCGTTCGAGGAAACTACCTTGTCGACAAGTTGTCCAATGACCGTTTTGCTTACTTAGCCGTATATTGCGATAAACGTTAATCGATTCATTCATTGCTTTGCATAGGCTAAGTGGATTTGCATAAGGAACATGTTTTCTATTTCCAATACCAGCAGTTGATAATAAGTGTTTCGTAAAGAATCGTGCTACGATTTCTTTGATTCTACACTATGATGACAAGCAATCATTTTACTTCACATATTGAGTTTTTAAAGTAGGGACGAGGCGAAGGAGGTCAGCCACTCGCCTTAGGCTTGCTTCAAGCGAGCGATCGGTTGGCTGCACTGACGTCGCCTACGCGATCACCTGCAATCGCATAAGCAACTGATTAGAACACTGTATAATTCAAGGATATTCGATATGAATGCGAAGCTCGAAAACGCGTCATGAAAACCCATCGAAAACATTCACGAAAAACGCATTCACGAAAACCAAAGCCAAAGCCAATTCAAGTGCGGCATAAAAACCAGAGCAACGGGAGGTCTTCCCGACTCAGCCGCAGAGCCAATCCTGAGGCGCAACCTGCTGAATATGGACTTGGTTCCGAAGAAGCCATTCCATAACGTGGAATGGATCTTAATTCAACCGTTCCCGTTTCGATCGACTCGGCCGATTCGACCTATCGGTCCCGACCGAATCGATAGCGACAGTTTCCTTTCTCGCGCACCCCATAGACAAAAATGGGACACGATGTAGGGATGGGGCACTACACGGGGATACGCAGCAGAGCAGTATTAGGATTAGGATTTTGTTTAGGATTTAGGTTTGGGTTTGGGGAGGGTATTTTCGTCCAAAATTATCGGTCAAACGCGTTGACCGTTGGTCTTGGACGGAATGTGAAAAGTGAAAGTAACTTAATTAAGGTAAAGCTGTGGGGTACCATTGAATTAGATAAATAAAGTGGGATACGATTCAAAATTTCTCTTTAAAAATTGATTGATTGAATCATTTTTTCCTCTATACTAATTATATTGATCAATATAGAAAAACTGCTTGAACTTGACTAAATCACACATGCAGAGTAAAATTAAAATATCGACGTGGGTTCCATTTGTTATGCAAAAGAACATCCGCGAGAGCTCTACCACTTGTTAGAAGTTAAATCGTTGAAGAGTATTCTCTAGATGAAGTTGAGTAATAATGTAATATATGAATAAAATGAGTTTTGTTAACATGTATTTTTTAACAAAATTTAAGAGTCACTTAGTGGCTGTTTGGATCGCAGAGTGGGATAAAAGTGGCATTTTACATGAAAGTGGTGGTCCAGTTTGGCACTTGCGGTGTTTGGTTGCCGCAGTAACCGAACAATAAGCGTCAAATTGCAGCAGTGGGTAGTAACTGCTCTTTGATTTTTTTTGAACGATCAGTTACAGCAAAAAATTGGTGGAAGTGAGCTGCAACTGACCTCTGATCTTGTCCGGCCGTATCAGTCAACTGGTCGGGGCCGATCCGGTGCTCCAGTCCATCGATGGCGGTGGGTAGGAGACGGAGCGAGCTCGAGCGGTCGATGACGGACGTCATGACTGTTTCAGATCTCGACGCCTAGTGGTGTCGACGGCGGGCGTCTTTGCCCACCTTCTCCTCGAGCACCTTCTCAAGCCGTCGGCGGAAGTCAAGGCCACCACGATGAGGTCGTGCTCGGATCTGGAGGAGATCGGCTCCGAGAGATCAAGGCGGCTGGCTGTCCGTAGTTGATCGCAAGATCCTTCTTTACAGCCAGAGAGTGTGTTAAGAGAAAAAATAGTCCAAATGCTGCAACTTGTTTAATTAATTTGTTAATTTATCTAATAAAAATATTAATTTACCAAACAAAAAATTATAAAAATTTAATTTTTTAATTAATATTTAGTAACTATATGACAACTAAAATAGTCAATAATGAATAGGTAATTAATTTACTTATGATAGTTAATGTATTTTTTCGTTTAATTATGGTAATTAATTTAAGAAATTTTTGACTTGGCCTCCACTTTATTTATCCCATTATAAGGTGCACCCACAGTTTTACAAAAATATAAGAGTCCCCCCCACTTTGGACGAAAATTGTCCAAAACGGACGGTCAACCCATTAGATATAATTTTTTTGATGAAAATACTCATTCCCTAATTTCTTCTTCCTCTTCCCTCAACCCCCTCCTCCCCCGGACAGGCTGCCGCCGCCGCTCCCTGCTACCGCTCCCTCCTCATCGCCGGTAGCTCCCCTTCCCTGCCACCGCCTCCCCCTCCCCTCCCTGTGTTGCAGCTGCAGCGGCGGCGGCACGCGAAGCAGCAGCAGTGGCGGCTGCGGCGGTGCGCGTAGCAGCGGCGAAGAGGGAAGGGGAGCGGCGGGGGCGAGCGACGGCGGGAGCCGCGTGCGGCGGCGCTGGTGCTGCTGCGGGGGGGAGGGGGGAGGGGACGACGACGGGGGGTGGGAGGGTGGGGGTGGGAGTGGCAATGATGGAGGGGGGGGGGGGGGCAAGTGGCGGCGGAGCAGGGGGAGAACTGATGTATAATTTTTAGACAGAAGAATAAATGGTATTTTCGTCAATTTTTTTGGATCAAAGCTGTTGACCGTCCGTTCTGGATGGTTTCCGTCCAAAGTGTGATAACTCTTACATTTTTGTAAAATTGTGGGGTGTACCTTAAATTGGGATAAATAAAGTGGGAGGCAAGTAAAAAATTTCTTAATTTAATTATTGGTTACCATATTTCAAACTATAACATCCACCTTCAACAACCATCCAAAACAAAATTTTTTTTTTTCACTTTCAACAACCATTCTAACAACCAACTCTTTTTCTTTCAATTATATAAGACAAAAAATATTCTATCCAAATATTTTAAACGTTACCACTTGCTGTAAATATACTATAACGCAATACGATATAAATATCACTTTTACACTTTTAAAAAATTACTTCTATCCAAAAAGTCCCCTAAATGTTCGTACAATTTAAGTACTTAGATAGTCTCTTGGAGATGTTCGTACAATTAAAGTTCTGCAGTTGTAATGCATAGTGGAGAGCGTCTACCTACTAATTTTAGAGAGAACATGGACGTTCAGAATGGACAAACAATAACTTCCATACTATTAAAAGAGAACAACCTGAAACCTCACCGACTACATTAAAACCACCCCCAAATATGTCAATGACCAAAATATTCATATCCATTCCTGACCTACACCCAGTTACCGGGTCGGATAGCCCAGGCTCAGGGGCGGCCCGGAGGAGGGACACACAGGGTTGCGTCCTTGCTTCAAATTTGAAGGGTCCAATTTTTTTTAAAAATTAGTAATATAATAAATAATAAAATATTGTTATTTTGATTTTTTCAAAGTTCAAGGTCGGAAGAAAATAATGGTGTGTTGATTGCAAGGTGGAAATATGTGGAAAAGAAATTAATTCCATGGAATTATTTTCTTAGGAAAAAAATTCCATAGAATTTTAAAAATTTCCATGGAAAACTTAATTCGGTGTTTGATTGCCATTAGTATCCATGGAAAATAGTTAATTTCCATGAAAAATGATGTTTACCTATGGGTTTGACAAGTTTCATTTTCCACACTTTAGATGAAAATATGGAAAATGATATTTTTTTTGAAAAATTCCATGGAAAATATAAGCTATCAAACACTACAATTGGTGGAAAATTTGTGACAGAAATATTTTCCATGGAAAAAAAGCCCAATCAAACACAGCTTTATAGTAATTCAACAAATAGAACATGGCACATGGGAATTGGATAGCCGCCGACTCTTCAATTTCAAAGAAAAAACTAGTCTTTCCATCACTTCAGATTTCCTTTTGCATTTCAGAGGAAAAAAGTTCTTCACGTCGCTTCCGATTCTAGATGACCAACATAAGTTTTTTTTTTTTTGAATTATTCATTTTAATTCTCCCTTCAGTCTCTCTTTTGCTTATAATTGAAACACAAAATTTTAATTTTCTTCAATTTCTTCTCCTAGAATCATTCACAAGGATTCCGCGAAGCTAGAGTACTACACAGAAGGCCATGGCGGCAAACAAGCTACTCTCTCTCCTCTCGCCCCTCCCTCTCCCTCTCTCTCTCTCCTCTCCCTCTCTCGTCTCCTCTCCTCCTCTCTCTGCCTCTTGCTGAGCCTTGACCCGAAGAGGAAACGAAAATGTAAGATAGAGGTATCAATGTGATCCTGATATTTTAGCAAGACTTTCATTTTGAGAATTGAAATATTTTGTAACTTTTGTTCCTCATGATGTCGGCTTTATTATGTTTTTTGAGTTCCCTCTATCGTCGATGATTGAGGACAATCCTTTTGCCCCCATCTTTTCAATGAGGGGTTCTCTTGATGTAGTTTATTTTTTTTCGAAAGTCCCAAGTTATATTTACATATAATCTACTTTCCACAGACACAAGCACAGACTTGAAATTTTGCATCTTTTAAAAATTAGAATACACATTGTTTGTAGTAGATCTTCGGTCTTCATTCGTAATTTCTCTATTTATGCACATTTTCATAGTAACTAAGTTTCAATCAGCTTCTATAGTATATTTAGATCACTACGTGTTGTGAGTTATAGTTGATCCCACGTTGATGTTGAATACCGATGAGCCGATAGCTATGAGTCTTTTCGTTTATCATTGCACTTAAGATTTCACACTTAAAATTATAGGTTCCTAGTGTTGAATATATTTTCATAAATTTTTACACTTAAGATTTCACAATGATTTCGTTTTCAAACTGAAATATTTTGTAACTTTTGTTCCACTTGTAACTTTTGTTCCTACTTATTTTGACTCTCTTTTTTATGTTTCTTGAGTTTATCTGTTGTTGATAAATTAGGCAAACACGCCCATATATCTCAATCCTACTATTGAAAAAATATAAACAAGAAATGTTAAATAACATATTGTATCGAATTTTTTAAACTACGGAAGTAGTATTGCCATTTGCCAAGATATATTCATGTTGCAAAATTTAAGGTTAGCTGGCATGTATCAGGCCCTAGTCCAAAAAAGTTCACTTTGGTTTATTATATCGTGCAAAAAAAAATTTGATACTTTATTTTCAATATCTTTTTTGAAGAAGGGGCATCATTTTGTATTTAGTCCTGGGCATCAAAATGTTTCGGGCGGCCCTGCCCAGGCTTGATCTGGGTTGGTCCGAGTTAGCCCACGAGTAACAATTATTATTAAAAATAGACTTAAATGTAACTTAATACCCTCAACAATTTTAATTTTTCAACTTAATACCCTAAGGGGGCATTTGGTATGCGGTATTTTTTTTAATTTCCGAAAAAATTTAGGGTGAGAATCCATTACTATGTTTGTTTGGGCTCTAAAAAATTTATTCTCGTATATTAGAAATATCCGGAAAAATATTTTACTCATAAAACATGAGAATCGTATTCCATAAAAATAGGTGGATATATTTTTTTTGCCCGGGGAAATTTTTTTTTGCTTAAATTTGCGTCTTCTTTTTTGATCATTTTTTAACATTATTTTCGTTTTTATCATTTTTTCCATTTTTATTCCTTTTTTTCGCTTTTATAGTATCATTTTCCTTTTCTTTTTTGTTTTTTTGTTTATTTGATTTTTTTGTCGTTTTTTTGCCATTTTTTCTTTGATCGTTTTTACTTTTTTTCTCCATTCCCTTTACGACGTTAATTCTTTTTTGTGTTTTTTTACCATTTTTTTTCTGGGAATATTTATATAGTCACCAAACATATGAATGTAATTTTTCAGGGAATTTAATTACTTAGAATTTAATTCCCGAAAATATAGAATTTTCGGCTATATAGTATTCCGCATACCAAACGTCCCCTAAATTTTTTACTTGACAACTTGATACCGTCAACTATTTAATATTTTCAAGTTGGTACCCAAAAATTTTAAAAAACCAAAATTATCCATGTCTTTCCAACCTCTCCCCCTCCCCCTTCTTTCTCAGTTGCCCCCAAGCCCCCCTCTCTATTGCCCCACCCCTGCTGGTCCACCTACCCTCGGCCGACACTGTCACGTCCCAGAACCAGAATACTGAAGAGCGGGGGCAGACACAGCCAGCTACGTATATAGAAGTGTAATCCACCTCGATATACGGTCACGGCTATCTAGATGTATGAGGGTTTATCTACAAGCCATCAGTCTCTTATGGTCAAGAACAAGCATAGTGTCTCAATCTCTAGTAAGTAATAATAGTTACAAGATGTTAGACCATCAGATAATCAATAGTAAGACGTCCCATACATTTCATATACAGATGATCATGAAGCTGGTCGTACAAAATACAAGGACTAGCAAGAGTTTCAGTCATACATGATCAACCCTAGGATTTGTTAATCATGTTACAGCCCGTAGGCAGACAGTAAGTAAAGTATTCAACACGAGCTAACACTTTCTCGGTGGCTAAATGCCTCAAAAGAATAATTTTACAATAGAGCGGGAGAGCAAAATAAAATTCACTCGTTGCCAGTGTTACGTCTAGTGTTCACCATCTGGCTGGAAGGCTGGAAGATCCTCGGGAGCTACTCTGAAATCTGGTCATACAAAATCAGCTAGGTCAGACCCCAGAAAGAGCAAGTGCCACAAGGGAGGCTTCACTTAAGAACTAAAACTAGCATATTAGCACATGATACATAAAGGATAACGAAAAAATGAGTTAGAGAAAACAGGGTGATAAACGATAGATAACTAAAGGACTATTCCGGTAACCAAGTTACAACCCGTAAACCAAATAAGGACCGGGGTTGTAATCCTTCACCTGAACAGAACTTAGTCTCTAACCAATTATCGACAAGTAAAGCATAAACTGTAAAATGCCCCGAAGTAATCATGTACTGGCATTGTCTAGACAAGACTAGACTCCATTCATCAATCACGGCAAAGCAAAGAGTACGGCTTGATACTTTAACTAACTAGGATTATCACAAGCATAGTTACTAGCAAGATGCAATGAGATGTTCCGGTAGTCACAAGCCCTGCAGCTATCCAGGTTATCCAGGCGTGGTTCATGTAAGAGTTATCAAGAATTATTAGGTGACTTAGAGTGCAACACATGACATTGTGCATATTACTTGTTTCAAGAAGTGTCCCACATGACAGTGGACTGGAAATGTGCCCTACTCGACGGCAGGCTACAAGTCCACTGAAGGAGCTCAGATAACGGGATTGCCTGTAACTGAAAACATCATCTATATGAGCTACTTTGATCAATCTAATAATTAACCTAGTCAGATCCAGCATGAATCCCTGACCATGGTAACCAGGAATGCAAGTCCTAGACATGATACGAGACGAGACTGGTAGCTTATACAAGCACATTCAAGAACAATCACCCACGGTGTCAAGACAAGTTATTATTCAGCATGCCAAGATAGCCGTCGCAACAGCATTCAAGATTACATGTCAGGTTACTTATCAAAATTACTTGTCAGGAGTGCGCCACGGCGGACCACTATCAAGATTACTTATCTTGTCAAGAGTGCATCACGACGGACCACCATCAAGAATTATCATGTCAAGTTATTTATTAAGAGTGCACCACGACGGATCACTATTTAGGAGTTATCATGTCATGTTACTTGTTATTTGTTACTAGTGCGCCTTAACAGGCCACTATCGTGTCATATCCTTACGTTATCATGAATGAGAGAAACTTGCATAAAATAGCTAGTAACATATTCTTGAAGCCAAGAAAAAAATTTACAACTTTCATGTTTTGAGTTTTTCAAGATTTAAGCTACAAAATAGTTCAAACGGGCAAAAACAGTCATTTTGAGTGACTTGCGCGAGCAAAACTGCCCACGGCGTACGTTGTGCGCAAGCACGGCGCACGCTGCGCGACAGAAACCATGCGGGCGTGCGGCCGCGCAAGTTGCGCATTGCGTGCGGGCAAAATTGCCCACGACGGACGTTGCGCGCAAGCACGGCAGGCGGGCGCGCGGTAGAAAATCGTGCGGGCACGCGGCCGCGCAAGTTGCAAGGTACGCGAAGGCAAAAGTGCCCACGGCGCACGTTGTGCGCAAGCATGGCGCGCGGGCGCACGGCAGCGAAGACACTACGCGCGGCACTGTTCATCGTCCCAACAGCACCAAAAGGTGTGGGAATCCATGAACACAAAAATGACATAACTTCCTCATACGAAGTCGAAATCAAGCGGTTCAAAAGCCAAAATTGGTTGAATTAAATTTCCTACAACATGGAACTATTAGATCTCGAAAATAACCAAGTTTTAGAGATCAAAACCAAGAAAAATCAACAAAGTTACAAACTTAGATCTACAAGAATCTATCCATCAAACCCAATAATGTAAAGTTCTAAAGAGGCTTAGAATCAAGTAAGAAAGAGAATGGAACAATAAAATTTAAGATCCATCATGAAGTAAGTTACACTTGCCTAGGGCTTGGTAGGTGGGAGGAGTAATGGAGAAGAAGAAGAGTTAATGAAAAATAAATGGAGGAGAGAGAGTGGAGTTGACTTATATAGTAAGCCTCACCATCTCAAACCAAACCAAAATAAACTAAGCAAGCTAAACCAAGTCAAATTGAACCAAACTAAATCAAATAAACCAAGTGAAGATTAAACCATGACCAAACCAAGCCATGCTAGACAAGTCAAAATATGGGTCAGAAATCCGTACACGTAAACTGGAAATACGTATAACGGAAAACGGGAGTGACAACTCTACTCACCTTAAATGAATTTTATCCTCGGAATTTAATCAAGAGGCGAGAGATGTCGGGACAAGCTATACTAAGATGTAAACAATCTACGACTAGCAACCAATCAAGCAATCATTCATTCAAGCAAGAAATTTAAAAGCATAAGGCATAAGGCGTGTCACGACCCGCACCCGCTGTAAGGGCACGTGTGCGTAACAACGCCCAGCCCTCACCGTAAAAACGACGTAGAACGCTGTAGGTTTTCTACTCTAACAACAGTTTATATATAATATCAAAACCTGTCGAGAATATGGTCAATTCCAAACGGAGGACAAGCAATGAATATATATGAGTGCTCAATCACAACTTTAAGATGATAAAGTAAAGACTGAAAGATAAAGACAACATGACAATAAAATATAACCTGTCAAGTCCAAACATAAATAATATACAAATCCAAGTCCAAGTCTCTAATACAAGCCAAAATATAACAGTCTCAAAAGTAACTGAAGACAAGGTCCAGTACAAATAACTCTAACTAAGCAATAGGTAAAGTCTCGTCAGGCGGAGCTAAGCCCTGCTGGACCGAGGTCTCCAAGTCTAAGCCCACTACGTCATCCGGACCGTAGTAGGTACTGTAATCCCCCTCATCAGCATCTGTAATATTTTGTCAACATATCCAGTCAGGATGGAACGAGTACAATCAACTAACAACAGTTCACAAGATATGACAAAAGCTATAAGACTGTAAAAAGAGAGTATATACAAGAAATCATGGAATGTACATGTGAGTATCATGGCATGGTAAACTGTAAACCTAGAGCTAGAATAAGACAAGTAAACTGATCATGGCATGTACAAGAATCAAGAAATCGTCTATCTAGGTGTGTGAGTACTAGCTTCGATATGTGGCCGGCTTGGGTCTAAATAAGGTCTAATGATCCACCAATCCTACGTGGAGTGTAGGATTGGTATTATTCAAGGTCTACAAGAATAAACAAGGCGGATAGTAACCATATATCTATACTAGTGCTCCCCGTCCCCGACTGGTAGAGTGGATCCAAACAAGACACGTCACTACGCGGGAATCTACGAGAAGGGAGCAAGTCTCCTCGAGAATCAGCGTCTATGTACTGCACAAGAACTACAAGGGGGCTTGCACAAGACATACCAAGATAACAAGGAATAACACCTCATGTCGGGATCCATAAATACCAATCCGTGTGACCAATGTGTCGAGAACAAGCATATCTACACTAATTACATGAATTATAACAATCATCTTAAATTAGAAAAGTGTCAGAGAATATACTCGCCTGTAATATGATAAAGTATGTCAACGGAATCCAATGTAGCGTCTCGATGACCTATAGAGAACAAGACGTATCAATACTATGTTTAGGAAGTAAAGTCAAATCAAATTAAACCCTATTAAGTCATTCTAGGTCAAGACAAGTCTAGTTAGGTCAACCTTGGTCATAGGAGAACATTGGAAGTCAACCCGTATCAAACTAGGTCAAAAGTTGACTTACAGTTGACTTTTGGTCAATGGGTCAACTCTGGTCAACTCTAGGTCAACCCTAGGTCAACCCTAGGTCAATGGTGACTAACAGTTGACGTTTGGTCAACTGTCCAAGTCTAATGGAATTTGGTACTAAATTGGGTAAAGTGTTGACCCGTAGTTGACTTTTGGTCTAAAAAGTCAACCGTGGTCAACCAAGGTCAAGACTAGGTCTAGACGACTATTTCTAATCATTACCAACCCTTACAACCCATATCCGAGTCTATCTTGGACTCCGAAACCCGTATCTTGGCCGTAGGCCAATATCTTAATTTATCCTTTACTAAGGTAAATTTCTAGCCTAGGTGAATACCAAGTTAGCCTACCTACGCTTGGTATTTTGACCCGTGCTCCCTAGGGTAGTAGGATACTAGCCTATACATTCATTACCTACCAAGATTCCTAGGTAGAGTGGACGTCCAGTCCATCTTACGGTCTATTGCCGATATCTTGAATATCTCAAGATACGCTGTCACGCCCCAGAACCAGAATACTGGAGAGCGGGGGCAGACATAGCCAGCTACGTATAACGGAATGGAATCCACACCGCTATACGGTCACGGCTGTCTAGATATGTGAGGGTTTCACTACAATCCATCAGTCTCTTAAGGTCATAAAATAGCCTATTGTCTCAATCTCAACCAACTAATAATAATCACAAGATATCAGATCACCAAATATACAATTGTAAGGCATCCCAAACATTACATATCCAGATGATCATGAAGCTAGTCGTACAAAATGTAAGGACTAGCAAGAGTTTAAGTCATACATGATCAACCTCGAGTTGCCAATCATGCTTACAGCCCGTAGGCAGACAGTAAATAAAGTTGCAAACGAGCTAACACTTGCTCGACGGCTAAACGCCTCAAAAGAATAATTTTACAATAGAGTGGGAGAGCAAAATAAACCCACTCGTTGCCCTAGTTACGCCTGGTGACCACCATCGGGCTGAAAAGCAGGGAGATCCTTTGGTGCTGCTCCGGTATCTGGCCATACAAAACCAGCTGGGTCAGACCCCAGAAAGAGCAAGTGCCACAAAGGAGGCTTCACTTAAGAACTAAAACCAGCAATTAGCACAAAAGTAAAATTACATAATAAAAGGCAGTAGTTTAAGAAAAGTATGATGGGTAACTATAAAAGACAATCTTGTATAGAATCACTAAAAGACAGGACATATGGAAAGAAAGCATGACAGGATGATATACGATGAGATAACCATGGGACTATTCAGATAGCCAGGTTACAACCCGTAAACCAAACAAGGACCGGGGTTGTAACCCTTCGTCTGAACGGAACTTGGTTTCTCTCACCATTTATCGGCAAGATAAATATAAAAAAATCAGGTCAAGTAACATTCTGGAGTGACAATCATTATAGTGACAATCTTGAGAGTACAAGGCATTAGAGTGACAATCTGGAGTGACAATCATTATAGTGACAATCTGGAGTGACAATCATTCTGGTACAATCTTACAATTAATCAATTCTAGACAATACTATACTGGACTAGACTCCATCCAAGCAATCACGGCCAATCATTGCCTACGGCTTTCTACATTAACTAACTAGGGTTATCACAATCCTAGTTACTAGCAAGATACAATGAGATGCTCCAAGTAGTCACAGGCCCTGCAGCTATCCAGGTTATCCAGGCAATCATTATAGTGACAATCAAGAGAGTACAATACATTAGAGAGACAATAGAGTTCAATCATTAAAGTGACAATCAAGAGTGCCCCACATGACAGTGGGCTGGAAATGTGCCCTACTCGTCGGCAGGCTACAAGTCCAAACATTTACGGCCGGGATAACGGGATCGCCTGTAACTGGGGAACATCTCTTCATGTCTAGTGAATTATACTAGTCATTAACCTTAGTCCATTTCAGTAGGTACTCCTGACCGTGGTACTCAGGAGTCCCCTCCTAGACATGATGCAAGACAGGACTGGATTATTTGTACAAGCACAATCGCCCACGGTGTCAGGATCAATTATACAGGTTATGTCATGTCAGGTAGCCGTCGCAACAGCTATTCGAGAAATCATGTCAGGTTATCATGTCAGGAGTGCACCACTACGGGTCACTATCACGTCGTGTTCAATTATCAATTCCAAACATACAAATGAATTCATGATTTTCAAGTTCGGGACAAAAGGCGTAAGGATATAAAATGGACGTTAAATATCTAATAAAATACCAATATACAGGGCTATAGAAGAGCCAAGCTTAAGGAAAAAAAGAAATAAAACCAAATCTCCATAATTGGACAGATTGCGCAAGGGTCCCTGGGGTCGGGTTGGGATTGCGCCAGGATTAGAGTGCGCTGGGTTGAGCTGCGCTGGGATTAGACTGCGCAGGGATCAGACTGCGCAGGGGTCAGACTGCGCAGGGGATGAACTGCACAAGAGCTGAGCCGCGCTGAGTCGGGTTGTGCAGGGATCAGATTGTGCACGCACTGGATTGCGCACACACTGGATTGCGCAGGGGGATAGATTGCGCAAGGGGTGGATTGCGCAGTGACTGAACTGTGCAGGGGGCTAGATTGCGCCAGCACTAAAGAGTGCTGGGCTAACTGGATTGCGCCAGCACCAAAAGGCGCTGGGCCAACTGGATTACGCCAGGCGCTAAAGAGCGCTGGACTGGATTGCGCTCGGGAACAGGGGTCTTCTTCCCCAAACCGAGAGAAAAGCCATGGAACTCAGAAATTCCAAGGACCACAACTAGGTCAAAACAAGTCCAAATCCAACTTTGCAAGGGTCTAAATTGTGTAAAATTCAATTCTCTTCAACATGGAACAATCAAAACATGAAAATGAACAAGTTTTATAGATCAAATCTACCAAATCTGAAAATACTTCAAACATAGATCTACAAAATTCCAAGCTCCAAATGGAAAAAACCCAAGTTCTAATGTTGCTTAAAATGAGCTAATAAAGCTAATAGACAAATAAAATGTAGCCCTCAAGTGATAGCAAGATGCACTTGCCTAAGTGGGAGGTGGTGGTGGAGAGGAAGAAGCTTGAGGAAGAAGATGAAGAAAATAATAAGGAGAGAGAGAGAGAAGTTGATATTTATAATGGGGTGGGGTTCTCCATGTTAAACCAAAATAGACCAAACCAAAATAAACCAAGGTGAACCAAGTCAAGGCCAATAAACTCTCTCTCTAGCAATTTAAACCAAATGAACCATGAAATAAACCCAGCCTCACTAATCCAAGATAAACCCATGAACCATTAAAACCAATTGAACTATCCATGCCAATAAAACCAAGCCAATGCAAAATAAACCAAGATAACTAATCATGACTAAAATAAAATATGGGTCCAAAATACGCATACGTACTCTAAATACGTATCACGAATTCAGGTCATTACATACGCAATGGTACGGTGCGATACCGTCGTTCTAAAACCCAGATTTCAACTCGGGAGCCTACCCGTAAAGTCTAATTTATATAATCTAGGTCTCCTCCAAGTTTCAACGCGTTCCGACGCTCGGGGCTCAATTTCACCCTCTAACTCGATCTCCCCTAAATTGATTTTCCACTTTCCCTTCCTATTCTTCTTCTTCTAATTCCTCCTCTTCAAATTCTCCTTCTCTAATTCCTATTCTCCTAATTCTTCTTCTTCTAACTCTTCCTCTCATTCTTCTTCTAATCTTCTTCTCATTCTTTTTCTTAACTCTTCTTCCTATTCTTCTTCTAATTCCCTTCCTCTAACTCTTCTTCCTATTTTTCTTCTAACTCTTCTATGTAACTATCTAATTATCTATATATATATATATATATATATATATATATATATATATATATATATATATATATATATATATATATATATATTTTATATATATATATATAGGTATATAGGGGATAAAAAGGGGGGGACCTAGAGCTACTGCTGCTGCCCTTGCTGGGCTGCTGCTCCTGCTTGCTCTGCTGCTGCTGCAGCTTGGTACTACTGCTGCTGCTTGTTCTTCTTCTTCTACTTCCTCCTCTACTCCTCCTATCTCTTCCACTCTCTCTTTATATATATCTATCTATATACCCATCTATCTATATATATATATATATATATATATATATATATATATATATATATATATATATATCTATCTATTTACCTATCTATCTATATATATGTAAATTCATACACACACATATCCAAATCAATATATATATAAACTCACAACACACACATACATCTATATATATATATAATACATACCCACATATCTATATATATATATATAAATATATACACACACACACACCCTCAAATACATATTCAAACACACTCACACACCACTCATGACACTCTCACACACCACTCATGACACTCTCACACACCACCACTCTCACACAAACATACACACTCTCACACAACACCACCACCACTCTCACATACACACAAATACATATAATTATATATACATATATATATATATATATATATATATATATATATATATATATATATATATATATATATATATATATATATATATATATATATACCACTCTAATGGAAAACCCCCAAATAAATCTCTAACCTAGATTTTAGGAAACCTATTAAAAGCTATGGGCAAAGTGTGGAAAATGAGCTCCTCTTCATTTATTGTAAAGAAAATATATACAAGAGAAGAATTTAATGGGAATTAATGGCATACCTAATTTGTAGCTTGAGAGAGAAGAAGAAGCTTGAAAAGAAAATGGAATGAAGAGAGAGAGGTTGCTTTGTGGTGAAGGAAAGAGGAGGGGGTGCTCCTATCGTGGCCGGCCATGGGGTTCCAATGGGTTTGGGTTAGGCCCATTAAGCCCCCAACCCATTAGACTTAGGTTGGGTTCGGTTCGGGTTTGGTTTGGTTCGGTTTGTTTCGGTTTAATTCTAAATCGACTAATTAAGTCTCTAAATGACTAGTTAAGCCATGGGAGTAGGGTTTATTGGTTTTTAGCCTAGTTAGGAGGGTATGTGGGCCAAGCCCAGCTAGTATGTGGGTCCCACTAGGGTCCAGGCTACCCGGGTCTCCAACTGAAGTCCAAATTGGATAAAATTCAAACCAAATCAAATAAATCCCTAAAAATCATATAAAATCAAATAAAATTCCTAAAAATCATAAAACTTGGAAAATGACGAAAATACCCCTAATTCGAAAACTGGAGATGACAAATCTACCCTCCTTAAAAAAATTTGTCCTCGAAATTGAATGAGAACTAACACAGCAATCATGAATTGAACAAGGAAGAAAAAAGAAAGAATTGTACCTCAAGGCTCGAAGAGATATGGGAATTGCTCCCGCATGTCGTCCTCCCTCTCCTAGGCAGACTCACCTGGAGAGTGGTGTCTCCATGCAACGCGAACCAAGGGAATGACCTGGTTCCGGAGCACCTTCTCTCTTCGGTCCAAGATCTCAACCGGCTTCTCCGGATAGCTGAGTGTCGATCCCACTTCGATCTCGGAGAGGTCCAAGACGTGACTGGGATCTGCCATGTACCGTCTCAGCTGCGACACGTGGAACACGTTGTGCACTCCCTTTAGTGCGGACGGTAACTCCAGTCGGTAAACCACTGTACCGACCCTGCCCAAGATACGGAATGGTCCGATGTATCGTAGACTAAACTTCCCGCCGCCACCAAACGAATCATGCCACGCGTCGAAGAAATCCGCAGGAACACAAGGTCATCAATCTAGAACAAAACACAAGGCTTAGAGCTTGATCTAAAACAATCACTATCAGACTCAAATACTAGAAAAATCTAAACTATACCTCAAACTCCAATGGCCTCCGGTGGCTATCGGCCCAATGCCGCTGCCTATCCTGCGCCACCCGAAGTCTATCTCTGATAACCCTGACCTTCTCTGCAACATCCACTACCATCTCAGGGCCAAGCAAAACCCTCTCGCCGACATCATCCCAAGACAAGGGAGTACGGCACCTCCGTCCGTATAGAGCCTCGAAATGTGACATCTCTATACTGGCTTGGTAGCTGTTGTTGTAAGCAAACTCTACCAAGTGAAGGTGGTCCTCCCAAGATCCCCCGAAGTCCAAGACACAGGTACGCAGCATATCCTCGAGGGTCTGAATCGTCCTCTCCGACTGCCCGTCTGTCTGGGGGTGGTATGCGGTACTGAACTTGAGCGATGTGCCCAAGCTAAGCTGCAAACTCCTCCAGAAGTGGGAAATGAATCGGCTGTCCCGATCCGAGATTATACTCGCTGGAACCCCGTGCAATCGGACTATCTGCCGCACGTACATCTCGGCCAACCTCTCCGTAGATAAACCCACCTTGAAAGGCAAAAAGTGGGCCGATTTGGTCAATCGATCAACAATGACCCAAATCGCATCCTTCCCTCCTGGAGAGCGCGGAAGCCCAGATACAAAGTCCATAGTGATATTGTAGTGACCCGCTCCGCCCTAGCGGAATGCCGATTCCAAACAACAAGTGCAACGACTCAAACGAGCCGTCGACCCGAAGAGTTGCTTCGTCCCGATGAAGTATCGATGCGAATCGATGCAATGCTTGCATTGGCCCGTCAAGATGAATCCAGACTTAGACTGTCAAAGGCGCGCTCGGAGTATCGCTCGGCCGATGCGAACATCGCTAAGGTGGATGGCTCCGATGAACCCGTCACTGCTTAGCCTAGACACATAACAAAACGGACACATTCACGAGAATCGCTAGGCGATAACATCTTGCATGCTAATAAATGACTCAACGCACCTAGCTAAGGGAATAATCCCATCTTGCATGCTTGTTTAGAACATGGAAAAGTACTCGGCAAATATAGAAACTCTCGCCCGCGCTCTACGCTCGTGCTACGGCACAAGCTTACGTTCAAGTCCCGTACGCGTTCAACAATAAAACCATGAATGGATTACAACAATGAAATGGGAAGACTATCAACATAGTCGTTCCGAGTATAGTATAGCAACATTGAAAGGCTATGGGACCGATGGGTCGCCAAGGCGACTCCCGCACTGGGAGTTGCGTAATACGTGAATGAATGAATCAACGAATGAATGAACGAATGGATAAATACGTGAAACATGAATGAACATACGAACAAGTGAAAGAATAAAATGAAAGAAAGAATACATGAAAGATAAGACATGGAAGACGCTAGCGACAGGTGTGACGGGCACGTGCAACGGGGCTCGCTACCCGCGCTGTACGGACGCCAACCTGGTCGTTAACGCATTATGGCTAAGGGTTAGCCTACGGCTCGGAGATAGCCGCTAAGTAAAAGACAAGTTAATACGAAATGGTCGTGGACAAACGGCACGGGCGATGGGGGGGAATACCGTGGCCGTCGTGTGGAAGGATTCTGCGGCACGGGCGTTGGGGGGGTAAACCGTGGCCGGCCTAGGCGGAATCAACGGCGCTTACGGGCTGCTTGGGTGCGGGCTTGGGCACCAAGAGACGTAAGTAGGAGGGTATATTCAAGAGACTTAACGGGGTGTACCAGCCATCACCCTACGCTAAGTTGAGAAATACCACAGGGGAATGTCCTAAATGGCTTGTAAAGCCAGCGACCCGTGCATGTAGATTAAGTGGACTATGCTGGTGGCAATCCACGTGCAAGTTCTTGCATTGAAATCAAAGTAGTCTAAGTTAAATGAACAAGTGTCTCCTGAACATGCCTGAAATGTAACACTCCTGAACATGCTTGCAAAGTAACATCCTGAACATGAACATGCTCGAAATGTAACATGCCTGAACATGCTTGAAATATACCACCCCGAACATGCTTGAAATGTGCCTCCTGAACATGCTCGAAACGTAACACTAGAACATGCCCACGACGTGCTAGAACCTGAGACATGGACTCGCCAGTTACATTGAATGTTTACATAAATCACGTTATATTACTTCATGTTAATGCTGACTAACTTGGTTTACTTTGGACAGGGAAGGCCGGATGGTAAGTATGGGTAAGTCGTGCATGCATTTTCCATGCGACACTTGAAATCAGTAACACGAGATAGGTCATGATATGTGCCATGAAATTGACCCTAAGGCAAGATTAGAAAGACAATAAATGATAGTCGGTGCACAAAAGTAAATGCAACGTGTTTGGTAATGATGGCGTTGTGGGCGAGCTAGCCTCCCCACCAGTGCATAACAATGTACTGATAACCCCACAGTCTGCTTGCAGGATACAGGAGACGCCGGCTGGTGCGGAGCTTCAATCGAACGTGCTAAGGCGCGGAGCTATCTCTGGGCCTTGGAGCGTTGCAAGGAGCTGGAGCACCATATACGGGACATAATGTATCGGAACATCGCCATGTATCATTCCATCTTGTAAGCCACTTGGCACGCCTTTTATGTTTCAGAGAGAGAGCTTGAGCGATTTGTAATATCGGCCTAGCGCCGCTTGTAACCTTCGTGAATATCAATAAAGAGATCAAATTTGCTTCTACTTGTGTTTATTTACTTTCTGCTGCAATGGGGACACTCTGTGCGACTCTGTGGCCTAGCTAAATCGGCCGTTTCTGGACTTGGCCTTGCACGGGCGCAACCTAGGCCCGTGCGGCATCACGCCTTAGCGAGGACGATCGCTCCTACGGGAGCGGGGCGTGACAGTTTGGTATCAGAGCACGGCTTTACGTCCTTGGACTTCACATCGAATTCTCAGTTTTGAAAGCTCGTTGGAAATAAGGAAGTGTACGCTCTCTCTCGTTGTGCCTTGGGATGTTCCATACAATAAGTCTAATACTTTCAAAAGCTCGTACAAGTACTCGGTTGAACGGGATCGATAGGCGAAGGCCTTTGTGCCAAACCCCGACAGACTTGAGTCGAAGGAAAACTAAATTGCTAGAAGTTAGCAAACACAAGGCTCGCTTGAATAACTTTACGCTAACAATGTCGAACTATGTTAGACTTGACTCGATAGAGAACATATGTTAAGTCAACATGTCGCGTGCATGCCTGACTAGTCTTGCATCAACCTAGCAAGTGAGCGTGCAAACTCAAATATAGTCCGCACGAGATGGTTATGCGGCACAACTTAGTCCGTGTGTCGTGCACCTTGACTTCTGGTGCAATCGAGTTGCGAGCGATATCAAGTACCGCTCGGTCGGGAACGGAGATACACTTAGAGTGTATATCGATAGGAATGCTATCAACTAACGCTTAGGCGCGCACGAAAGATTGGCTTGGATTTTGAGGATTAGCTTGAACGACTTAGTACGTCGAGGCGACATGAGCATTACGCTAGAGATTCGTTGAACGAATCGATAAGACGTCTTAGCGCGTGGCGCAAACGTGATTGAGGATTAGACCGTATGGCTTGAACCCGAGTGGTGTATGTGATAAGTTCGGAGAAGAAAAAGAATGTGATTGAGGACTAGATCAGATGGCTCGAATCCGAGTGGTGTATGGACGTCTTGGAAATAGTTCGAGCGAAATCGAGGATTACGAGTATGTCGGCGAGGCGATGCGGTCGCACAAAGCCTTAGAACGCGTCACACTTAGTTGGTTGTGACTTCGATTGTCCCGAGCGAGATGTCGCTCGGACAACTTGTCGTTAGACAACGTGAGTTAGAAAACGATTCGGAACGACGAATGGAAATAATTGGTCCTGATCGAGGAAGCTTAGAGCATCGCACGTACGATTTCGGATTGATACAAATGAAATATGACTTGAATCTTGAACAACGATCTTGAAACGAGCTCGAGGAATAGCAGATGAACTTGATCTTGAATATTAAATGAAATGGTGGAATATCTAACTCGGACAACGGCATCGTCGCATGACTCGAAATTGGTTGTAAAGGAAGATCGTCAGGTTACGCATATCGTCGATGGTATTGAGGCGTATCAAAGATCGATATGCGATAACTCGGGGGTACTCTGACTCGGCGAATGACGATCGTGCAAATGTCATTATTCCGTTGGATGCTGTACTCGAGATATTAAAATGCGTCGAGGAAAATATAGACGTGGCTCGAGGATTTTCTGGTTGAATGAAGGACGGTCGGACTGTCGAATAGAGATCGCAGCTTGGATGAAAATGAAGTGTTTGGATTTCTTCGACGAAAACCCCAACGTCGACATGCTTGTCTTATGCGAGCGCAACTCCAGCCTCGCACATGCGTCGCGCCGATTTGAGACGATCACTCCGCGTAAGCGCTGGTATGGTGATTCATACCGCGGGGGTGATTGACCTAGCTTGGCGTGATAATTTGTATGCTTCGACTTATGGTTTGACGCGAAGGTGACTCGAAAATGAATTGTGTGTTTGAAGAACCGAATTTGAGGATTGCGTAGGTCCAATCCGCGTATCGAAAATGAGTTAGTCTAAACTCAAACAAGAGTTACGCCCCGATGAGAATGATTATTCCGCGGGTGCGTTGCATGGTGATTCATGAACCACCGTGGATAATCGGACTCGCGTGAGATTGGGGCGCAACGTATTGTCGAGCTAGATGACCTCGTGATCGAATACATGAATTGGTTAGAATTGGTGATTTGAATGGATACGAATACGCGCAACGAATGCGTTGATGCGAATAGGTAACCGTGCTCGATGTTTAGAAATCTGAGTGACGCGAGCTTGGGTAGAAAATCCCGTACTATCGACTTTGGTTTGACCCTAGGATTGGGGTCAGTGTTGGCATTATTGTTGGGGAACTATGATTCCAATCCTGACATTGACTTAGCCTCAAAAAGATGGCCTAGCAGGTAGGCGAGACGCCCTGTTTCATGAGTTATCAATCGAAGGATTGATCTTGAGGATTGGCATGGATGGGTAGTATGAATCACGAATATAGGAATACCCCTCACGAGATTCGGCTGACATGCACATATTCAGGGACGCTTGAGTATGTGCACGATGCGACTTGAGTGAGAATGACAAATTTCTAGATCATGCGGCTTGGCTGAATGCATGTATTTTGGGGACGCTTGGAATGCGTGCACGATCCAGCCAAGTGATACATTGAGTTCAAGCAAGACTTGAGGAATGGGAGAGTGTCAAAGATCTTGAGATTGCGTTAAGTAAAGGATCGATACTAGTACGAGCGTGGCTCGGAATCAAGAAACGTGTGAGCGGAGTGTGCGTGAACGACAACGAGATTGACCCTAAACAAGTGAAGGATATGGAATCGATATCGTGCAAGTAAAAGTTGATATAACGAACTGAACCATTGGTAGGAAGATGTACTCGATGACAATACAATACGTGGTCTTAAATCGAACAAAAATTTCTTAGACATGGTCGACCCCGCTAAGTAGAAATCATACTGATTTCGTGGACACGAACGCTTGAGAAGCGAATCGGGTCATCTCGATGACCGAGATAAACGAAAGTGAGTTTGCCTTAGCCGACAACCCTCGCATTTGACGAATTACAATGTGCCTCGTGTGAATATTTCCGTCCCATGACACAGAGAAATGGCAACCAAGATGAAGAAACACTTGAATTGAATAAGTACAATCAACTATAAAATGAATGAAAGGCTATTCAATAAAATCGACCAAAAGCGTGCGACACGGAACTTAGAAAGATATCAAGTGTGGTTCGATTCTATCGAACGATAGAGCCGTTCGAAGAAATTGCCTAAGAAACACGACGACACGAGTTAAGGAATGGTAGGATGACCTGCACTCAGGAAGTCTCGAGGACGAGACTTGTTTTGAGTGGTGTATTATGTAGTGACCCGCTCCGCCCTAGCGGAACGCCGATTCCAAACGACAAGTGCAACGACTCAAACGAGCCGTCGACCCGAAGAGTTGCTTCGTCCCGATGAAGTATCGATGCGAATCGATGCAATGCTTGCATTGGCCCGTCAAGATGAATCCAGACTTAGACTGTCAAAGGCGCGCTCGGAGTATCGTTCGGCCGATGCGAACATCGCTAAGGTGGGTGGCTCCGATGAACCCGTCACTGCTTAGCCTAGACACATAACAAAACGGACACATTCACGAGAATCGCTAGGCGATAACATCTTGCATGCTAATAAATGACTCAACGCACCTAGCTAAGGGAATAATCCCATCTTGCATGCTTGTTTAGAACATGGAAAAGTACTCGACAAATATAGAAACTCTCGCCCGTGCTCTACGCTCGTGCTACGGCACAAGCTTACGTTCAAGTCCCGTACGCGTTCAACAATAAAACCATGAATGGATTACAACAATGAAATGGGAAGACTATCAACATAGTCGTTCCGAGTATAGTATAGCAACATTGAAAGGCTATGGGACCGATGGGTCGCCAAGGCGACTCCCGCACTGGGAGTTGCGTAATACGTGAATGAATGAATCAACGAATGAATGAACGAATGGATAAATACGTGAAACATGAATGAACATACGAACAAGTGAAAGAATAAAATGAAAGAAAGAATACATGAAAGATAAGACATGGAAGACGCTAGCGACAGGTGTGACGGGCACGTACAACGGGGCTCGCTACCCGCGCTGTACGGACGCCAACCTGGTTGTTAACGCATTATGGCTAAGGGTTAGCCTACGGCTCGGAGATAGCCGCTAAGTAAAAGACAAGTTAATACGAAATGGTCGTGAACAAACGGCACGGGCGATGGGGGGGAATACCGTGGCCGTCGTGTGGAAGGATTCTGCGGCACGGGCGTTGGGGGGGTAAACCGTGGCCGGCCTAGGCGGAATCAACGGCGCTTACGGGCTGCTTGGGTGCGGGCTTGGGCACCAAGAGACGTAAGTAGGAGGGTATATTCAAGAGACTTAACGGGGTGTACCAGCCATCACCCTACGCTAAGTTGAGAAATACCACAGGGGAATGTCCTAAATGGCTTGTAAAGCCAGCGACCCGTGCATGTAGATTAAGTGGACTATGCTGGTGGCAATCCACGTGCAAGTTCTTGCATTGAAATCAAAGTAGTCTAAGTTAAATGAACAAGTGTCTCCTGAACATGCCTGAAATGTAACACTCCTGAACATGCTTGCAAAGTAACATCCTGAACATGAACATGCTCGAAATGTAACATGCCTGAACATGCTTGAAATATACCACCCCGAACATGCTTGAAATGTGCCTCCTGAACATGCTCGAAACGTAACACTAGAACATGCCCACGACGTGCTAGAACCTGAGACATGGACTCGCCAGTTACATTGAATGTTTACATAAATCACGTTATATTACTTCATGTTAATGCTGACTAACTTGGTTTACTTTGGACAGGGAAGGCCGGATGGTAAGTATGGGTAAGTCGTGCATGCATTTTCCATGCGACACTTGAAATCAGTAACACGAGATAGGTCATGATATGTGCCATGAAATTGACCCTAAGGCAAGATTAGAAAGACAATGAATGATAGTCGGTGCACAAAAGTAAATGCAACGTGTTTGGTAATGATGGCGTTGTGGGCGAGCTAGCCTCCCCACCAGTGCATAACAATGTACTGATAACCCCACAGTCTGCTTGCAGGATACAGGAGACGCCGGCTGGTGCGGAGCTTCAATCGAACGTGCTAAGGCGCGGAGCTATCTCTGGGCCTTGGAGCATTGCAAGGAGCTGGAGCACCATATACGGGACATAATGTATCGGAACATCGCCATGTATCATTCCATCTTGTAAGCCACTTGGCACGCCTTTTATGTTTCAGAGAGAGAGCTTGAGCGATTTGTAATATCGGCCTAGCGCCGCTTGTAACCTTCGTGAATATCAATAAAGAGATCAAATTTGCTTCTACTTGTGTTTATTTACTTTCTGCTGCAATGGGGACACTCTGTGCGACTCTGTGGCCTAGCTAAATCGGCCGTTTCTGGACTTGGCCTTGCACGGGCGCAACCTAGGC
Organism: Iris pallida; assembly: GCA_029216955.1. NCBI lineage: Eukaryota > Viridiplantae > Streptophyta > Magnoliopsida > Asparagales > Iridaceae > Iris > Iris pallida. The sequence goes on from JANAVB010035818.1 coordinate 1,343,782, forward strand.
CCGTGCGGCATCACGCCTTAGCGAGGACGATCGCTCCTACGGGAGCGGGGCGTGACAGATATGCTCCCACTTTCACTCAGGAATAGGTAGTGGCTGGAGCAATCCACCGGGTCTCTGCCTCACGGCCTTCACATGCTAGCACACCAAGCATCTCGAAACGAACTGAGCCACCTCGCGTTTCATGCCATACCACCAAACATGCTGTCTCAAGTCTCTATACATCTTGATGGCCCCAGGATGCATAGAGTACTGAGAACGATGTACCTCCTGAAGAACCTCCTCCCGAAGTCCTTCGCTCGGCACGTACAATCTGGTACCATGCCTCAACGACCCATCCCCCGCTATAAAGAACTCATCCAACAGTCCTGCTCGGACCTGCTCCCTGATGACTCTCAGAGCCTCATCCTCAAACTGAGCTGCCCTGACTCTGTCCAGCAGCTCCGACTGGACCTGGAGACCCCACATCTGTACCTCGAACCCAGGAACTATCACCTCTATGCCCAAACTCTCCAGATCTGCCAGAAGGTGACGATCCATCGTCAAACACATGGCCACGGGATACCTGCTCAAAGCATCCGCGACCACATTGGCCTTCCCCGGATGGTACTGTAAGGATATATTAAAATCCTTCATCAGCTCTAACCATCGCCTCTGCCTCATATTCAGCTCCTTCTGGGTAAACACGTACTTTAAGCTCTTGTGATCTGTATAGATCTCAGCTCGCTCTCCGTACAGATAGTGTTTCCACAGCTTCAAAGCAAAGATGACCGCTGCCAGCTCCAGATCGTGGGTAGGGTAGTTCCTCTCATGAGGACGTAACTGCCTAGATGCATAGGCAATCACCTTCCCGTGCTGCTGAAGTACACAACCCAAACCCCGTCCTGAAGCATCACTGTAGATCGTATAACCACCAAATCCAGATGGCAGCGTTAAGATAGGAGCTGTAGTCAACCTCGCCTTCAGCTTCTCGAAGGCGGCCTGGCACTCCTCGGACCAAACAAACTCCTCGTCCTTCCTGGTAAGGCGGGTCATCGGCTGGGCAATCCTGGAAAAGTCCTGCACGAACCTCCGGTAATAACCTGCCAGACCCAGAAAACTCCGAACCTCTGCTAATGAGCTCGGCGTAGACCAGGACTCCACTGCAGAAATCTTATTCGAATCCACTGAAATCCCCTCGCCAGAGACAACATGGCCTAGGAACTCCACGCGATCCAAGAAGAACTCGCACTTGGACAGCTTCCCATACAGCTGCTCCCTCCTGAGAGTGTCCAACAAAATCCTCAGGTGCTCCTCGTGCTCCTCTGGTGTCTTCGAATAGATGAGAATGTCATCAATGAAGACCACCATGAACTTGTCAAGGTACTGATGAAATACCTTGTTCATCAAGTTCATGCATACCGCCGGGACGTTGGACAACCCAAACGGCATGACGGTATACTCATACTGGCCATAGCGAGTCCGAAAGACAGTCTTCGGAATGTCATCCTGCTTCACCTTCAGCTAATGGTACCCGGTACGCAAGTCGATCTTCGAGAACACCCTCGCCCCGCTCAACTGGTCGAACAAGTCATCAATCCTTGGCAAAGGATACTTGTTCTTGATGGTAAGGTTGTTGAGCGCCCTGTAATCAATACACAGACGTACCGTACCATCCTTCTTGGGGACGAAAAGAACTGGCGCGTCCCAAGGTGAAGAACTAGATCGAATAAAGCCCTTGTCCTCCAGCTCGTCGACCTGTCTCTTCAGCTCCGCTAACTCACTGTTGTTGATTCTATAGACGTGCTGGGAGATAGGCTCAGCGCCCGGCACTAGGTCTATAGAAAACTCAATATCACGATCTGGCGGCATCCCGGGCAACTCCTCGGGAAAGATATCCAAGAACTCAGCAATGAGTGGATATGGCAACACCGGCCCCGCCAACAACGCTCCGCAGAATCAGTCTCCCTGCTCCGCTGTACCCCTGGTGAACTCATACTCCGGCTCTCCCGGCGGCCTAAACAGAATCCTACCCCCTCTGCAGTCGATGCTAGCGTGGTGCATGCTCAACCAGTCATACCGAGTACCACATCGTAGCTCGGAAGTGGTATTACGAGCAAATACGCACTCAGCTCCCGACCTCTCAAGGAAACTCTCCGTCCCTTGCAAACATTATTAACTAGGATGATGCCATTCCCAGTCATAATCTTGCAAGTCCTACCAAGATACTCAGTAATGATATTGTGCCTAAGAGCAAAAGAAACAGACACAAAACTATGCGTAGCACCAGAATCAAACAAGGCTAAAGCTGGAAAAGAATCGAGCAGAATAGAACCTGCGACAACATCTGCAATAGGCTCTATCTCCTCAGCTGCAAGAGCAAAGGTTCTACCATGACCACCCCGCTGCTGGTGGTGCTGAACAAACCGCTGCTGCTGGGTCGGAAGTGGACCCCTCGGTTGCACTGCAGGTACTCTCGCCGGTGCCCCCTGAGCTGCTACCGCTCCACGGGCCACCCTATGAGGGTTCGCAGGACAGTCTCTCAACTGATGTCCAGCCTCCCCGCAGTAAAGGCACATGCCCAGCCTCTTCCGACAGACCTTCCAGATGTGACCAGGCTTCTTGCAGTAGTTGCAAGGAGCCCCATGCTGTGCCTGCCTCTGCTGAGTGTGCTGTACCTGCTGAACCGGTGCTCTGGCCTGAACCTGTGGTTGGTGATGCTGGAGAGAACGATGCTGAAGCTGAGGGCGCTTAGCAGCCCCCGCGCTGCTAGTAGCCCCCGAGAAAAGATCACGCTCCCTCTTGGGCTTCAAGCCCCACTCCCGCTCTACCTTGCGGGCCTCCGCGTAGATATGGGTATAAGTCTCATAGAAGGAGGGAATGAGGATCTTGATATCCCAATTCAGCCCCTCCCTGAAATGGCTCGTCCTGATCTCCGGGTCTCGAACCATGTACTCCGCGTATCGGCTCAGACGGCCGAACTCCGCGGCGTACTCCTCCACAGATAAACTGCCCTGCTGCAGATCCTGGAACTGCCGCACCAGGTCGATCTTGTCCGTGGGGGAAAAGAACTTCTCCTTGAAGAGAAGCTTGAACTCTACCCAAGTATGGCCCTCTCTAGCTAGGATTGGCTCATTTCTGAACCAGGTGCGTGCAATGTCTAGCAACTGCATACCTACCGCCTCGACCTTCAGGTCGTCTGCCAGGCGGGAAGCCCTCATCTGCCGCTCGATATCCTCGAGCCAATCATCTGCATAGACCACACCCTCGGTCCCGCTAAAGTCACGGGGCCTGAGCTTCTTGAAGTCCTAGATATCTCCGTACCTAGTACGCGTCCCCTGATGCGGAGCCCTCTGCTCCACGGCTGCAAGAGCCAACTGATGGGCATCTTCCATGCCCTGACGCATCACGTCTGTCTGCCTCTACTGAGCCTCGGCCTGGGCTCTCTGAGTCTCCAGCATCTGCTGAAGGAAAGTAAGCATCTGCCCCATATCTGTAGGCAGAGGAGGTGGAGGTGGAAGCACGTCTGCAACTGGCGGAGGAATTCGCTGTGCAGGAAGAGGAAGAGCGCCCGTATCAACCACTGGTACTACGGCCGGAATAGTCGTAGCAACCCTGGGGTCAGCCCTCGTAATTGGCGGAGGAGCGCCCCCAAGAGCTGCTGCCGACACCCCGACTGCAGCAGGAGTGTCCGGATCAGGTCCGCAAGTCATAGCAGACCTGTCCGTGTCCGCGGACTCAGGATGCTGGGACCTGGTCTGCACCATCCTGAAGACAGATTGAAAAAAGATATCAATATGGCACAAAAAGGATTATATCAAAGGAGGACAGCTAGAAAACAGTAAATCAATATCAAAGACGGTAAGCAAGATAAGCAAGAAAAAATCCTACTGTGATTGAGTACTCTTAGCCTACTACCTCCTATATGTAACACAGGCTCGTAGTCAACACTCTAAGACGAGTGCCGCTACGACATCGCACTAATTACGACTTCAGGACCTGCGTGGGCCACCACTAAAAACGTGTCATGACCCGCACCCGCCGTAAGGGCACGTGTGCGTAACAACGCCCAGCCCTCACCGTAAAAACGGCGTAGAACGCTGTAGGTTTTCTACTCTAACAACAGTTTATATATAATATCAAAACCTGTTGAGAATATGGTCAACTCCGAACGGAGGACAAGCAATGAATATATATGAGTGCTCAATCACAACTCTAAGATGATAAAGTAAAGACTGAAAGATAAAGACAACATGACAATAAAATATAACATGTCAAGTCCAAACATAAATAATATACAAGTCCAAGTCCAAGTCTCTAATACAAGCCAAAATATAACAGTCTCAAAAGTAACTGGAGACAAGGTCCAGTACAAATAACTCTAAGTAAGCAATAGGTAAAGTCTCGTCAGGCGGAGCTAAGCCCTGCTGGACCAAGGTCTCCAAGTCTAAGCCCACTACGTCATCCGGACCATAGTAGGTACTGTAATCCCCCCATCAGCATCTGTAATATTTTGTCAACATATCCAGTCAGGATGGAACGAGTACAATCAACTAACAACAGTTCACAAGATATGACAAAAGCTATAAGACTGTAAATAGAGAGTATATACAGAAAATTATGGAATGTACATGTGAGTATCATGGCATGGTAAGCTGTAAATCTAGAGCTAGAACAAGGCAAGTAAACTGATCATGGCATGTACAAGAATCAAGAAATCATCTATCTAGGTGTGTGAGTACTAGCTTCGATATGTGGCCGGCTTGGTTCTGAACAAGGTCTAATGATCCACCAATCCTACGTGGAGTGTAGCATTGGTATTATTCAAGGTCTACAAGAATAAACAAGGCGGATAGTGACCACATATCTACACTAGTGCTCCCCGTCCCCGACTGGTAGAGTGGATCCAAACAAGACACGTCACGACGCGGGATTCTACGAGAATGGAGCAAGTCTCCTCGAGAATCAGCGTCCATGTACTGCACAAGAACTACAAGGGAGCTTGCACAAGACATACCAAGATAACAAGGAATAACACCTCATGTCGGGATCCATGAATACCAATCCGTGTGACCAATGTGTCGAGAACAAGCTTATCTACACTAATTACATGAATTATAACAATCATCGTAAATTGGAAAAGTGTCAAAGAATGTACTCGCCTGTAATATGATAAAGTATGTCAACAAAATCCAATGCAGCGTCTCGAGGACCTATAGAGAACAAGACGTATCAATACTATGTTTAGAAAGTAAAGTCAAATCAAATTAAACCCTATTAAGTCATTCTAGGTCAAGACAAGTCTAGTTAGGTCAACCTTGGTCATAGGAGAACATTGGAAGTCAACACGTATCAAACTAGGTCAAAAGTTGACTTACAGTTGACTTTTGGTCAACGGGTCAACTCTGCTCAACTTTAGGTCAACCCTAGCTCAATGGTGACTAACAGTTGACGTTTGGTCAACTGTCCAAGTCTAATGGAATTTGGGACTAAATTGGGTAAAGTGTTGACCCATAGTTGACTTTTGGTCTAAAAAGTCAACCATGGTCAACCAAGGTCAAGACTAAGTCTAGACGACTATTTCTAATCATTACCAACCCTTACAACCCATATCCGAGTCTATCTTGGACTTCGAAATCCGTATCTTGGCCGTAGGCCAATATCTTAATTTATCCTTTACTAAGGTAAATTTCTAGCCTAGGTGAATACCAAGTTAGCCTACCTACGCTTGGTATTCCGACCCGTGCTTCCTAGGGTAGTAGGATACTAGCCTATACATTCATTACCTACCAAGATTCCTAGGTAGAGTGGACGTCCAGTCCATCTTATGGCCTATTGCCGATATCTTGAATATCTCAAGATACGCAATGGTACGGTGCGATACCGTCGTTCTAAAACCCCGATTTCAACTCGGGAGCCTACCTGTCACGACCCGATCCCAATTTCTTGGGTCGACTCGGATCATGCCCAGCCTGCACCGTTGTTGAGACGGCGGCAGTAAGCTGTATTCCATATGCAGGTACAATTCAACAACATTTGAAATTATAATTGCCACAACATTTAATTAAACGATAATATAAACTTGTCCATTACAAAGCTTGTCCACAACTTTAACATAACATTTATTTTATTTAAAAGATAAACTAAACTTCAACTAAGCAGAAGTGTCATCATCATCTCCATGGACCTCGTCTGGGAGCACAGCAGGGTACAGCTCCGGGTCGTAGTAACTACTAATCAGTAGCTCTGAGTCATCAATAGAACCTATTGGGTGTGGGGGATCCAGTCAGGAAAGGAGCAAGTACAATTATGAAAAATAACAATTTGCATAATAAATAGAAACTTGCAATATTAAATAATTTTGAAACAATGATTTCCAACTATAAAACAATTGTGATTTGAGTAAGCAGTATCTATGACCGGTTTAGGATGATTCAATTGTATCCTATTGATACGGTCCGGCCTAACCCCATGTGAAGAGGGATAAGCTCGCACATTCATTAACTATTGGGCTTTGATCATAGATAACTACACTACTCCCCATTATCCCGATGCAATGATTCGATATTACTCTAGGAGAGAGTACGTGTAACAGTTGTGTATTTAACATGCAAAATTCTAATATTAATTAAACTGCAATTAAACACAACCGTACTTGCCTTGATTAAAACTGTACTTCGATGGTGGTTCCGAAAGATGCTAGTTACGCCTTCGTAATCCTACAAATGGAGCATCTATATTTATCAAACTGTTTCAAACCAACTAAGCGTGTTTAATTACAATCTCTATTATCTTTCCTAATAAATTTTATTACAATTATCAATTGGTTTACTATTTACAAGAAAACATCAACGTAAAACTTTTCTTTCTGGAAAAATTACAATTTATCATTAAAACTTGTATTTTGTACATAAAACTAATATTTATTTAATAAGTGAGAAAATCACTAATTAATCAACTAATTATATTATAGTTATTCTAACATTTGCGTTATACTAACACATCCAGAAAAATAAAATCTAATTATTACATCTTCACAGCATGGACAAGTAATTGGGCTTATGCCCTTACAACCTGATTTACATGAATTTAAATAAGACGAAAAATGGTTAGTCTCAAAATTAAATAATAAATCTAAAATTCCTAATTTAAATTATAGAAAAATATTGTGAGTCTCAGACTCTGGTCCAGTCTTCACGTTTAGCTACTCTGCCTCAACGTCCGGTCGAACCGGTGCGTTTGTATTTCGTTGGGGCCCAGTAACCAATTATGGTTGTCGCCCAAAAATACTAAAATTATTTTAAAAATCATTTTATTAAATTTTCTCAAAAATTTCGGCAGCATTCCCTCTGTTTTCGGTCAACCCAAAAACTGGGAAATGCTTCCGATACCTGCAAAATAACTCCCGAAACCAGAATTTTATATAAACCACCATATAATATATATTCCCAAGCCAACCAGTACTGGGAAAACCGAAACCAATATCAACGTATAACCAAAAATCCCAAAATACCAACAGAACAAACATCTTTTAAACCCAACAGAACTAACTTTCCAAGAGAAAAATATTTCCATCACAAGTATAACAAAACTCCAACAGAACCCAAAAAAAAGAAAACTTCCTACTTATCCAAACTTATTCTCATAGCAAAGAACCCAATATATATATGTATATAAATCCGAAACTCTGAACCAGAGAATAGAACCACCATATATATATTACGTAAAAACCAGATTTCCAAATTATCCCGCAAATTCTCGAAAAACCCGAGAAAACTACAGAACTAGGTTCTGTCAGTTTAATCTCAGCAAGCAACCAATTCCGAGATTTTCGGAAAAGCCGAAAGAACATCGTAATTGTTACGTTGTCAGAAAAAAAAAAACGAATTCCCGAAGGAATTGGGACCAGACATTCATCATCGACAATAAAGAAATAATTGAGTCAGAGTGTACCGACAACAGAGTTCCAATTTGGATCTCGGAACAGGAACAGAGCACAACGGGTCAGCACTGGAAACAAACCGGACAGTCACCAGGCGAACGCCGGCTTCAGGGGTGCGCCGGAGGGGGTCGACGGACCGGGAGACCGCGCGGGGTCAGCGCCGGCGGCTGACGGTCGGCCCTCGGGAACTCCGGGAAGGGGGTGGTTGGCCGAGAAACTCGCCGGAGAAGTAGATCTAGGGATTTGTGGTTTGGGGAAAACTTTGGAGATGGAGAGGGATGAAGGAGAATGGTGAAGATGGGGATTTATAGGTAGGAGGAGAGGGGAGTTACCTCCTAGAGAAGATGGAGGGCCACCCTATCATGATGGCGTCGGCGGCCATATGATCCGGGAAGTCGGCCGTTGGGTCGACGAAGGAAACCAAAAGCTTCGGCTTGCCAAGAAAATGGCTCAACAGCAAACATCATATTACATTGTGAATGAATGCTCATTCATTCATGAAATGAAAGGGCTCATTCCCTCAAATACACATGCTTCAAGTCCTAAACAAAAAGGCTTTGAATTACTAAATGGGCTTTATCCATAGTTATGGGTTATAAGGAAAAGGTTAAGTGATTTAACCAATTTCTTAATGGTTAACACCCTATGGACTTTGGGCTTTTAAGTAAGACTATGAATTGATCTTTAAAATAAATTATAAAAATTTTAGATTTTAAGAAGTTGGGCTCTTTAAATAAAAATAATATTATTTGGAAAACTTTTGTACAACTTATTTAGGACTCCCAATAAAATATTTTATGTTCAAGTTTAGGTTCGAGTCTGGCTGTCAAAAAGAAAAATCCATGTAATTTATTTTAGAAAATAATTTCAAAAATTCACAATATTAACTATAATATCAATCAAAACAAATTAAATTGAAATTGTAATCTAAATTTGTGGGTTTTACAACCTTCCCTCCTTAAAAAATTTTGTCCTCGAAATTTAAAGAGTTAGGTTAGAAATTACCTCAGATCTCAAATAAATACGGGTACTTCTCCCGCATCTCATCCTCACGCTCCCAGGTAGACTCGCCTGGGGAATCATGCCTCCACATTACTCTGACTATGAGAGTCACTGAAGTCATGGTCTTCTTCTCGCCTCTGTCTAGGATCGCCACTGGCTTCTCTGGCACTGTGAGACTCGGTCCAATCTCTAGTTCTGAATGGTCCAAAATATGGTTCTCATCAGGTACATACTCTCTGAGCTGTGAAACGTGGAAGACGTTATGCACGCCTTCTAGATTAGCTGGTAGAGCTAACCTATACGCCACTTCTCCAATCCGGCTCAGAACTTCGAACGGGCCAATGTACCTGGGACTCAGCTTCCCAGCTCTACCAAATCTGATTGTCCCTCTGGTAGGAGAAATCTTCACGAAGACCTTATCTCCTTCTTCAAACGCAAATGGTCGTCGACCGCTGTCTGCCCAGTGCTTCTGTCTGTCTTGAGCAATTCTGAGCTTGTCTCTGATTATCTTCACCTTCTCTGCTGCGTCGGTCACCATCTCTGGACCCAGCAGTATTCTTTCTCCTACGTCGTCCCATGCCAATGGTGTACGGCAACGACGTCCATATAGAGCCTCAAATGGGGTCATACCAATGCTGGCTTGGTAGCTGTTATTATAAGAAAACTCTACCAAGTGCAAATGGTCTTCCCACGATCCTCCAAATTCTAAGACACACGATCTCAGCATATCTTCAAGTGTCTGGATCGTCCTCTCAGATTGCCCGTCAGTTTGAGGATGATAAGCTGTGCTGAACTTCAACTGGGTCCCTAAACTGTCATGCAAGCTCTTCCAAAAATGTGACGTAAAACGAGTGTCTCGGTCAGAAACAATGCTTACCGGTACGCCATGAATCCGGTAGATGTGCCGCATGTACAATGCTGCCAACTTCTCAGTGGATAAACCAACTTTGAAGGGAATAAAGTGAGCTGACTTGGTTAGTCGGTCCACTATTACCCAGATGGCATCCTTCCCTCCTTGGGAACGAGGCAGTCCTGACACGAAATCCATCGTGATATGCTCCCACTTCCATTCTGGAATGTCCAGCGGTTGTAGAAGTCCTGTAGGTCTCTGTCTACTAGCCTTCACTTGTTGACAGATCAAGCATCTAGCGACATACCTAGTGACATCTTTCTTCATTCCACTCCACCAGACAATAGTGCGCATATCCCGATACATCTTATTGGCTCCAGGATGTATGGAATATTGAGACTGATGCGCTTCCTTCATCAACTCGTTCCTTAGTTCGCCAGACGGTACACAAAGCCTCGTACCATTCTTCAGAGCTCCATCACTGGCAATTGAGAAACCCTCCAGTGTTCCTGCTAACACTTGATCTCTCAGTTTGCAAAGTGCCTCGTCTTGAAACTGCGTCTCCTTGACCTTGTCCATCAGGTACGAGCTCACTTGCAACTTCATCAACACAGAATCAGCATCTAATTCCTTCCGTCCAGGCAGTAATATCTCCAATCCAAGCTTCTCTATGTCCTCTAGCAGGTGCCTTTCCTTGGTTAAGAACATCGCCACTGGGTATCGACTAAGTGCATCAGCGACCACATTAGCCTTACCCGGGTGGTATTGCAGGTCGATGTCAAAGTCCTTCATTAATTCCAGCCATCGCCTTTGCCTCATGTTCAACTCTTTCTGAGTGAAAACATACTTCAGACTTTTGTGATCTGTGTATATTTCTACTCTCTCTCCATAGAGATAATGCTTCCAAAGCTTCAACGCAAAGATCACTGCAGCAAGCTCCAGATCATGAGTGGGATAGTTCTTCTCATGAGTCCGTAATTGCCTAGATGCATAAGCAATTACTTTCCCATGTTGTTGAAGAACGCAACCCAGTCCTTTGCCCGAGGCGTCACTATAGATTGTGAAACCACCGGATCCTGCGGGTAGCGCAAGGATTGGTGCAGTGGTGAGCCTTTTCTTCAACTCCTCGAACGTTGCTTGGCAGTCCTCCGTCCAGATGAACTCTTCATTCTTCCGAGTCAGCTTCGTCATTGGTTCAGCAATTCTAGCAAAGTCCTTCACGAACTTCCGATAGTAGCCCGCCAAGCCCAAGAAACTTCTGATGTCAGCAACTGAGCTTGGGGTAGGCCACTTCTCCACAGCAGCTATCTTCTTTGGGTCCACAGAAATTCCTTCTCCTGTGACAACATGGCCAAGAAAATCCACCTTGTCTAGAAAGAATTCACACTTGGAAAGCTTACCGTACAGCTTCTCCTTCCTCAAAGTTTCCAGAACTTTCCTGAGGTGCTCTTCGTGCTCCTCCTTCGTCTTTGAATAGATCAGTATGTCATCAATGAAGACGACGATAAACTGGTCTAAGTATTCATGGAAAACCTTGTTCATAAGGTTCATGAACACAGCAGGAGCATTCGTCAGACCAAACGGCATGACCAAGAATTCAAACTACCCATACTTGGTGTTGAATGCCGTCTTGGGAATGTCTTCCTTCCTGACCTTGATCTGATGATAGCCAGACCTGAGATCAATCTTGGAAAACACCTTGGCTCCACTCAACTGATCAAATAAGTCATCGATCCGGGGCAGAGGGTACTTGTTCTTGATTGTGACATTGTTCAGCGCCCGGTAGTCGATGCACATCCTCACCGTTCCGTCCTTCTTGGGCACAAACAAAACAGGTGCTCCCCAGGGTGAAGCTCCGTCTCGAATGAATCCCAGAGACTTCAGTTCGTTGATCTGCTCCTTCATCTCTTTGGCCTCCTTCGGGTTGACTCTATAACATCCCTTAGAGATCGGGGGAGAGCCAGGGACTAAATCAATAGTGAATTCTATGTCCCGATCTGGGGGTAGCCCAGGAAGACTATCAGGAAAAACATCCATGAATTCCGCTATGATAGGATGGGGTGGTCCAGGTTCTTCAGAAATAGAGTAGACAATACTCTCCATAACCTCCGGAGCTCTAGAGACTTCAAACTCTGGCCCTCCAGGTGGGCTGAATATTACACATCCTCTGTGACAATCTATCAGCGCATGCTGCTTGCTCAACCAGTCCATTCCAAGGACTATGTCATAGTTGGGCAAGGGCATTACCAGTAAAGGTGCTACAAACTTATGGCCAGATATTGTAATGGGGCAATTACAGGTCTCCGTAATGGGTAAGGGTCCACTTCCAGTCATAACCCTACAAATCCTCTTGCTAAAGCCTGTAACTATGTGGTGTGCAGAGATAAACTTTGTTGCTATGAAACTGTGTGTTGCACCAGAGTCGAATAAAGCTAATGCAGGATGAGAATGTACATAGATGTAACCTGATATGACATCCGCATTAGGTTCCTGCTCCGGCTCTGGTTCCTCTGCAGTTAGGGAAAAAGCTCGCCCAGTCCTCTGTTGATGCTGCCCAAATTGTTGCTGCTGAGTGGGCAGAGGTCCTTTCTGCTGATTTCCTCCAGCTCTGTTGGCCGCTGAGGGGCAGTCCTTCACTTGGTGGGTGGTAGACCCACAGATCAGACATTGTCCAAGCCTCTTCCGACAGATATTCACCTGATGACCCGGCCTCTTGCAATAGCTACAAACAGGGATCTGCTTCTGGGGTGCTACATCATTATTCCTTGCTTGCTGGTGATGCTGGGGCCTGTTGTTGTTGTTGTTGTTGTTGTTGGGCTTCTTCTGATTACCCTGGAAGTTGCTAGTTCCAGGATAATCTCTCTTCGAGCGGGCAGGTTGGCTCTTCTCTATGTCTTGTGCTCGTTCCAGGATCTTCTCATAAGTCTTGGCACCGCCTGAGATCACATGGGTGCGGATCTCTTCTCTTAGTCCATATCTGAACCTTTCAGCACGATCGTCAGGATCAGCCACCAGATTCTTGGCAAATCGGCTGAGCTGGCCAAATTCAGCAGCATATTCTTCCACAGTCATGTTGCCCTACTTCAGGTTCTGGAATTGTCGCTCCATCTCCCGCAACTCTGAAGTTGGGAAGAACTTCCTCTGGAACAACCTCTTGAAGGTGTCCCAGTCAACTTGCCTATCCTGGAGTCGGGGTTCATTCCGATACCAGGTGCTTGCTACATTCTGCAGTTGAAGTTCCACTGCTTCGGCCTTGAGGTCTTCTGGAAGCCGAGCAACGCTCAGGAGACGCTCCATATTGTCGAGCCATTCATCAGCATAGACAATTCCCTCGGTTCCCTTGAAGGGTCGAGGGTTCTGCTTCTTAAAGCTCTCAATATCGCCCACCTTGGCAATATGATTTCCATTAATTAAATGGCCTTATTATTACATAAATTAATTCTTAAATTTATGTTTACCTTGGCAGGCCTTGGTTCCTGTTGAGCTGCTTCTCCTCTTTCCAGTGCAGCCATTGCCACGCTATGGGCGTTCTCCATGCCTTCTCTCATAATGGCCGTCTGCTCACGATGAGCTTCAGCTTGAGTTCTCTGGACTTCTAACACTCCTCTTAGCAGACCTATGAGGTCAGTGGGGTCCACAGGCACCGATGGGGCAGCTGGAGTGGGCGTAACCACAGGGGGTTGCATCTCCGTCTGGGAAGATGATGGATCCACCGTTGAAGCGGCAAATAACCCACGAGGTGCATTCAATGGTGTAAAACCCGGACTTGGTTGAGGCGGTGGGGTTTGATCAGGTGTTGACATCCCATCGCCAGCAGGGTTGGTATTGTCAGTGGCCATTCTCTGGAAGGTTTAGGATATAAACATAAGCAAGGTAGCCTATCTAAAATAAAATATTTAATTATAATATATATCGGTCCTAGGTTGTGGCAAATTAATGTTCTAATATTCTAAATGTTTCCTAGGTTTTCCTAAGTTGTTGATATAGAGACCTGCATGGGCCACCACTAAAAACATGTCACGACCCGATCCCAATTTCTTGGGTCGACTCGGATCATGCCCAGCCTGCACCGTTGTTGAGACGGCGGCAGTAAGCTGTATTCCATATGCAGGTACAATTCAACAACATTTGAAATTATAATTGCCACAACATTTAATTAAACGATAATATAAATTTGTCCATTACAAAGCTTGTCCACAACTTTAACATAACATTTATTTTATTTAAAAGATAAACTAAACTTCAACTAAGCAGAAGTGTCATCATCATCTCCATGGACCTCGTCTGGGAGCACAGCAGGGTACAGCTCCGGGTCGTAGTAACTACTAATCAGTAGCTCTGAGTCATCAATAGAACCTATTGGGTGTGGGGGATCCAGTCAGGAAAGGAGCAAGTACAATTATGAAAAATAACAATTTGCATAATAAATAGAAACTTGCAATATTAAATAATTTTGAAACAATGATTTCCAACTATAAAACAATTGTGATTTGAGTAAGCAGTATCTATGACCGGTTTAGGATGATTCAATTGTATCCTATTGATACGGTCCGGCCTAACCCCGTGTGAAGAGGGGTAAGCTCGCACATTCATTAACTATTGGGCTTTGATCATAGATAACTACACTACTCCCCATTATCCCGATGCAATGATTCAATATTACTCTAGGAGAGAGTACGTGTAACAGTTGTGTATTTAACATGCAAAATTCTAATATTAATTAAACTGCAATTAACACAACCGTACTTGCCTTGATTAAAACTGTACTTCGATGGTGGTTCCGAAAGATGCTAGTTACGCCTTCGTAATCCTACAAATGGAGCATCTATATTTATCAAACTGTTTCAAACCAACTAAGTGTGTTTAATTACAATCTCTATTATCTTTCCTAATAAATTTTATTACAATTATCAATTGGTTTACTATTTACAAGAAAACATCAACGTAAAACTTTTCTTTTTGGAAAAATTGCAATTTATCATTAAAACTTGTATTTTGTACATAAAACTAATATTTATTTAATAAGTGAGAAAATCACTAATCAATCAACTAATTATATTATAGTTATTCTAACATTTGCGTTATACTAACACATCCAGAAAAATAAAATCTAATTATTACATCTTCACAGCATGGACAAGTAATTGGGCTTATGCCCTTACAACCTGATTTACATGAATTTAAATAAGACGAAAAATGGTTAGTCTCAAAATTAAATAATAAATCTAAAATTCCTAATTTAAATTATAGAAAAATATTGTGAGTCTCAGACTCTGGTCCAGTCTTCACGTTTAGCTACTCTGCCTCAACGTCCGGTCGAACCGGTGCGTTTGCATTTCGTTGGGGCCCAGTAACCAATTATGGTTGTCGCCCAAAAATACTAAAATTATTTTAAAAATCATTTTATTAAATTTTCTCAAAATTTCGGCAGCATTCCCTCTGTTTTCTGTCAACCCAAAAACTGGGAAATGCTTCCGATACCTGCAAAATAACTCCGGAAACCAGAATTTTATATAAACCACCATATAATATATATTCCCAAGCCAACCAGTACTGGGAAAACCGAAACCAATATCAACACATAACCAAAAATCCCAAAATACCAACAGAACAAACATCTTTTAAACCCAACAGAACTAACTTTCCAAGAGAAAAATATTTCTATCACAAGTATAACAAAACTCCAACAGAACCCAAAAAAAAGAAAACTTCCTACTTATCCAAACTTATTCTCATAGCAAAGAACCCAATATATATATGTATATAAATCCGAAACTCTGAACCAGAGAATAGAACCACCATATATATATTACGTAAAAACCAGATTTCCAAATTATCCCGCAAATTCTCGGAAAACCCGAGAAAACTACAGAACTAGGTTCTGTCAGTTTAATCTCAGCAAGCAACCAATTCCGAGATTTTCGAAAAAGCCGAAAGAACATCGTAATTGTTACGTTGTCAGAAAAAAAAAATGAATTCCCGAAGGAATTGGGACCAGACATTCATCATCGACAATAAAGAAATAATTGAGTCAGAGTGTACCGACAACAGAGTTCCAATTTGGATCTCGGAACAGGAACAGAGCACAACGGGTCAGCACTGGAAACAAACCGGACAGTCACCAGGCGAACGCTGGCTTCAGGGGTGCGCCGGAGGGGGTCGACGGACCGGGAGACCGCGCGGGGTCAGCGCCGGCGGCTGACGGTCGGCCCTCGGGAACTCCGGGAAGGGGGTGGTTGGCCGAGAAACTCGCCGGAGAAGTAGATCTAGGGATTTGTGGTTTGGGGAAAACTTTGGAGATGGAGAGGGATGAAGGAGAATGGTGAAGATGGGGATTTATAGGTAGGAGGAGAGGGGAGTTACCTCCTAGAGAAGATGGAGGGCCACCCTATCATGATGGCGTCGGCGGCCATAGGATCCGGGAAGTCGGCCGTTGGGTCGACGAAGGAAACCAAAAGCTTCGGCTTGCCAAGAAAATGGCTCAACAGCAAACATCATATTACATTGTGAATGAATGCTCATTCATTCATGAAATGAAAGGGCTCATTCCCTCAAATACACATGCTTCAAGTCCTAAACAAAAAGGCTTTGAATTACTAAATGGGCTTTATCCATAGTTATGGGTTATAAGGAAAAGGTTAAGTGATTTAACCAAAATAAAATATTTTATGTTCAAGTTTAGGTTCGAGTCTGGCTGTCAAAAAGAAAAATCCATGTAATTTATTTTAGAAAATAATTTCAAAAATTCACAATATTAACTATAATATCAATCAAAACAAATTAAATTGAAATTGTAATCTAAATTTGTGGGTTTTACACTACCCGCAAAGTCTAATTTATATAATCTAGGTCTCCTCCAAGTTTCAACGCGTTCCGACGCTCGGGGCTCAATTTCACCCTCTAACTCGATCTCCCCAAAATTGATTTCCCACTTTCCCTTCCTATTCTTCTTCTTCTAATTCCTCCTCTTCAAATTCTTCTTCTCTAATTCCTATTATCCTAATTCTTCTTCTTCTAACTCTTCCTCTCATTCCTTCTTCTAATCTTCTTCTCATTCTTCTTCTTAACTCTTCTTCCTATTCTTCTTCTAATTCCCTTCCTCTAACTCTTCTTCCTATTTTCCTTCTAACTCTTCTATCTAACTATCTAATTATCTATATATATATATATATATATATATATATATATATATATATATATATATATATAGGCATATAGGGGCTAAAAAGGAGGGAAGCCTAGAGCTGCTGCTGCTGCCCATGCTGGGCTGCTGCTGCAGCTGCTAATGCTGCTGCTCCTGCTTGCTCTGCTGCTGCTGCAGCTTGGTACTGCTTGCTGCTGCAGCTGTTCTTGTTCTTCTTCTTCTTCTACTTCCTCCTCTACTCCTCCTATCTCTTCCACTCTCTCTTTATATATATATATATATCTATCTATATACCCATCTATTTATCTATATATATATCTATCTATTTACCTATCTATCTATATATATGTAAATTCATACACACACATATCCAAATCTATATATATATATATATATATATATATATAAACTCACAACACACACATACATCTATAATATATAAATACATATCCACATATCTATATATATTTTTTTTTATCCACATATCTATATATATATATAAATATATACACACACACACCCTCAAATACATATTCAAACACACTCACACACCACTCATGACACTCTCACACCCCACCACTCTCACACAAAACACACACACTCCTCACACAACACCACCACTACTCTCACATACACACAAATATATATAATTATATATACACATATATACATATATATATACCACTCTAATGGAAAACCCCCAAATAAATCTCTAATCTAGATTTTAGGAAACCTATTAAAAGCTATGGGCAAAGTGTGGAGAATGAGCTCATCTTCATTATTGTAAAGAAAATATATACAAGAGAGGAATTTAATGGGAATTAATGGCATACCTAATTTGTAGCTTGAGAGAGAAGAAGAAGCTTGAAAAGAAAATGGAATGAAGAGAGAGAGGTTGCTTTGTGGTGAAGGAAAGAGGAGGGGGTGCTCCTATCATGCCGGCCATGGGGTTCTAATGGGTTTGGGTGAGGCCCATTAAGCCCCCAACCCATTAGACTTAGGTTGGGTTCGGTTCGGGTTTGGTTTGGTTCGGTTTGTTTCGGTTTAATTCTAAATCGACTAATTAAGTCTCTAAATGACTAGTTAAGCCATGGGAGTAGGGTTCATTGGTTTCTAGCCTAGTTAGGATGGTATATGGGCCAAGCCCAGCTAGTATGTGGGTCCCACTAGGGTCCAGGCTACCCGGGTCTCAACTTAAGTCCAAATTGGATAAAATTCAAACCAAATCAAATAAATCCCTAAAAATCATATAAAATCAAATAAAATTTCTAAAAATCATAAAACTTGAAAAATGACGAAAATACTCCTAATTCGAAAACTGGGGGTGACAAGGCATAAGGAAGACATTCTACTTGCACTAAACTTTCCTAGTGAGCAA
Source organism: Iris pallida (assembly GCA_029216955.1). NCBI lineage: Eukaryota > Viridiplantae > Streptophyta > Magnoliopsida > Asparagales > Iridaceae > Iris > Iris pallida. The sequence continues at coordinate 1,362,074 of JANAVB010035818.1, forward strand.
GCAAAAACTGCAACATATTTTGGAACTACAAGGAGAAAAAAACATGAATTTCATATACTTTCCACCCTTAGGGTCTGCTTGGATTGAGGGTTAAGAGAGTTAAGTAAGGGGAAGTTAAGTGAGGGAAAAATAAAATCATGCTTGGTTTGAGGGTGGAGGTTTAGGAGGAAGAGTTATAGAGGGTTAAGTGAGGGTTTATTTCACCATCTTTTGTTTATTTTACCTTCTTTTGTCCATTTTTTTAACCTCCCAAATCGGAGGGTTAACGAGGATGATTGAGGAGTTTTGTTTAAAAAGTCATAAATACCCTTTATTTGTTTTATAAAATATCATGATTTTTTTTTCTCTTTTTTTTCTCAACATGTTAATCCGTAGTTTTCTATTTTGTGAAGATATTTTGACAAGTTCTAATTAAAATTTAATTAATTAATTTATGACATAGTAATAAGGTTATTTGGGTAACTATCATATTTTTATTAATCACCCTCTCACTCAAAATCTCCAATCCAAGTAGAGTTATTAAACACCTCCACTTAACTCTTCCTCCAATCCAAACAAGGTTCTATGTATTGCCTTCTACTCCCCCTCGCTTAACTTCCTCATTTTACCCCACTTAACTCTGCTTATTTTTCCCCCTCAATCCAAGCAGACCCTTAATGAGTAACATGGTTTTAAAAATCGGACCGGGCCGTCCGGTTGAACCGATCAACCCTGAACCAGTAATTATTTTGGGCAGGTTTAATATCGATCCAAATGTTCTTTCCAAAAATTCGGTCAACCGGTCAACCCAACCGGTCAGACACCGAACCGTTTGACCCAGTTGTATTTTGAATCGATTTAACTCTGACTTTTGCTTAGATTACATGCAATCTTAATCTTCTCACAGAAGTTGTTCTCTCCATATAGAAGTCCTTCCCCTGTAGCTAAAAATCATGAAGACTTCTTCTTCTTAATGGATTATAGTATTAAAATAGTATGCTCCCATGGAGGTAGAGTAAATTGATTATCTTACGAAGGAGGTGAAACCCAATTTTTAAACTATCACAATACTTTAGAAAATTACGTATTTTTATGAAGAAGAGGAGGGGGGTCTTCAAGAAAAGGAGGGGGGGGGGGGGGGGGGGGGGGGGGGGGGTCGGGGTCTTCGAGACCGGGTGGGTCTCCAAGGCGGGGGGTCTTCGAGATTTGGGGGGGGGGGGGTCTCCAAGGCGGGGAGAGTCTCCAAGACGGGGTCTCCAACACGGGGTGGTCTTCGAGGTGTCTCTCTCTCTCTCTCTCGCCCTCTGACACACTGGCGTGCCCCTCCAACGCGCGCCAAGTGAGTTGACGCCCCCCCTGCGCGTCAACTCACTGGCACCCCCCCCCCCCCCCCCCACCCCCCACCCACACCCCTTCGCCTCTCTCTCTCTTGCTCTATCTCTTGCTTTGTCGACAGCATCTTCCAACTCTCTCTCCTAGCGTCAACTGAGTTGGCGCGCACCCCCTCTCCCGTGCGCCAATTCAGTTGGCCTCCATCCTCTCTCCTCTTTTTCGCTAGCGCACGCCATTTCAGTTGACGCTCCATTACCCCATTTACAAATATCATAAACTTCTATTTTTTAGAATTTAGTGAAACTTTCTATTCTAGATGAAAATTTCTGTATGCTTGTAACAATCATGAAATCAATTGTCAAGAAGGATAAAAAAATTGTTCGTAAGCAGCATGGAAGAATTACAATTAAAGAGCTCTCACTATCTAAGTCTCATCCTATCTTGTCAGATGGAACATGGAACTTACTTTAAAAAAATGAAGAATTCAAACAGTCTTAAACCCAGGGAGAAGTTTTTTTTTTCGTTGTTAAGCACTATTTCTTTGTTTTGTTTTTTTTTTTCGTTGTTAAGCACTATTTCTTTATTTTTGTTTCTTATTATTTTCTTTCAATCTTGGAAGGTTTGATGAA